>CM055122.1:547781305-548036131 GCA_029206835.1 Rana muscosa
CAAGCCAGACTTCCGAAACGAAGCCGTAGCAGACAGGTACGCCCGCAAGGCACGTACCACGTCTAAAGTGTGAAGCGCAGACTCTCTGGGATGCGATGACCGAGGACACAAGGATGGAAGTACAATGTCCTCATTCAGGTGGAAAGCCGAAACCACCTTTGGAAGAGACGAAGGTCGCGGGCATAGCACCGCTTTATCCTTATGGGGGATCAAATATGGGGACTTGCAAGGCAAGGCCGCCAATTCAGAAACCCTTCTGACAGAAGTAATGGCCACTAGAAAGGTCACCTTCTGAGATCACGTCAAGAGAAGAATCTCTCTGATGTTCTCAAACGGAGGTTCCCGAAGAACCGAGAGCACCAGGTTCAAATCCCAAGGAGGGAGAGGTGGTCTAATTGGGGAAAGCCCCAGTCGAACCTCCTGTACAAAAAAGGATTCCCACCAGGGAATTGGACGCCAAAGGCATATTGAAGAAAACAGCCAAGGCTGAAACTGACCCTTAGCGGTGCTTAAAACAAGCTTTTGATCCTCTCCATGCTGCAAAAATCAGCAGGACCCCGGAAACCGAAAACGTGGACGGCACTCCATCTCTGCGCACAAGGAGATGTAGGCCTTCCAAGTGCAATGGTAGATCTTCCAGGAGGAAGATTTTTGTGCCCTCAGCCTGGTCGAGATGACCGAATCCAAAAGACCTCGGTCCATTAGTACCTGGCTGACAATAGCCATGCCATAAGGCCAGAGGCTGTAAGGCAGGATGAAGTATGGGACCTTGAGACAGTAGGTCCTCCCACATTGGCAGCCGCCAGTGTGTTCGCCACGAGGCGTACAAAGTCGGCGTACCAAGGACGCCGGGACCAATCTAGAACGATTAGGATCACCGGGATCCCCTCAATCTGCACATTGAGGAGCAGACGGGGAAGCAACATCAGTGGATAAATTAGCCGATACTGACCCCACGGGGCCACCAACGCGTCTTTCCAGGAATCTCTGGACCTGGCCACGAATCTCGACATCATGCGATTGAGTCGAGAAGCCAGGAGGTCCACGACCGACATCCACCTCCGGCAAAAGGAGTAGACACCCCTCCGGATGGAATGAGCATTCCCCTTAGTTCAGCAACTGGTCACTCAAATAGTCCGCCAGTTAGAGTTTTACACCCTGAATGTAGACGGCCGACAGAGACGGCACGCTTCTTCCCGTCTACCGCAGGATGTCCAGATGGTTGACATAAGCCACAGCCATGGCATTGTCTGACTGGACCCTGATCGGGCGCCCTTGTAGTCTCCACGACTACTAAGAGAGACATATCCTAAATCGCCCGAAGTTCCAGAACATCGACCGGCAGACGGGATTCGTCCAGAGTCCAGCGACCCTGGACCGACTGGACCCCCCAGACAGGCCCTAACTAGGCGATTCACCTGAATCTGATGATCCAGAAACAATGGGGATGTGTTCCAATAGGACAGAATCTCCCCTCCAAATGTGGACCTGGGCAAACAGTACTGCCTCGAAGGAGGCCATCCTGAGATCCAACTCCCTGCAGCCTGGAGCATCCGCAACCTCTCTGGAGGGAGAAAACTCTCGCCTCTGAGCACAGAGCCAGCCCCAGGTATTCTAGGCGCTGAGTCTGAACTAGTACCGACAACTGGGAGGTACAGCATCAACCCGAAGTCTTGGAGAGTTTGACTGACTATAGACACTTCTTCCTCTAATTCTAACCTGGAAACAGGTTATAAAAGAAGATCATGCAAAGAACCAACGATGACAATGCCGCGCTGACTCAGCAAGGCCAGAATCGGGGCAAGCACCCTGGTGAAACTCTTGGTGCTACCACTAGGTCAAAAAGGGAGAGTCATAAATTAATAGTTGTTCCCCTTGACCGCTAAACGCAGGACCTCTGGTGCCCGTCGCATATGGGGACCTAGCACGCGTCCCTGAAGTCCAGGGACGTCAAAAGGTCCCCTGGATGGAGCGAACCGACTCCATTCTGAATTTCCAAATCCCCAACAAGTCTTGAACTGCCCCATCAGGGCAGTCTGACGAAACGGTAGGGCAAAGAAACCAGTCGGTGAACAAGAAAGAAAACATCGATCTTGTATGAAGAGACCACTTCGCAAACTCTGTGGCCAGAAAAACCGGAAGGCTACACAAAGGCATTAAGGGCCTTGAGGCCTAAGATTGGACGACTCCCTCCTCTTCTGGGACCATGAATAGAAACGAGTAGAATCCCTGAAACCTGTCCTGCGGCGGTATGGGTATGACAACCCTCAAAAACACTGCAATATATTGGGGAAGGAAGGTCCCGGCTTATCTGTCAGCGCTTCCACAGAAACTCGGTCAGCGGACCAGTATATCAGCCCCCTCAGGTGGCGCACCTGCTGGTTGGCCAGTGTCACAACTTTTAGGGGACGCTGAAGCTCCGCCACTGTCTGGTACAAAAGTTATTCCCATTCAGTGAGTGTCAGACACCAGAGACGCAGCCACTAACGGGCGCAACGCTGACTTCAGTGTGGCGAACACGGTCCAATCCACTGCTCCTGATCACCACCTAAAGGCAGGTGTCCCTTTATCGGGATAGTTGTACCCCTGATACCAGGGGGTCAACTTCATGGGAAAAAACCCATATTCCTTTGTAGGTCATTTTTAAAAAAGATAACGGACCGCTGTGCGCTGAGGGACCAAAAAGGACCTCTGCAGCAATCCCCAGTCCTTAAAAACCTATATAGAGGGGGCGTGGCCGGAACTCGACCTGAATGACAGCATAGACCGAGAGCTCTCTCCCAGCCCGCAGCTATAGAAGCCAGAAAAGCTGATTACACCCCGCTTTAATGGGTGGCTCCAGGACGACCAGATCCACAAAGCCCCGGGGGTCCTCACAACCCCCCCTGGGCACATCCTCCGACCTCAGGGACTACTTCACCCAGCCAGAAGTCCCGCCGGGCGGACCGGCTAAAATGGCGCCGGCCGGCGTCACAGAACAGGCCGCAGTGCTCCATCCCACCCCCATCCAAGCTCCGGAGCGACATCGGGACCCCTCGGGCCCAGAACCATCTCGGCACTCACCCGGAGAGGCGATCCTGAACCAGGGAGCGGTGAGTCCTCCGCTCGGGCCTACGGTCCTCCCTGCAACCTTCCTCCCCGCGTCCCCGGCGGCCATCTTGGGACTCCACACGAGGCAGCAGCCTTACACCCAATGCTCTGAGGCCTTCCCGCAGCTTCTCCGCACCGCCTCAGACCCGGGCCTCACAGGGACAGCTGCCAGCTCGCTGCCCAGCACAGGGGGAGCGGGGGACTGTCCATCTCCACAGGACGGGGCCCATTCACCTCCGGATGGCAGGACACCGGGCACTTTTACCCCCCATGAGACCACCCTGCCGGACCCCCTCTCCCCCAGGGCACAGAGGCCCCCCAGACCCTCACCCACAAGGCCTCCCTGCACCACCGGCGCCCCCCTGTGCCCAGCACCCCTGCTCCTCCCCACTCCCCGAGGTCACCTGACAGGGACCACTGGCCGACACACACCCAGGACTGGAGTGAGCCCTGGGAATACCAGGCCTCTCCAAACCCCTCCTGGGGAGCCACTCTTTTCCCTCACTACCCCCACGATGCCCCTGACGGCGGTCGAGGGGCACAGGGACAACCCCCCCAATGCCCCCGCAGTGGCACGCTTACCTCCAAGCGATCCCGACAAAGGACGACTTCAGGCAGCTTATCGAGGACGTGAAATCCACCTGCAGATCAGAGATCCAAGCCCTACAATCGGGCCTCAAACATCTAGCAGACAGGGTGGAGATGGCAGAAGAAGAAATCCAAGAAACAAAATTAGCAGTACACAGAAGAACCCAAGTTCAAGGGTCAGAACACCACACCCTCCTTAGGGACATGCAACGCCACGTAGAAGACCTGGACAACAGGGGGCGCAGGAACAACATCCGAGTTCGGGGGTCCCAGAAGCAGAGGGCCCAGAAGATGTCCAGAACACACTACAAATCGCTTTTTAACGACCTTCTGGGGGCGGACCCGACCCATGCTATTGAAATGGACAGAGCCCATCGTGCGCTACGGCCTAAAGGCACCTCTACCAGACCCCGAGATATCATTTGCAGGCTGACATCATACCCTTTGAAAGAGAATATCATGAAGCAGGCCCGCATAGCCCGCAAGGTGACCCTAGGAGATCATCACATTCAGCTGTTCCCGGACTTGTCCTGGATCACCCTGCAAAAGAGAAGACTACTCCAACCACTGCTGCGCATTCTTCAAGAAGAGAATATACCGTACCGCTGGGGATTTCCCTTCAGCCTCACGGCCAAGCATCAAGGCAAATCAGCGACCATGAGGTATCCGGAGGACCTAGAACCTTTCTGTGACACCTTGGAGATTAGAGCACCCAGCTTCCTGATTGGGATCTTGTGGCGACCCCACCACCGCCGCCCACAGTGTGGCAGAAGGTCCCCCCGCCCAAGCGCTCCCGAGGCCCGGAGAGATCCCCGAGGGGTCGGAGCTCGCAGCAGAGGAGATCCTGATTGAGTCTTGCACTATCTGACTTGTTACATATCTGAAGGACCACCCCTGTCCCTGTTTACGCTTTATGGTTCGCTGTTTTTTGCTACCTTTTTTCATAAGTTATTTTTTCTCTCTATTTTTCACCCCACGATACAGCCACCCTGGCACTAGGCCACGCAATACTCCATCTTTGGCGCCCTTGCTACAGAACTGACCAACATCACGGGCGAGTCTTGAAAAAGACCTTGGAGAGAGACTGTTCGGGCACCCCCTGCCTTCCCCCCCTCTTAGATCACTAGACTTCTAGAGCAGGCGGGTTATCACCGTCTTGCATGTTTGAATCTGGGCTCCCCTGGGTCTCCCTGGCCCACCCTATCTGGGTGGGGGCAGGGAGGCTCACGGGAGGCCTTCTGGACCTGGGCCGGCTGGTCCCATCGGGTCTGTGGATGTTGTTTTCTATGTTTATACATGATATTAATATAAAACAAAAAGAACCCTTGCGCTAACTGAGTAGTGAAACGGGTAGGAGGTAAGGGGAAGGGATAGGAGACGGATGAGATACTGCAGCAATCACCGAGGGGTCTGGTCCAAATGAACAATAAAGTATAAAAAACGTGATGGTGACTGCGCTGTAGTGTGTCAGATGAAGTAAAATTGGGGAGGGGAGAGGGAGTGTAAATGAAAAAACGATGGGGATAGGGCAAACACAGGTGAAAAAGGGTGAAAGGGAGGGGGAGGGGAAGGGAAAGGGGCAAATGAGGGAAAATAAGAGACAGAGTGAGTAAGTAATCAGCTGGTATTCCGCTAACAGCAATGTGCAATGTGCACAGTGACACGGAAGTACGTGCACTAATAGAGAACTGATCAAAATATAATCAGAACAACAAAAGAAAAGACTATATAACACAATGAATGGTAGGCAGTATAAGTGACATGTACAACCACTATCTAAATAATCAAACTGTACAACACGTGTTAAAAAATTAAATCACTAAAACATATAGTAATCCACAAACATTATCCATAACTGAAAAGGATGGGGTGGATAGGATAAATAGAGTAA
Source organism: Rana muscosa (assembly GCA_029206835.1). Classification (NCBI taxonomy): domain Eukaryota; kingdom Metazoa; phylum Chordata; class Amphibia; order Anura; family Ranidae; genus Rana; species Rana muscosa. The sequence goes on from CM055122.1 coordinate 547,786,875, forward strand.
CACACTCAGTGCATACGTGAACTGGACTGGTACAGAAAAAACAGTCCCAAAAAAAAAAGTCCTGGTAGTGACTTCCCAATGCTTCCAAAAATAACTAATAAGTTTATGGTGAATGGATAATATATGTGAATAAATTCCCATCACCAAATGCTTGGAGAAAGTCCTGTGGCATCCACCCTGTGATCACACCTGGCTTACCTCCCTGTTAGAGGGGGGGCGGTATGCAGCAGCTCTCTGTAGTTAGGGAGGGTATCACGTCCTTATGGGCTGGTCTTTAAGGCACCGTTAATCATTGGAGTGTATATGAAAAAATACAAACAAACAGCACATCAATAACGCAGCTTTGTGAGTGCAGCAAGATGGATCACTGGGGCATAAATTCGCACACTCACTTGTAATGAAGTGAGCGTGGACCTCAATCCAAACGAGCGCCGAGCTCGTGCCAGTGGGAAAAGGGTGTAGCATCTATGGTGCAATTAGTGCATCCCTCAGGTGTCAGCAGCGGCAGTCACAAAGTTGAGATGTACAAAATAAAGGAAGGAAAAATAGTGTGGGTCTGAAACCACTAAGGGGGCGTTTTAATAAAATCAAAGTAAAAAACTCACATTTAAAAGTCAGAGCGGGGTATTGAATCCTTACGAGCGGCGAGCTCGTCTCCTCTCAGATCTGCTGGCGGTGTGTCTGTGCACAGACACACCGCCAGCAGATCTGAGAGGAGACAAGCTCGCCGCTCGTAAGGATTCAATACCCCGCTCTGACTTTTAAATGTGAGTTTTTTACTTTGATTTTATTAAAACGCCCTTAGTGGTTTCAGACCCACACTATTTTTCCTTCCTTTATTTTGTACATCTCAACTTTGTGACTGCCGCTGCTGACACCTGAGGGATGCACTAATTGCACCATAGATGCTACACCCTTTTCCCACTGGCACGAGCTCGGCGCTCGTTTGGATTGAGGTCCACGCTCACTTCATTACAAGTGAGTGTGCGAATTTATGCCCCAGTGATCCATCTTGCTGCACTCACAAAGCTGCGTTATTGATGTGCTGTTTGTTTGTATTTTTTCATATACACTCCAATGATTAACGGTGCCTTAAAGACCAGCCCATAAGGACGTGATACCCTCCCTAACTACAGAGAGCTGCTGCATACCGCCCCCCCTCTAACAGGGAGGTAAGCCAGGTGTGATCACAGGGTGGATGCCACAGGACTTTCTCCAAGCATTTGGTGACGGGAATTTATTCACATATATTATCCATTCACCATAAACTTATTAGTTATTTTTGGAAGCATTGGGAAGTCACTACCAGGACGTTTTTTTTTTTGGGACTGTTTTTTCTGTACCAGTCCAGTTCACGTATGCACTGAGTGTGTTACTCTATTTATCCTATCCACCCCATCCTTTTCAGTTATGGATAATGTTTGTGGATTACTATATGTTTTAGTGATTTAATTTTTTAACAAGTGTTGTACAGTTTGATTATTTAGATAGTGGTTGTACATGTCACTTATACTGCCTACCATTCATTGTGTTATATAGTCTTTTCTTTTGTTGTTCTGATTATATTTTGATCAGTTCTCTATTAGTGCACGTACTTCCGTGTCACTGTGCACATTGCTGTTAGTTAGCGGAATACCAGCTGATTACTTACTCACTCTGTCTCTTATTTTCCCTCATTTGCCCCTTTCCCTTCCCCTCCCCTTCACCCTTTTTTCACCTGTGTTTGCCCTATCCCCATCGTTTTTTCATTTACACTCCCTCTCCCCTCCCCAATTTTACTTCAGCTGACACACTGCAGCGCAGTCACCATCACGTTTTTTATACATGATATTGCTATACTAATTACTTTTCTCTTTCTCCTAGCTTTTCCTAATCCCCTCCCTTCCTTTGTCATCGCCTGGCTCACTATGCAAAGTCACCAATCCTCTCGGATCTCCTCCCGTGTGGCGCCCATCCCTGGCCGTGACTGCCCGGACCACCTTCAACAACACCAGATGAGTATTTATGCCCCCCATCATAGCTCCCATGGCTAAGATTTTCTCCTTAAATGTTCATGGCCTGAATTCTAATCGTAAAAGGCATCTGGCACTGAGGGAGTTTAGACAGGAGCGAATGTCATACTGGTACAGGAAACTCACTTTGACAAAGAGGGCACCTTTAAATTCGCCTCCAGGTACTACTCACAGATCTACCTGTCATCAGGACCCCACAAGAGGGCGGGGGTGGCTATCCTAATCAAACAGGGGTCCCCCTTCACATACTGGTCCCACTACAGCGATCCCCAAGGCCACTTTCTCATACTCAGAGGCCTATGGCTGGACAAGGAGATCACATTTTCTGTGGTCTATGTCCCCAATGTCAGGCAGACAGGATTCCTAAATAAAATGCTAGCTCGCCTATTCCGCTCGGACCATGGGGTGTTGGTGGTGGGGGGGACTTTAACCTAACCCAATCGGAGAAGGTGGATCGCCAGGGGGTGGGCCCCAGGGCGCCCACGCCGAGGGCACTTAGAGAGTCGCAGCTTTTCCGCTAAATTACCAGAAGGTATGCCCTCTTTGATGCCTGGCGGACTCTCCATCCTGGAGACCGACAGTACACCTTTTATTCGGCCCCCCATCGCACGCACTCCCGCATAGATTACATCTTTGTTAACAATGCAACCCTACGTATGACTCGAACTGCGCGGATCCTGCCGATCTCGTGGTCGGACCACGCCCCGGTAGAGATAACCCTGGACTTAGATGCCCCAACACGTAGACTGTGCACCTGGCGTTTAAATACGTTCCTACTGCAACACCTCCCCTCAAAAACTGAACTAAATACCACGCTACAACACTATATGGCAGACAATGACATGGGGGATGTATCTATATCCACATTTTGGGAAGCCCATAAGGCGGTGATGAGGGGCAGATGCATAGCCCTCTCCTCAACCATGAAAAGGGACTCACAGGCCCTGCAGAAGCACACAGAACAGGAGCTTAGAAATCTAGAAAAGAAGCTTCAATCCAACCCCACTCTGGTTCTCCTCAAAAAAATTACGGCCCGCAGGGCAACGTTAGGAGACCTAGCCCTGGGCAGGGTAGAAAAAGCCTTACTCAAACTGAAACAGATGTTCTATGACAAAGGGAATAAGGCCCATACGCTTCTAGCTCGGAAGCTCCGGGACAACGCTCAAGTGTCGACCCCGCATCAGATCCAAAATAGCTCAGGCCGCCTGGTCTCCCACCCCACTGACGTAGCCCATTCCTTTGAAGTATTCTACAAGGCCCTGTATAATAACCCTGATATCCCCGCAAACCCCCCCACGCCTGACCTGACTAACCGTATTCAGCAGTACCTAGATCTTAGCGGTGTATCACGGCTCCAGTCCACAGATCTGGAAGCTTTGAATGCTCCGATCACGCAAGAGGAAATAGAGCAGACCATCAAATCCCTACCCAATCGCAAAGCCCCAGGCCCGGACGGCTTTCCTTACGAGTACTACAAGGAATTTCTCCCTCCCCTCCTCCCCTACATGTGCAGGCTCTTCAATGCCTTCCTCCATGACACCCCGATCCCGAGAGATATGCAGAGCTCCTTTATCACAGTGATCCCCAAACCCGGGAAGGATCCCTCCCTCTGCGCTAACTACAGACCAATTGCCCTGCTGAATTCGGACCTTAAAATATTCACTAAACTCCTATCTATGCGCCTGAACACGGTCTTACCCTCCCTGATCCATAAAGATCAGGTGGGATTCGTCCCTTTCCGCCAGGCGGGTGACAATACTAGGAAGATAATAGACCTGGTTGAGGTGGTGAACAGGGAGGGCGCACAGGCCCTGTTGTTGAGCTTGGACGCAGAAAAAGCGTTTGACCGCCTGGGGTGGCCCTTCCTGTTCGCCACGCTCCGCCATGTGGGATTTAGGGGACCCTTCTATAAAGCCATACAACACCTATATTCAAACCCATCTTCCCAAGTTAGGACCCCCTTCGCCATGTCCGCCCCGTTGCCAATACAGAATGGCACCAGACAGGGGTGTCCACTCTCACCCCTGCTCTTTGCACTATGTGTTGAACCCCTAGCAGCGACAATCCGTGGCAACCCGGACATTAAGGGCATAGGGGTTCGAGGCAGGGAGTTTAAAATCTCCCTGTTTGCAGACGACATCATTCTCTCCTTAGTTCAACCCAGGACTTCCCTTCCAATCCTTCACGCGTAACTAGACCGCTATGGGGCTCTATCGGGATACAAAATCAATGCATCAAAGTCGGAGGCCCTCCCAATCAATATACCAGAAGGTGAGGTAGAACACTTGAATGCCAATTTCCCCTATAGCTGGAAAAATACCGCCCTAAAATACTTGGGAATCAATATTACCCCGCAATACTCTACTCTTTACCAAGCAAACTTCCCCCCCTCTCTTCCACAATATCAGGACTCTCCTCCAGCAATGGAAAAAGCACCACATCTCCCTACTCGGAAGGATCGCATCTGTGAAGATGACGATCCTCCCGAAACTGTTGTATCTCTTTCAGACCTTGCCCATCCCCGTCCCCTATGGCCAACTGAAACACTTACAAGCCGACCTACTACAATTCACCTGGAACTACGGGAGGCATAGAATCCCACAGTCGGTATTGCAGGCGGCCAGGTCGGATGGGGGCCTGGCTTTCCCCACCCTCACTAAATACTACCAGGCGGCACAACTGAGGGCAATAACTTCTTGGTTCACACTCCGTTCCTATAACAAATGGACCGAGATAGAGAAACTGTGGTTAGCTCCGATACACCCAAACAACCTTCTGTGGAATGCGAACGCAGAGGTAGAGCCAGCACGATTGTTAGGCCCGATGGCGCAGCTTAGAAAGATGTGGCGCAAACTGACACAACAACATAGACTGGTCTCTGACAGCTCGCTCCTGACCTCATTTGCTTGTAACCCCAAACTGCCAGATAGCTTAACCTACCAAATGTCCTCCCCCTGGACTACGAGAAACCTCTTCCATTTTGGAAATTTGGTGGATCCTCGCACCCGTAAACTGCGTCCCTTCGCCGATCTGCAGTCCCAATATAGCCTCCCTAAGCAGGCTTTCTACGGGTATCTCCAAATCCGCCACTATGCCATGTCCTTCGCACCAGCTCTGCAATTTCCCCCCCCCCTACCCCTTTTGAGAACCTCATTCTGGTAGGCTTTGCACAGAGAGGTCTGATCTCAAATATTTACAAAATATTGAATGAGAGGCCCTTTGACTCAATGGGCAAACACAATTACATGATCATGTGGGAAAAGGCACTGGGAGAGGAGATACCCCTGGAACAATGGAGGGCCATATGGAACCAAGCGTCCAAAACGTTGATATGCACGCTATACAAGGAGAATATATACAAGATACTGTACTTCTGGTACTTGACTCCTGATGTCCTCCATGCCATCCACCCGGCCAGTTCAGACCGCTGCTGGAGATGCCAGGGAGCAAAGGGAACACTATATCATATCTATTGGGAGTGCCCGCTGATAACCCCCTATTGGAACTCAGTTCACCAACTTCTGACTCACCTCCTAGAAACGGAAGTACCATTTACCCCCAAATTTTTCCTGCTGGGACTGATGTCTCTGAAGGCCCCTCGCCCATACAAGAAACTAACCAGACATGTCCTTACGGCAGCTCGTTGCTTGGTGGCACTGAACTGGAAGCGCAGCTCCCCCCCCTTCAGAGGGAGCGCTGTACGCCAGGATTAGGGATGTAGAATCAATGGAGAGGATGACGGCGAGGATTCATGATCACCTTGACGCACACAACATGGTCTGGGAGCTGTGGCGCCGCCGGACCACGGTGACTCAGAGCCAGGTATACTTTGATGACATTCCCCCCCCCCTCTCTCCCCCATCTTCTCTCTCCCTCTTCCCTCTCTTCTTTCCCTTTCATTTTTCCCTTTTTTTTCTTCTCTCTTCTTTTTCCTCTCTACTCTTTCCGTTTATCTGGGAGTCCCTAGAGGACCCATATACTTGAATATCTAATAGCCTTATCGGTTTAAAGGTTTGGTTGACAGCACGGTACGTAAATGTTAAGATAATCTGATGAGATCAGTAATCTGCATAGATGCTAGATGTGCGGTGCTGGCACGCTCAGGAACTATTACAAACATGTAACCAAGAAGAAAAAGCAATTACTCTGTTTGTTGTAAGACCAATGCATTATAATTGTAACTGATGTGGCTTCAAATAAAACAGTTATTGACAAAAAAAAAAAAAAAACTATATAGAGCGGGTCGGTCAACGCGACCCCCAAAAAAAAAAAGAAGAAAAGAACTGACACCTCAGTGGATGTTCCAGCAGCTACTACATTGATAAGTGCTGATTGTACAAACACATAGATTATACTGTGTATTGCGCCAAAGCGCGCAATTGGAGCGTGGGAGGAAACCGGAGTACTTGGAGGAAACCCCACGCAGACACAGAGTATAGTACATACACATACCGTGTATATATTTTCGTATGTGTGAATAAACATATTGAACATGTTTATGCTGTGCAAGGTGCGCACACCATTGGGACATGGGAGGAAACCGGAGTACCCGGAGGAAAACCACGCAGACTGCATACACATACCGTGTAGGTATTTTAGCATGTGTGAACAAACATATTTATGCTGTGCATAACGCCGAAGGCGCGCATACCATTGGGGTGTGGGAGGAAACCGGAGTACCCGGAGGAAACCCACGCAGACAGAGTAATAATACATACATATACTGTGAATGTATTTAGTGTCGTGTATAAACATATTGTGTATGTTTATACTGTGTATGGCGCCGAAGGCGCGCACGTCATTGGAGCGTGGAAGGAAACCCACGCAGACACAGAGAGCAATAATACATACATACACTGTGAATGTATCCAGTGTTGTGTATAAACATATTGTGTATGTTTAAACTATTGCGCCGAGGGCGCTTAATCTTCTCTGTATCGTTCCATTCTGAGTATATGTGCTGCTGAAGCAAGCACCAAACTGCAAGTAAAAGGCAACCTCTGACACCTCAGACCGGTGGTCCTGTCAGAGTCAGAGCATTCCCCAGGATATGGCAGGAAACCACAGGTGCAGGGGCTCTGCTGTTGCCTCTCAGATACGGACTCCATGTTACACAGAAAGCTCTCAGGGACTAGACAAAATTAATGAATAAAAGTCCCCCCACCATGCTTCACCGACCGGGGGGGGGGGGGGGGTCACCCAGGGGACTCACCAGCCCAGAATGAGACCGCTCAGTGCCACTGCCCGCCTCTATACACTAAGACTGTGTATCACTGTATTATCCATGCCGCTCTAGAAGCAGTGTGTGAGGAAACAGTGAGGAAGCTGTGAGGAGAATCGTGCTGCGCCATCCAGGAGCCAGCACTAGAGGCCAAACCTCCAAAGATGGCCATTGGACGCCTCAGGGAGAAGGAAAGGGCGTGACAAGAAAATGGCCGCCCGTAACAACAACTGCGCCATAGTGCGGCCACTGCAAGATGGCCGCCAATGGGCAAATCAATGCAATAGAAAACACATCCTGAAAATAGCGACGGCACCACCAAAATGGCGCCCGAGCACCGCGATGTGGTTGAGAAGGCCCAGCATGGCTACCCCGGAGTAGAGTATCCCCCCACAGAGAAACGGGCCCCGACACCCCCGGACCCCCACCAGGACCTGGAGTCCCCACAGGTACGCCCCGGTCGCAGCCAGCCCCATTAGGACAGAGGGAGTAAAGGTGACAGAGAGCAGGGAAAAGGAGAACAGGAGAACCCCTATTCCTAGGAACACCCAGCTGTTCCCACCTGCCAAGGCAGGAGGAACTGTACTTACCCGTCCTAACGAGGACCTGCTGGTGCGTTCCTGACAGGCCTACAACCGAGCAGTACGGAGTAGCTGTCAGCCCGGTCCACTGTGATTGAGACAGCAAGCATTGAGACAGCAAGCAGCCCAGTCATATGTGGACCCTGGAGCAGAAGCTCACCCGGCCACCCCCGGAGCCATGGGGTATTGTCGTGAACTGACCCAACGCCTTAGCGAAGGAAAGCACGCTTGATGGTCAGACCGGAAAGACTACGAGGATCTATATTATCCAACCTGTTGCCCAGCCGACTGTTGATAGAAGAATCTCAACAATAAAATTAAATTAAAACAAATATTTCCCTCAGGACTCTGGGCCCAAAGGGAGCCACGTCTATCTCCTCTGCTAGGCAGAAAAAGACTGAGGCTGCATGCTGCAGGGCGGAGGGTTATGGCTGGAGGTACCGCCCCCTGGGCGGGGCTGTTCAACTCTGTTAAAGTAACATGTATTGAAATATCTAACATGTCTGCCTAGTCCTCTCCTATGAACAGGAACATAACCCAACTGTCAAGACTTAAGGCGGCTGTGTCCGTCCATGGACAAAAAGAGAAAATGCACCGATTACTGTATAAAGGACTCTGGCAGAGAAGGGGTTAACAGTGGGGGGGATAAAGGAGTTAACTGTGCGTCCTAGGGAGTGATTCTAACTGTGGGGGGGGGATGGGACTGCCTGGGTGAGGAGACCAATCATTGTTCATACTTAGTATGAACAACAGATCAGTCTCCTCTCCCCTAACAGCACGGAGATCTGTCTGTTTACATTGACAGATCTCCGTTCGGTCTCTGTGTGAAGCTATCGCGGGTGCCCGGCGGTCATTGTGACCGCCGGGCACGCACATTGGCTCTGGTGGCGCTCGCGTGCCCCCTAGTAGTCTGAAAGCGAGCCGACGTATAGCTACGACGGTTCGTCCAGGGGAGCCAACCTGTCACAGTATAACTGTGGCAGCTGGTCGGGAAGGGGTTAAACTGTATTCTATGTAATATGCTACAGTTGGAGTTCACAAGGTTCCACAAGTGCTGCAAGAGGGTCCGCTTTCTCAGGGCAGTGCTGGATAATTTTTCCTTGGTCTCTGCTTGCTTTATCAATCATATTCAACCTTCTAAGGCTGGTCTAAATGTAATTAACTGCTGGGAGAAACATTAGTTCACCTTTACAACAGTTGTAATGATCTGGTAAAGGATGCCTATATAACTATAAAGTACTTTATTTATATATATATATATATATATATATATATATATATATATATATATTAGGGCTGTGGAAATTAACTATTAATTCCTTGATTAATCGATTAATTCTTTTGATCGATCAAAATTCTTTGGGCTTGCCATGTCCATCTCAAGGGCTCCTTTGCTGTGCCTTCATATCTGCATGCCGGCGGAACCTTACTATCTGCCACACGCAAGGGCTGTTACACTTCCCACTATCACTTCCCTCTATCAACCTGGGATTCTACCGCCATCCACTGGGAGTTGTGATAGTTCCCTTCACGGGACATCTACATGCCGATGGACTGATGTTAGCCCCTCCTCATCTGGATTCAGCAGTGGTATCGTTGTACACATTTTTATACCAGCATCATACTTAGCTACATGTTTTTATGACAGCTTTTGCTACTGTTTGGTATTACTCGCACCATTTTTACAGTTTATGTAGCTACATCGATTTGATCTCCAGTGCAATATTTATGTTGTTACCTACTTGAAGACTATAAAAGTTTTAATGCTATTCCCATCGAGCGCTACCTTTGTGTGTTTTTGTATCCTGCTATCCCTTTTTCCAGTGGTTGGTAGCTGCACTGGGAATCAGCCTGCAAGGAGATCAGCTAAAAGTAGTTGGATCTATGTGCATTATAATTAATCGAAATTAGTCGATTAAAAAAAAAAATCGAATAATCGAACACGAAAATTTTAATCACTAATAGCCCTAATATTAATAAATATATATATATATATATATATATATATATACATACATATACATATACACACACACATACACACACACACACACATATACATATATACACATACATACATACATACATACATACATACGCACGCACGCACGCACACACACACACTGGGAATTTGTGATGTTTAAACACACTTTTATTCTTATTATAAGATACGAGTGAGATAGAATGTGTGCGTCAGAATGGAGCTGACAGGGGGAAGAGAAAGCTGAGCAGTGAAATGCTGGTTCACATTCCGGGCCCACAGAGAATGCAAGGATTCATGGGAATCTTAGCTTCCTTTCCTATTGGCACAGTGAACTACATTCCCAGATGGCATTGCTAGAAGAAAGTAGGAAGCAGAAAGAGAAGCTCTGAATGCATTTTTTTAAATGCCTCTAAAAATTTGTTATCCAGAACACTTTTTTTTACAATTTTTACATAAAAATTATTATGCACATTAAGATACTAATCAGTGTTGGGCAGGATTTATGAAGGAATTAGATTTTTAGTCCTGAAGGTGAACTTACATTTTAAAGGACTTACAAATATCGGGCTTTCTGAACATTAGACAGAAGGTGTCAGGAAATGGAATACTTCTCAATCACTCACAGATAATCAAATGGGGTTCATGAATTCTTAAATGGGGAGTTAACTGGATGAATGCACGGCAGCTAGATTCATAAAAAAAAAACTTAATACCAGAGCAAGTAGGGTTTGCTCACCATTTTAACTAATGTCTACCATTGGTCTGAAAATAGGACAACTCATGCGTGACTGTAATCAAAACAATTACAATCATGAAAACTTTTTCATTTTAAAACAAACAGAAAATCTCTCTCTCTTTGAAGTATATTGTTTGCCATCCATTGTATTTCCATCAGCTATCTGACGAAATATAAAATGTACTGTTTTTGTAGAAGCAGTCCATATCTTTGCAGCTAAACTTCACAAAGAAAAAAAAATATATAATAATCCTAATTCACAGAAGTATGCATAGAGATAAAAGAACACATTTACTGTTGATTAAGTCTGTTGATCTCGTCTTCTTTACGTGTGAGCTCAACTCTTGCTGTTTTTATAAGAGCAGAAATATTCTTCTTCAAGCACTGGTTTTCATTTTTTAAGTTGTTGTTCTACAACAAAAATAGAACACCTTTATTAACCAAGTTAAAAAAAAAAAAAAAAAAAAAAGGACAACACCCCTACAAACCACCCCCCCCCCCCCCAAACAATTTACCTTATTCATACAATATATTTTTCAAGGTTACTAGCTTGAGGGTGAAGGGACACTACAAGAAGTCAGACAATCTGGGTATACACATACCGAAAGGCGTCTGGTAAGCAGACATCGGCCAACTTTCAGTATTTGGATACCGTTGTCTGTTCAACAGAAGCCGGTCTAATGACTGACTTCTGTTGAACAGTCATGCTGAAAAACCTGCACAAATGGCACTGATCTGTGTATTCTGACTGAGGGAGTCCCCGCTGTCAGCTGCTTGTGTTGATGTGAGGATATGTGAGGTTTTTTTTCCTCTTTTAACCCCCTTGCACAAAGTGGAGAAAAAAAAACACACATGTACTTACACTACAAAAAGCGCAATACATGTCAGTGTTATTTTCTGTGGCACTTTCAATTTGCATGCCACTTTGGAACTTTTGTTCATTCAAAGCTGAGAGAAAATTCCAAAATAATCATTAAAAAACTGTCAAGCATACAACCTCATACACACGATCGGATTTTCCGCAGACAAAGAGTAAGACTTTTGTCCGAAGGGCGTTGGCCAGGAACTTGTCTTGCATACAAACTGCAAAGAATTGTTGGCAAACAAACACGAAACTACGTGTTTTTTCAGCTCTTTAGCGCCACCCTTTGGGCAACTTCTGCTAATGTTGTGTTATGGTTAGTATTGCTTCTGAGCATTCTTGTTTGTACTCTGGAGTTTTGTCCGATGGACTTGTGTACACACGATCGGATAATCCGACAACACACATTTTGTTGGCAATTTTAAAAGCATGCTATCCCACATATTTCCATGGAAAATCCGACAATTGTCTGACGGAGCGTACATACGGTCGGATTTTCCGACAACAGCCTGTCATCACACAATTCCTGTCAGATAATCCGATCGTGTGTATGAGGCTTTAAACTTACTTTATTATTAGATTCTACAATCTCCTAGAAAATAAAGTACATATAGTACTTTATCACATCTTTGGAGGAGTTGTAAAAGTTGAGATCTAGTAAAAAAAAAGCATGCTACAAGCTCTGCCCACCTGTTTCCGACCACAAAGTTGAGACGGATGTATGATTGACAGTGCTGTTACTTTGAATGCAAGGGAGTGAGTGTGTCAATCACTTAACAACCACGGTGTGGAAGACTGAAGGTAGAATCCCTGCACACTGGAACCCAGCCGCTATATAGAGAGGTAAAGATATGGCTTCAGCCCTGAAATCCTCCTGGCTATGGTCCTCTGACATGTTTCCCCCTGCCTACAGGACCCAAGTCATTGAGAATGATTAATCTCCATAGGCGAGGCAAAATATGTCAGAGGAACATAGCCAGGAGTTCAGGTTGAAGCCATATCTTTACCTCTGTATAGTGGCTGGGTTCTGGTGAGCAGCACTTCCTACTTCTCTCTTGCAAAGTGTTTCAGCTAGCTTGAATGAGCTTGTTTGAACGTCGGCACCCGATCTGCAGGGTGAAGACTTAAGGCCCGTACACACGATCGGATTTCCCGATGGGAATTGTGTGATGACAGGCTGTTGGCGGAAAATCCAACCGTTGGTATGCTCCATCGGACAATTGTTGTTGGATTTTCCGTCAACAAATGTTGGATAGCAGGCTTTAAAATTTTCCGACAACAAATGTGTGTTGTTGGATTATTCAAACTTGTGTACAGAAGTCCTTCGGACAAAAATCCAAAGTACAAACACGCATGCTCAGAAGCAATGCTAACCATAACACAACATTAGCAGAAGTTACTCAAAGGGTGGCGCTAAAGAGCTGAAAAACCACGTAGTTTGTTTGTTGGCCGACAATTCTTTGCCATTTATATGAAAGACAAGTTCATGGCCAACACCCTTCAGACAAAAGTCCTACGCTTTGTCAGCGTAAAATCCGATCGTGTGTACCAGGCTTTATAGTGCTTTGAGTGGCGCTCCATGTTTTGTTATATTGAGCAACACATGTCCTGTTTGACAGCTGGGAGTAGCAGCAATGTCAGAACACAGCCCTGCTTTCAATAGTACACAAACAACGGCACAGGGCTTTCATAACAAAAATAGTATTTTTGTATGTACCGTAAAATCCTTTTCTCTAAGGTTCATTGACAGACACAGCACTTTCAATCTTGACCTTAGGGTTATATCGCTACCTTCAGGAGAGGACCAAGCAGAACATGTAAAAACAACAAAAAAACTGTACAGTACCGCCCAGGGGGCGGTCCTACTGGCTATAACCCCTCACACTGCATCCAGCAGCTCAGTTTGTCAAAAAGCAGTACAAACATAAAAAGGAGGGGCAGGTGCTGTGTCCGTCAATGAACTTCAGAGAAAAGGATTTTACGGCGAGTACAAAAATCCTATTTTCTCTTTCGTTCATTGACGGACACAGCACTTTCAATCTTGACCTTAGGGACGTCCCCAAGCAGTGTAAAAAAAAAAAAAGAAAAAAAAAAGAGGGGTGGGAACAGCAAAGAAACAAACTCCACCCATAACAACCAGAGCTCCTCAACGGAGGAGTTGCAACCTTAAACAGCCACCTGCAAAACCTTGCGGCCGAAGCAAGCATCCGCAGATGCGCTCACATCAACCTTGTAAAATTTTGTGTAAGTGTGAACGGACGACCAGGTCGCCGCCTTACACACCTGGGAAACAGACGCTTGATGTCAGAAAGCCCAGGAGGCACCAATTGCCCTGGTCGAATGTGCCATGACAGGGAAGGGAGGCACCCGCCCCTTTAGGGCATAAGCCTGGATCACCATCTGTCTAATCCACCGAGAAATGGTGGCCGACGAGACCGTCAGGCCCTTCTTCGGACCAGCTACCGACACAAACAGTGAATCTGACCTCCGGAAACTGAGCCGTAGCAGACAGATACACCCACAGGGCCCGGACCACGTCCAAGGAATGCAAAGCAACCTCTTGTGGATGCGACGGCCGAGGACACAAGGATGGAAGCACAATGTCCTCATTTAGATGAAAGGCCGAAACAACCTTAGGAAGAAACGAAGGCTGCGGGCGTAACACCGCCTTATCCTTGTGGAGGATCAAGTAGGGAGACTTGCAAGACAAGGCCGCCAACTCAGAAACCCTCCTGGCAGATGTAATAGCCACCAGAAAGGGTACTTTCTGCGAGAGTATCAATAGAGGGATCTCCCGAATGTTTTTAAAATGGCGGTTTCTGAAGTACCGAGAGCACCAGATTTAAATCCCACAGAGGCAGCGGTGGGCAAACCAGAGGGGCCACATGTCAAACCCCCTACACAAACGTACTCACCAATGAATGAGTCGCTAAAAGGACACTAAAAAAAAGGACAGCCAAGGCTGATATCTGCCCCTTAATGGTGCTTAAGGCAAAATTTCTGATCCACTCCTCGCAGCAAAAACAGCAGGATTCTGGAAACCGAAAATGTACGTGGACGCCACCCCAACTCTTCACACAGAGATTATAGGCCTTCCACGTACGATGATAAATCTTCAGAGAAGATGACTTTCGTGCCCTCAGCATAGTGGAGATCACCGAATCTGACAGACCTCGGTCCTTTAGCACCTGACTTTCAACAGCCATGCCGTTAAAGCCAGCGACTGTAAAGCAGGGTGAAGTATAGGACCTTGCGACAGAAGGTCCTCCCGCATCGGTAGTCGCCAAGGAACATCCTCCACCATTCGTACTATGTCGGCGTACCAGGGACGCCTAGGCCAATCTGGGACAATTAGGACAATTAGAATCACCGGAATCCCTTCGGTCTCCACTCTGTGAAGCAGAGGAGGAAGAAGTTTCAGTGGGGGGGGGGGGGGGAGGCATAAATAAGCAAATACTGTCCCCATGGAGCCACCAACGCGTCTGCCACATCCGCCCAGGGATCTTTTGACCTGGCCACAAACCTCGGTACCTTCCGATTGAGTCGTGAGGCCAGGAGACCAACATCTGGTGTGCCCCATTACAAGCAAAGGAGTCGAAATACATCCGGATGTAGCAACCATTCCCCTTGGTCCAGCATGACGACTTGTGTAGTCCGCTTGCCAGTTGTCTACGCTCGGAATGTACACGGCCGATAGAGCCAGCACGCGCCGCTCTGCCCACCGTAGGATGCGAGTGACCTCCAATGCTGCAGCCAAACTCCTTGTTCCTCCTTGATGGTTGACATACGCCACCACCATGGCGTTGTCCGACTGGATGGCCCTGCAGCCTCTGTGACCATGTGGAGAGGCACCACTTGATCGCCCGAAGTTCCAGCACATTGATCGGCAGGCGGGATTCTTCCTGCGTCCAGCGACCCTGTGTCGACTGTACGCCCCAAACCCCCCCCCCCCCCCCAGCTGGTCAGACCAGCATCCGCCGTGATAACCGTCCAATGAAAAGGAAGGAACGACTTCCCGGCCCAAAGGGCCGGAGACTTCCGCCACCAGACCAGGGATTCCCTGACTAGGTGGCTCACCCGAATCGGACAATCCAGAGACAACAGAGATTTGTCCCATTTTGACAGGCTCTCCTTTTGCAGGACTCGAGTGTGGAATTGACCATACGGTACCGCCTCGAAAGTGGCCACCATGAGACCCAGGACTCGCATGCAAAAACGCAGCGACGACCACCTGCGGGACACCAACAGCTTCGCCGCAGACTGAAGAGTCTGCAGCTTGTCCAAAGGGAGAAAAACTCTCACCTATGAGGAGTCCAGAATCAAGCCCAGGTATTCCAGGCGTTGAGTCAGCACCAACACCGACTTCTGAGGGTTCAGTACCCAACCAAACTCCCAAAGAGCTTGGCTGGCGTTCGCAACATCCTCCCTTAATTCTGAGGCGGAAGCCGCCCTCAGAAGGAGGTCATCCAGATATCCCATGATTGCGATCCCTCGCTGCCTCAGCAAGGCCAGAATCGGGGCAAGCACCTTGGTGAAAACCCTTGGTGCCGACGCCAGGCCAAACGGGAGAGCTACAAATTGGTAGTGTTCGTCCCCGACCGCAAACCGCAGAAATCTCTGATGCCTGACACATACGGGGACATGCAAATATGCGTCCTTGATATCCAAGGATGCCAAAAAATCCCCCGGATGGAGTGCAGCGACCACCAAGCGAACCGATTCCATCCTGAACCTTTTTATCCTTACAAAGCTGTTGAGGGCCTTGAGATTCAGGATCGGACGGACCCCCTCCTTTTTTGGGACTACAAACAGATTGGAGTAGAATCCCTGAAACCTTTCCGGCGACGGCACAGGCACTATCACCCCACCCCGCTCAGCAGCAGGTCCTGCACTGCCCTGAACAAGGCCTCCCGACGAGCCGGAGGAAGATGAAGTTTGGCGGACAAGAAAGAAACTATCTTGTATCCTGAGGAAACCACTTTGCAGACCCACTGGTCGGAAAGCAGGGAGGTCCAGCGAGTTGCAAACTCCCGAAGGCGCCCCCCCACCCGAGAGTCGGGCGGGGGCAAACCTTCATGTCGCAGATTTGTTCCCAGGCTTGTTTGGTTTGCGAAACCAGGGACGCTTTTGTCCCTCTGCGGACACCTCGTCGGTCTGGGAACGTTTACCTGACGACCCGGGCGGACGAAAAAACGCTTCTGAGCGGAAAAGGAGGGCACTGAACTGTGGCGTGACTCCTTATCTTTTCTGGATTGTGGTAGCAACGTACTCTTACCCCCTGTAACATTTTTAATATCATCCAGCAAGGCTCCAAATGGCCTCTCTCCCTGGAAGGGCAAGTCCGCCAGAGCCTTCTTAGATGCCTGGTCCGCAGACCAGCATTTTAGCCAAATCAGGCGATGTAGCACTACAGCAGATACTGAGGCTCTGGAAAGCAAGGGGGCCGTATCGAAGGCCGCATCGCGGACATACTTAAGGCCATGCACCAGCTGGTCTGCCAGCTCCACGCAGACTGGGGAAGCCTGTTGCTTTTCCAACTCACGGTGCAGCAATTTTGCCCATTCAGTAAGCATCTGGGACACCAGGGCCGTGGCCAACACCGGCCGCAAAGCTGACCCCACCACCGTAAACATGGACCGGGTAACCGCCTCGGCCCTATCGGCAGGGTCCTTAAAACTGGGGTCCCCTCCACCGGAATCGTGGTTACCTTATTTAACCTGAATCGGGGGCTCCACAATCGGGGGAGACGTCCATTTCTTCAGGAAGCTCTCCTCAAAAGGGGTAACGTACCGTCATGCATTTTGGAACCCGAAAAGGCCCGCTGCGGGCATTCCCATTCTTTGTAGATAAACGTATCAAAATAAGTTAGGCAGGAAAACACCTTAGCCGTGTGGGCCGGCTTGTGGGACCCAAAACGGACCGACAACCTCAGTAGATGCCCCCGCCGTATCCTCCATCTTTAAGGTATCCAGCACCGCTGTGATAAGCGCTCCTACAAGCGCCCTTTCCTGTGCTGACCCGGAGTCATCCTCACTGTCCGAATGGTCCTGGTCCGCATCCTCAGACTTCAGAACAGGGGCCGTTTGCCACAGCAAGGCCTGAGTCTGAATCAGAGCTTTCCCGAGAAGACGGTGGGGGGAGGGGGCGGTTTTTACCCCCCCTGCGCCCACACGCCGCTTCCACCCTGGCAACAAAGGACTCCAGGACTGCCGACAAAGCATCCATAGGCACCGCAGGTGCAGGGGAACCGGTTTCCACCACAGGGATGTCTGGAGAAGAAGTGCCAGCTTCTGACGCCATGCTGACCCACACTCGCCTAACACCCGTTAGGGACCGCAGGCCAGTTATACCAAAAGTCCACCCTCCTAGCTGCCACAGACTGAGGGGCCCCCCGCAGGACTCACCACCCTGACCCAGGTACTGCACTGTGCTGCCGTCCGCTCTCCCTCAGGAGGTGTTCTGTGCAATTCGCGCCGTTCCAGTAGAATAGCCAGCGCTAGAGGCAAAAACAAGCTGAGACTACAAGAAAATGGCCGCCGGCCGCCTCAGCAAGAAAACGCCTGAGGGCTCTGGAAAGTTGGCCGCCGGACTTCCTGACTAAGGCTACAGGAAAATGGCCGCTGGTCTTCCTGACTAAAGCTACAGGAAAATGGCGCGACCACGCTGACCCTCCGCGCGGTGGCCTCCCACAATATGCACACCAGAACACACCACTATGTCCAAAAAACAGGGAAGAGAACAAGCAGACCCCCAACACCCAGCGCAGCCCCCTCGCCGGACACAGAGCCCCCCAGAAAACACCCTTTCAGTCGTACAGCAGACCCAAGCATGGGAGGAGGGAAAGGACGGGGAGAGAAGAGGAGAATGAGAGACCCCCAAATCGACTTCCCAGGGAATGCCCAGCTGCTCTGATCTACCGAGACAGGTGGAACCATACTTACCCCTCCTGTGGGGACTGCTGGGCGCATTCTGCGGACAGACTCATCACCCGAGCGGTACGGGGTGGCTGTCAGCCACAGAACACTGAGACGGACAGCAGTAGCCCCGTCATGTGTGCCCCGAAGCATATAGCTCGCCGGCCACCCCTGGATCAGACAGGGCATGTCATGGCCGACCCAGCGCGTAGCTAAGGCCTGCTCACGCTCGATGGCCGGGCTGGGGAGACTACCAGGATCTATATTATCCAGCCTGTCACCCAGCCCGGCTGTTAGTGGATCACAGGAATCAAAAAGCAGAAAAAAAGAAAAAAATCTCCAGGACCAATGGTCCCCACCGGGAGCCAGGTCCTTCTCCTACACTAGGCAGAAAAAAAACTGAGCTGCTGGATGCAGTGTGAGGGGTTATAGCCAGTAGGACCGCCCCCTGGGCAGTACTGTGCAGTTTTATGGTTTTTACATGTTCTGCGTAGTCCTCTCCTGAAGGTGGCGATATAACCCTAAGGTCAAGAATGAAAGTGCTGTGTCCGTCAATGAACGAAAGAGGAAAAAAGTTAGTTAACAATCATGAAAGCCCTGTACTGACACTGCTTCCAGCCTTCAAAACAAACACTGAATTGTGAGCAGCACAGGAACAGTCACAATAGCAAAATTGGGGGGCTCGCACCATGATTAACCACATGCACTGGTAAGCGAATAGAGGCTACCGTTCCCATATCTTGGTCACGGCCCTCTGATTAGTTTCTCCCTGACCGGGCTACTTTTTTTTTTGGGCTAGAGTGGAAAAGGATTAGAACACCTGTCAGGTTTTATTGCTGTCCATGTCCCCTTTAGGGAGATTCACCCTCTATATTTGTCATGTTTACGAATATCATTGCAACTGAAAGTAAACGAAAATCCCAAATTTTGTGTTGTCCCCAGAAAAGTAATAGAGGAAAAGTCTTCCAATGGGGACACTAGTTCTGGTGACCTGGGGGTCCCCAAGAGATTCCCTCACAGGTATTTCCTCTCACTTCCCATTTTGTTTATGGGACAGGAAGTGAAGGTAAATCTCCCCACTGAGATAGAGAACAAAAATAAACCTTACAGGGGTATAGCTCTCCCTTACTCTATCCAAAATAAAAGGAAAAAAAAAAAAAAAAAAAAAAGAAAATAAGTTTTGCCTATAGTTCTACTATACTATATGTATGCGATATAGTATTTTCCCCATAGGCTTACAAAGGATTTTTTTGGCTATCACACATTGTAGCTAGTTGCTACACATTGTGATGCATTTTAATGCGCTGTAATAAAATGCATAATGTCCTACATTGTTCCCAGTGCACATCAACACACAGCGCTGGTGTGAACTGGAACCACTAAAAACAAAGCCGTTTGTCTTGCCCTTGCATTGGAAATGCGTCAAGCCCACAATTGTGTGTGCCATTTTAACTTACATACACACAAATCGTTAATACACAAATAACTATAAACATATTTTTGTACAATGTCTGTATTGTATAAATTTAGTCCAGGTTTTATTAAAGCCGTTATATACCTGCAAATTCTTACTGGCTAGATTTGGTCACATATTCACCACTAGCACCAACGGTTGGTTTACAACATTTTGAGAAACTTGGATTATGACTTACTGCAACATTTGCATCAGTATAGAACGCTACTTCTGTATTACGATTTGTGTGTGCTATGTAATACTTGCAGATACAGTCACTGGTGGAGACAAGCATCAAAGTGATCTTTTCTTAATTTGCAATAAAAATAATTAAAATAAAAAGAGCCCGTTTTAGTCTCAAAAAAGGTACCACAACTTTTTAAAGGCCAGGAAATTAGGGTCTTGTATAGCTGAAAACGTGAGTGAGTAACATCCACCACACTAAAAAGGTTCTTAAACATACATCTTAAATATACAAAAGTGAATTTTTTTTTTAGCGTCTTAAATTTGTACTTTACCAAACACTGCATTTCCTTCAACTTGCTTGCTAGCTGTTTCATTTGTTTCTGGCACTTTTCATATTCAGTATTTAGCTAATGAAAAAAAAAAAAAAAAGTTAAAAGGGGAGAGACATTTAATCTGCAATGTACAGAACTGAAAATAAAGCTACCCTTTTTTGATCAACTTATTTGAAGGAAAAGTTAAAATTTCTTGCTCATACATCATGGGACACAGAGCCTTAATTACTTACTGGGTTATGTAGTCACCACAGGTGATTGGAAACCCGTTCTGCCGCTCTGTGCTGCTCTTGGTTCCTGGGTCCTCTTTTCCCAGGAACTCTGCTATGCGCGTCGGGACCCTTCGGGGTAAGACCGCGCTATATTAAGATACCTCTCAACTCAACTCTGGCAAACCCAATCATAATTGAGTTCCTCCCCTACATAATCCCTCCCAAATGGAGAGTGCCTCAGTTTTTTCGCCAGTGTCTAAGGTGGTTGGTCACGTTGAACATGTGCCAAGAATAAAAAAAAGCTCTTTTGATGGTTTCTGCGGAGACCTAGGAGCTATCCATGCCTCAAGCTGATATCAAAGGCCTAAGATGGGTGGTACCCGGGCCTCGTGTAAAGAAGAAACAAGGTTTACCTGTAATGTCTCTCTGCGGAGGTCTGGGCTCTGGGATCCAGGCTTTGGTGTACTAATGCAACTGTGGCACAAAAAGTTACCGGCAGAGTCTTCTACAGGTCCAGGTATGAGGTTCCTCTGAGTGGGAACCCATGGAAACCTGAAGGTTGGCACAACATACCACCCGCCGTGATTGGTGAAGGCTGTATCTGCTTTTAGCAGCTTTCCTGCAGCACGGATAAGGTAAAGGAAGATCATTTAATTTTTAAAAACTGTCATCTTCAATGAGTAGGATGTCTTATCTGGTTTTCACCACCAGAGGGAGTAAGTTACATACCTGGTGTATTCTTACAAAGCCATCCAGGAACACGCTCAGTGAAGTCAGTCAAAATAAAAAACGCCACTCACCTCCTCCGCTGCAGGCTCTGCCACAAACACGCAACAGGGGTCCCCCGAAGCCCCCAGTGGTCTCTTATTCCTCGCTCGCCCTGGCGCAGGGAGCGCGCTTTTGACTGTCCCATAGGCAGGATGAGAAGGGGGAGGACCGTGGTTGCTCGTGCCTGTGTGCGTGCACGGCACACCTGTGCGCAGGCGCCAAGAGGCTTGTTCTAAAAAGCCCAGCACGCCAGAGCCTTCTGTAAGCAGCATGGACACAGAGCTGTGGGCTGCAAGCATTCCTGTGGATTGAACCAGGCAAACCTAAGACTCCTACTCGGCATCAGGTTGTGCAGTGAGCGAATATTGTGTATTGTATGACTATAGCACAACAGTGATTGCATTTTGTTATAGTACCTCTGCTTTGCAATGTAAGACTGTCTCCCAGAAGAGGTACAAGGGCAAGTAAAAAAGGCACCATGAGATCCCCGCTTATGGCTAAGGATTATGAGCTTGCCTGCAGTTTATCATCCCCCTCTGGAGATGAGGATCAGTTGCAGTCTGAGGTCTCCGAGGATGAAGAGAAGATCCTTTCTTCCTCTCAGTCGCTAAAGATGCAGGTGCAATATTATGCAGAGATGGTGCGAGACACTTACAAATTGCCTCCTGTTGAAGCTTCTGTGTCCTCCGTTTCCTCCTTGGGATCTCAGAACTCCCCACAAGCTGCATGCTCCTTCCCAGTTCCATCCCTTGCTGGATAAACTGATGTATGATGACTGGGTTCACCCAGATATACCGTTTTCTCCTCCTAAGCAGTCTTCCCTTCTTTATCCTATGGAGGAAGGTTTCACTAAGAAATGGGGGGTACGTGCTATAGATGCAGCTATTTCTTGTGCAAACAAAAGCCTGACCTGTCCTATAGACAATGCTCAAAGCTTAAAAGATCCAACTGATAAAAAACTTGAATCTTTATTGAAAGCCGCCTCCTCCTCTATGGCCGGTGCTGTAGTGCAACCTGCGGTTGCAGCAATTGGTATGCGTCAGTTCCTCAAGGAACAAATGAAACCGATGATTAGCCTCTTTCCTGCAGAGGAAATTGAGGTTTATGAGGACTTTCCTAAGGCCCTGTGTTTTGCGGTTGATGCGATTATGGACTCTGTTCAGCAAGCATCCAGCTTGAATCTCCTGCTGGTACACATGCGCAGGTCCCTCTGGTTGAAACATTGGGAAGCCAAGGCTTCTTGCAAGAGATACTTGGCGGTGTTCACCTTTTGTGGAGGACGCCTGTTTGGGGATGATTTGGATAAGAATATCCAAAAGATTTCCGGAGGCAAGTCTACTCTGTTACCCGTTAAAAAGAAGAAGAGTAAACGTCCTTCTTTTAAGCGTTCTCTTTCCCCAGCCCCTGGAACCTCATTTTCCAGGCAGTGGCGACGGCCCCCCCCAGTCTAATACTAGGGGAAAGGCCCAGAGCCAAGCCCAAGGGCAGAAAAGGACTTGGGGCTCAAAATCTTCCAAACAAAATCCCCAAACTTCCCTATGAAGGAGCGCCCCCGCTCGGTCGAGTGGGGGGAAGGCTGCTGCAATTTGCAAACGCCTGGCGGGAAGAAGTTCAGGACAAATGGGTCATCTCCACGGTATCCTCAGGCTACAAGCTAGAATTCAGAGAACTTCCGCAACCCCGTTTTATGAGATAAAGAACTGCCATGGATCCAGAAATAAGGAGGCCTTTGTTTTTGGCCTTGGAACGCCTGTTGTCCCAAGGGGTAATCATAGAGTTAGCCCCAGAAAATCAGGGCTCAGGGTTCTACTCAAACGTTTTTACGGTTCCAAAACCAAACGGAGATGTCAGTCCTATTCTAGATCTGAAAAACCTGAATCAATTTCTGAACATTCGCTCCTTTCGCATGGAGTCTGCCCGTTTAGTGGTCTCCACCCTGCAGGGAGAATTCCTGGCATCAATAGACATCAGAGATGCATATCTACATGTGCCAATATTCCCCGCTAATCAAAATTTTCTAAGGTTTGCGGTGGATCAGCGCCACTTTCAGTTTGTGGCCCTCCCTTTTGGTCTGGCTACTGCACCTTGAGTGTTCACAAAAATACTGGCCTCACCCCTGGCAAGGTTGAGGGCACGGGGCGTAGCAGCCTGTCTGGACGATCGGTTGCTCATAGATCAGTCTGCTACACGCCTAGACCGGGTCCTCAATCTGGAAAAGTCCTCCTTACAGCCTCAAAAAAGGCTGGAATACTTGGGCATGATTATAGACATCCCAAAACAGGGTATTCCTACCCAAGCCAAAGGCGGAAGCCATAGGGGACTTGGTCCAAGTTATAAGGGCAAAAAACAACCTTCCATCCGTCTATGCATGAGGCTGTTAGGAAGGATGGTAGCCTCATTCGAGGCTGTCCCTTACGCACAGTTTCACTCAAGGCCACTGCAGGGCAGCATTCTGTCCACTTGGAACAAAAAAAAGTTCAGTCCCTGGACCTTCCAATTACCTCATCTCCGAAGGTTCGCCAGAGCCTCAATTGATGGTTGCTCCCCCAAAATCTGTCAAAAAGGAAAATCCTTTCCCCCGGTTGCTTGGAAAATAGTAACCACAGATGCCAGCCTTCTAGGCTGGGGGGCAGTGCTAGAAGAAGCATCTGCCCAGGGGAGGTGGTCCGGAACCGAAAGGCTCCTGCCCATCAACATTCTGGAAATTCAGGCAATCCATCTGGCCCTCAGAGTCTGGGTTTTTCAGACTGCAGGGCTGTCCTGTTCGGATACAGTCCAACAATGCCACAGCAGTGGCCTATATCAATCACCAAGGAGGCACAAGAAGTCTGGATGCTCAAAGAGAGGTAAATCACATTGTCTTGGGCAGAAAGGCATATTCCTTGCCTGTCTGCAGTCTTCATTCCAGGGGTAGAAAATTGGAAGGCAAATTTTCTAAGCCGCCAGCAACAAGTCCAGGAGAATGGTCTCTACACCCCGACATATTTCAAATCATATATCAGAAATGGGGTACCCCAGATGTAGACCTGTTGGCCTCCAGGTTCAACACAAAACTGGACAACTTAGTGTCAAGGACAAGAGATCCTTTTGCTCAGGGATCAGATGCCCTGACAATTCCGTGGGACCGATATTCTCTGATATATGCAATCCCTCCAGTTCCGCTTCTCCCACGATTCCTTCAGAGAGTCGAAAGGGAAAGAAAGCCGGTGATTTTGGTTGCCCCGACTTGGCCCAGGAGATCCTGGTACGCGGAAATCATAAAGATGGCAGAATGAAGACCTTTGGTTCTCCCTCTACGCTCGGACCTATTGTCGCAGGGTCCAATATTCTATCCTGCCTTACAAAGTCTGAATTTGATAGTTTGGCTGTTGAGACCCACATTCTAAGAAAGCGTGGGCTCTCAGGCCGAGTCCTATCCACTCTGGTTAGTGCTAGGAAGCCGGCCTCCACGCTCATTTACTATAGAATCTGGAAGGCATACGTTTCCTGGTGTGAACCTAGAAAATGGCATCCTAGGAAGTATGTCATTAATAGGATTCTTGCCTTTCTTCAGTTGGGCTTGGAAAAGAATTTGGCCTTGAGTACTATCAAGGGCCAGATCTCAGCCTTATCGGTATTCTTTCAGAAACCACTGGCCTCTCATTCCCCGATTCGGGCCTTTGTTCAGGGAGCACTGCGCTTGAATCCACCGGTTAAGTCTCCCCTGTGCCCATGGTACTTGAATTTGGTAATGCCTGTATTACAGAAACAACCTTTTGAACCATTGCACCATGCTTCTTTAATTCTTTTGACAAGGAAGCCGTTTTTTCTCGTAGCCATATCCTCGGCAAGGAGGGCATCGGAATTGGCGGCTCTTTCGTCTAGAGAGCCGTACATGATTATTTATGATGACAGGGTGGTGCTGCGTCCTCACCTGACTTTTTTACCTATGGTGGTTTCAGGATTTCATCTGAATAAAGATATAGTCCTACTGTCTTTTTTTCCAGATCCGCAGTTGGCGGAGGAAGAAAATCGACACTGTTTATATGTTGTCAGAGCGGTAAAAGTTTATCTGCAAGCTACGGCTCAGATACGAAAGACTGATAGTCTGTTTATTCTGCCACATGGCCCAAGGAAGGGCCAGGCAGCGTCGAAGTCTACTATTGCGTGTTGGATTCGACAAGTCGTTATTCAGGCCTATGGTTTAGAAAAGATTCCTCCTTTTGGGGTGAAAGCACGCTCAACTAGAGCAGTTGGTGCTTCATGGGCAGTGCATCACCGGGCCTCCATGGCTCAGATCTGTAAGGCTGCTACTTGGTCTTCGGTCCATACATTTACCAAGTTCTACCAGGTAGACGTGAGAGGGTACGAGGATGCCGCCTTCGAGCGTAGTGTACTGCAGGCAGCAGTATAGATCCTCTGGCCCAATGGCGGTCTTTGTTCTGATCTGTGTCTCCCTCCCCTCATTTTAAGCATTGCTATGGGACATACCATTAAGTAATTAAGGTTCTGTGTCCCATGATGTATGAGCAAGAAAATAGGATTTTTGGTACTCACCGTAAAATCCTTTTCTCGATAGTCCATGGACGGACACAGCCTTCTCAATTCTTGACGTGTGGGTTATGTTCCTGTTCATAGGAGAGGACTAGGCAGAACATGTTGGATAATTAAAAACACGTTACAATAATCAGAGATGAACAGCCCCGCCCAGGGGGCGGTCCCTCCAGACATAACCCTCCGCCCTGCAGTCAGCGGCTCAGTTCATAGCAAGCAGTACAAACCTAAAAAGGAGGGGTGGGTGCTGTGTCCGTCCATGGACGAACGAGAAAAGGATTTTTATGGCGAGTACAAAAAATCCTATTTTCTCTTTTCGTCCATGGACGGACTCAGCCTTCTCAATTCTTGACGTGTGGGACATCCCCAAGCAGTGTCAAAAAACGAGGGGTGGGAACAGCATCATAAAACAAAACTAAATGTCACCCCAAAACCAGCAGAGCTCGATCACCCGAGGAATTGCAACCTCAAATAGCCGCCTGCAAAACCTTGCGGCCGAAGGAAGCATCAGAAGATGCACTCACATCAACCTTGTAAAGTCGCCGCCTTGCACACCTGTGAGACAGACGCTTGATGTCGGAAAGCCCAGGAAGCACCAATTACCCTGGTTGAATGTGCAGTGACCGGAAAGGGAGGCGCCCGACCCTTAAGGGCATAGGCCTGGATGACGGTCTGCCTGATCCACCGAGAAATGGTGGCCGATGAGACCGCCAGGCCATTCTGTGGACCAGACACTGACACAAACAATGAGTCAGACACACCCGCAAGGCCCGTACCACGTCTAAGTTATGGAGCACAGTCTCCCTGGGATGTGGTCGAGGACACAAGGACGGCAGCACAATGTCCTCATTCAGGTGAAAAGCCAAAACCACCTTCGGAAGGAAGGCTGCGGGCGTAGCACTGCTTTATCCTTATGAAGGATGAAGTATGGTGACTTGCAAGACAAGGCCGCCAATTCAGAAACCCTTCTGACTGATGTAATAGAAAGGCCACCTTCTGAGATAGTGTCAAGAGAGGAATCTCTCTGATGTTCTCAAAAGGAGGTTCCTGAAGAACCGAGAGCACCAGATTTAAATCCCATGGAGGAAGAGGTGGTCTAATAGGGGGAGCCACATGTCGAACCCCTTGCACAAAAGTACCCACCAGGGAATGGGACGCCAAAGGCCGTTGAAAGAAAACAGTCAAGGCTGAAATCTGACCCTTAATGCTGCTTAAGGCAAGTGTCTGATCCATACCACGCTGTAAAAACAGCAGGACCCTGGAAACCGAGTACGTCCGTGGACGCCACTCCATCTCTTCACACATAGAGATGTATGCCTTCCAAGTACGATGGTAGATCTTCCTGGAAGATTTCCTTGCCCTCAGCATGGTTGAAATGACCGAATCCGAAAGACCTCGGTCCCTTAGTACCTGGCTTTCAATAGCCATGCCGTTAAAGCCAGCGACTGTAAAGCAGGATGAAGTATGGGACCTTGAGACAGAAGGTCCTCCCGCATCAGCAGCCTCCAGGGTGCATCTGCCACCAGGCGTACGAGGTCGGTGTACCAAGGACGCCGGGGCCAATCTGGAGCGATTAGAATCACCGGGATCCCCTCGGACTCCACTCTGCGGAGAAGACGAGGAAGCAACTTTAGTGGGGGATAGGCATAAATTAGCCGATACTGACCCCACGGGGCCACCAACGCGTCTGCCCAGGGATCTCTGGACCTGGCCACAAACGTCGACACCTTGCGATTGAGTCGAGAGGCCAGGAGGTTCACGTCCGGCGTGCCCCACCTCCGGCAAAGGAGCTGAAACACCTCTGGATGTAGTGACAATTCCCCCTGGTCTAGCATCTGGCGACTCAGATAGTCCACCTGACAGTTTTCTACGCCCGGAATGTAGACGGCCGACAGAGCCGGCTCGCTTCTTTCCGCCCACCGTAGGATGCGAGTGACCTCAGACGCTGCAGCCAAGCTTCTTGTTCCCCCGATGGTTGACATAAGACACTGCTGTGGCGTTGTCTGACTGGATCCTGACTGGGCGCCCTTGTAGTCTCAGTGACCACATGGAGAGACACAGCCTGATCGCCCCGGAGTTCCAGGACATTGCTCGGCAGACGGGATTCGTCCCGAGTCCAGCGACCCTGGGCCGACTGGACTCCCCCCCAACCTGTGAGGCTGGCGTCCATCGTAATCACAGTCCAATGGAAGGGAAGGAACGACTTCCCGGACTGAAGAGCCGGGGATCTCAGCCACCAACTCAGAGAAGCCCTGACCAGGTGACTTACCTGAAATCAGACGATCCAGAGACAATGAAGATTTGTTCCATTTGGACATGATCTCCTTCTGCAAGACTCAAGTGTGGAATTGGGCATACGGTACTGCCTCGAAGGAGGCTACCATTAGACCCAGAACTTGCATGCAAAAAACGGAGAGATGACCATTTGCGGGATGTCAGCAACCTCACCGCAGACTGGAGAGTCTGCAACTTCTCCAAAGGAAGGAAGACTCTCGCCTCCTTGGAGTCCAGAATTAAACCTAGGTACTCCAGACGCAGAGTCGGTGTCAGGACCGACTTCTGAATGTTTAACACCAAACCAAATTCTCGGAGGGTCTGAATGGCTATAGATACATCTTCCTCTAACTCTGAGCCAGAAGCTGCTCTCAGAAGAAGATCGTCTAAGTAGCCCATGATGGCAATGGCTCAGCAAAGCTAGAATCGGGGCGAGCACCTTGGTGAAAACCCTTGGTGCTGACATTGGGCCAAAAGGGAAGAGCCACAAATTGATAATGGTCTTTGCCGATTGCAAAGCGCAGAAGTCTCTGGTGTCCTGCACAGATGGGGACATGCAAGTATGCGTCCTTGATGTCCAAGGATGCCAGAAAGTCCCCCGGATGGAGCGCAGCAACCACCGAACGAATGGATTCCATGCGGAACTTCCGAACCTTTACAAAGACATTCAAGGCTTTCAGGTCCAATATTGGATGGACTCGGTCCTTCTTCGGAACCACAAACTGATTTGAATACATACCCTGAAACCTCTCTCCCAGTGGTACAGGTAGAATCACTCAGCACCTTAGCAAGTCCTGCACTGCCCCCGTTAGGGCAGACCGAAGAGCCGGAAGGAGAGGGAGATTTGAGGGAAAGAATCTGTTTGGTGGACAAGAAAGGAACTCTATTTTTGTACCCCAAGGTGACCACCTCGCAGACCCACTGGTCGGAGAGCAGGGAGTTCCAACGAGCTGCAAACCCGAGAAGCTGTCACCCCACCCTGGAGTCGGGCAGGGGCAAAACTTCATGCGGTAGCAGGTTTGTTTGCGGGCTTGTGCACCCAGGGACGCCTCTGTCCCCCAGCTGGACCTTTATTCGCTTGGGAGGGTCTTCCGGCAGGTCCTGACTGACGAAAATAGCGCTTCTGTGTGGGAAAGGAGGAACCCGGCTTACGGCGCGGCTCCTTCCCTTTAGTGGCCTGAGGTAGAAACGTGCTCTTACCTCCAGTGACATCCTTAATAATGTCATCCAGCGAGGCACCAAAAACCCTCCCACCTTTGAAGGGTAAATCTGCCAAGGCCTTCTTGGAAGCCTGGTCAGCGGACCAGCATTTTAGCCACATTAGGCGGCGCATTACCACCGCAGATACAGAGGCCCTGGATATTAAGGGGACCGCATCCAGAGTGGCATCACAGACATACACAAGGCCCTGCACCAACTGGTCGGCCAGTGTTACACACTCCTGAGGGAGCCGATGTTCCTCCACAGTCTGGAGAAAAATCTTTGCCCAGTCAGTAAGTGTCTGACACCAAGGTAGCAGCCAAAATAGGCCGCAATGCAGACCCCAGTAAGGTGAACATGGACCTGCTCAGCGCCTCGGACCTCCTATCAGTATGGATGGTCCTTAAAACGCAGGGGTCCCCTCTACAGGGAGAGTGGTTACTTTTTTTAACCGAGCGACCGGGGGGGGGGGGGGGGGGTCAACAACCGGAGGAGACGCCCATTTTTTTCAAAAGGATACCGGACCGCCAGACGCTGGAGGGACCGCAAAAGGTCCTCTGTGGCTTTTCCCATTCCTTATCTATGAATTTATCAAAGAAAGACACATAGGGAAAAACTTTTACAGAACGGGTCAATTTGTGTGACCCAAAAGAGACTGACCCCTCCATGGAAGCCTCATCTGCATCCAGCTTAAGGCCCCTTTCACACCAGCGGACCGTATGTCCGCTTTTTCATCCGTCCGTTTACGGATGAAAAAAGGGACATACATTGGTCCCTATGAGATCGCGGGTGTCAGCGGATGAACATCCGCTGAAACCCGATACCATCCGGGTCCACAATCCTTCGATTATGCAGACGGAGGAAAATCCTATTTTTCTATTTTCTATCCGTCTGCAGAGCAGATCGGATGAACACGGACAGACTGTGTTCATTCGATCCCCCCATAGCGGAGATCTGACAGGGCGGTCCCTGCACAGTGTGCGGGGACCGCCCTGTCATCCGCAAGCGGAGGCTCATGGGGCGGATCTTCACGGATCCGTCCCGTGTGAAAGGGGCCTTAGGGAGTCCCTTACAGCATTGATAAGGTCACTCACAAGTGCCCTGTCTTGCGCTGACCTGGACGAGGGGTCTTCCTCACAAGGAAGGACCTGGTCCACATCTTCTGACAACCCAGAACCGGGGTCCTGTGCCGCAGCCAGGCCCGAGTCAAAACCTTCCCCTGGCGATGGCGGGGAAAGGGGGCGCTTTATACCCCCTTGCACTTCCACCCTTCCACCATACAAAAAATGGTGCCAGCGCCGCAAAAATGGCGCCTAAGCACCGCGATGTGGACGAGAAGTGGACTAAAAAAGGCCCCTTGCATCAGTACGTCTCGCGTCACGTCCGGTTTATGGGGAGAGTGCAGTGGAGCGCACGCCGAGGCTCTTAGCAGCCATCCCCAATAGCGAGCTTTACTGTGGTTCAGGCCATCTCTGCACACTTCTTTTATGGTACAGGCCGGCTTGCTTTTTGTACTATTGATGCAAGCGGCCTTTTTTAGTTTTTAAACCTTTAATAAAAAGCTTTTTTACGCTATGGGAGCATCTCTGGTTTTACTTCCCTGAGGAGCTGAACGGAACTTCCCTTTTTGGCTGGTTCAAGTGAGGATTGAAGTCTATAGGAAGGTGGCAGCCGAGTAAGATTTTGGCAGCAGAAGGAACGGCCTACGTATTCCACCAGAGGTGCCTTATACCAGGGCTCGACAAACCCCGGGCGCCAGGTCGCCATTGCGACTAGAATTAGCGACCTGGCGCCTGGGGCAGCATAGCTGGGGTATCCTGTGTCTCCGTGACCCCCCCCCCCCCCCCTCCGCGAGATCGCGTCGGGCCGCGCCGGCCGGTAATTGAGGCCGCGGCTTTGCGGCCTTCTGCAGGCCTATGCTTCCTTCTGTGGTCTAGCGCCATCTTGTGGTGGCCGTTGGTATTGCAACCAGCAATGCTAATGGAGTTTCCCTGTCTGTTTTCCCTGCCATCTCCTTCCCTCTAATTAGAACCCCCAAACATTACATATATTTTTTATTCTAACACCCTAGAGAATAAAATGGCGGTCATGGCAAAACTTTCTGTCACACCGTATTTGCGCAGCGGTCTTACAAGCTTACTTTTTTGGGAAAAAATACACTTTTTTTTAATAAAAAAATAAGACAACAGTAAAGTTAGCCCAATTTTTTTTTTATATTGTGAAAGATAGTTACGCCGAGTAAATTGATACCCAACATGTCACACTTCAAAATTGGGTCCACTCGTGGAATGGCGACTAACTTTTACCCTTTAAAATCTCCATAGGCGACGTTATAAAAATTCTACAGGTTGCATGTTTTGAGTTACAGAGGAGGTCTAGGGCTAGAATTATTGCTCTCGCTCTACTGATCGCGGCGATACCTCACGTGTGGTTTGAACACCGCTTTCATATGCGAGCGCTACTCACGTATGCGTTCGCTTCTGCCCGCAAGCTCGGCGGGACAGGGCGCGTTCCTGGCTCCTAACTTTTTTAGCTGGCTCCTAGATTCCAAGCAAATTTGTCAAGCCCTGCCTTATACCCCTGCAGGGGTGCTTCAGTCTGGTGAGTGGGGACACATATGAGGGGGGAGCACCCAAAGTCACCTGGATTTCTGCCTGTGGACCCGCCAGCCAGGATATTTGTCACGGAAGTCACCAAGTCTACAGTTTGCTGGGAGAGGATAAAGCGGACTAATTTATAGTTACTAATTACACTTTGTCCCTGGATTTGGTCACTTGGCAGCTCCCACCTGGGGCAGTGACTGGGAGATTGGCTGGACATTTTTTGTGGTGCACATTATCATGTATATTTGTTGAGTTTATTCACTTTTTATGTTTTGTAGTCATTAGGTTGACAGGAGTTTTGTTTCACATATTGTTTGATACACCTGTAGGTACGTTTTTGAGAGTACACATCACGTGTTCACCTAAAGTTTGGTTTACATGTACACAGTCATTTTTGCTGGCTGGTGTACCATTTTCACCACATGATCATCAATTAGGAGTTTACCAATAGATCACATCAAGCATTTTTCACTTTATTATTTCACTTAAGGCCCACAGCCCATTTATGCGTATATACTTTATTCAGCAGACAGGTGTCATTGGTACACTTGACACCCTCCAGCTACACAGCAGCGCCACCAGCCCTTTCACACAATTCCTACATACCTGTGTCCTGTCTCAGGACACTCTCTAGGGGGGCAGCAGCTGTTTTATTCCATTTGCGCGGATTTCTCCATTTTATATACTCCTAAAAGGTGAACTTCTCCTTTAACCACTTCAATACAGGGCATTTTCACCCCCTTCCTTCCCAGACCAATTTTTAGTTTTCAGCGCTGTCGCACTTTGAATGACAATTGCGCGGTCATGCAACACTGTACCAAAAGGAATTTTTATGTTTCCCCCCCCCACAAATAGAGCTTTCTTTTGTTGGTATTTGATCACCTCTGCAGTTTTTATTTTTTGCGTTATAAACAAAAAACAATATTTTTTACTATAATAAATATCACAATTTTAAAAAAAAAACGATTTTTCCTCAGTTTAGGCCGATACGTATTCTTCTACATATTTTTGGTATAAAAAAAAAAACGCAATAAGCGTATATTGATTGGTTTGCGCAAAAGTTATAGCGTCTACAAAATAGGGGATAGAATTATGGCATTTTTATAAAAAAATATTTTTTTTTACTAGTAATGGCGGCGATCTGCGATTTTTGTGACTGCGACATTGCTGCGGACACATTGGACACTTGACACATTTTTGGGACCATTCGCATTTATACAGCGATCAGTACTATAAAAATGCATTGATTACTGTATAATGTGACTGGCAGGGAAGGGGTTAACACTAGGGGGCGATTGAGGGATTAAATGTGTATTCTAGGGAGTGATTCTAACTGTAGGGGGCGGGAAGTCACAAGGGGAGGAGACCGATCTGCATTCCTCTGTACTGGGAACACACATCGGTCTCCTCACCTCTGACAGGACGTGGATCTGTGTGTTTACACACACACAGATCCACGGTCCTACTGTGTTCACGGGCAATCGCGGGTGCCCGGCGGACATCGTGGCCGCCGAACATGCGTACTGGGTCCTGAATGACGCGGCGGCAGCACGCGTCCCCTAGATGGCCGGGAAGCCCAGGACGTCATATGACGTCCACCCAGGATGGGAGATCCCTCCTGCGGACGTCATTTGACTGTAGCCTGGTATTGAAGTGGTCAAATTATGCATACCCCTTAATACAGTCCTGTGCAGAGCATAAAGCAAAGTACGAATAAAAGCTGTATAGCAGGGACCATAAGAATCCAGCTTCTAACTTCAGGGATCTGTCTCCATGTCTCACGGTTTCCCTGATGAAAAGCCTGCAGTTATAGAACACTTGTGAACACCCCAATCCATTACCCATAGCAGATGATTGCCAAGCTGCTCAAGCAATTGGCACACACTTTCAAACTGGTAATTCCAAAGCATGTCAGTGGGGCATGTCAGCAGCAGTTTACAACAGTGATCAGAAGTCTGCAAGCTCTGGCACCAACTGTACAACTTCACAATTACTTTACACTCATACATGGTTGCTTTTATATTTACTACATACATTATTAAATGATGCTTCCTTAGCAGTTCCTTCTTCTGCAATTATTTCCTCATATAGGTCCAAACAGTCTCTTGAAGGACTGGATGGCTTAGTGGTTTCATCTGCAAGAAAATTAAATAAAAAATAAATGATAAAAAGCCTTTTTAATATATTCAAGGCATCCGTGATATAACACATAAAATGTAGTTCCGTTAATATATAATAATTGTAGGGGATCAAGCAGGAGAACAACAAATGTTTTATAGCATGCTTTAAAACTGTCCAACAACAAATGTGTCTTGTCGGCTTATCCAATCGTGTGTACACAAGTTCGTCGGAATTAAATCCAAAGTACAAACACGCATGCTCAGAATCAATGCCAACCATAGCACAACATTAGCAGAAGTTGCCCAAAGGGTGGTGCTAACGAGCTGAAAAAACGCGTAGTTTCGTGTATGTTGGCTGAAAAACTTCTGCCGTCTGTATGCAGAATAAGTTCACGGCCAACGCCCTTCGGACAAAATTCCAAAGATTTGTCCAATGGAAATCGGATCGTGTGTACGAGGCTTTAAAGTAAAGAACCCTCTACGCAGTTTAAGGTTAAAGGGGTTGTAAACCTTCATGTTTTTTTTAAATAAAACATGTTGTTATACTTACTGCCACTGTGCAGTTCATTTTGCACAGAGTGGCCCCGATCCTCCTCTTCTGGGCTCCCCCGGCATCGCTGGTAGCTCCTCCCCGCATTGAGTGCTCACATTGGAGAAGACTAAGGTGGACACCCGTACGTGTGCGCTCCCGAGTCCTGCTTCTGTGTCCATTTACACAGAATGCAGGAATCAGCCACGCCCCCTTGTCATTGGATTTGATTGACAGCAGCGGGAGCCAATGGCTGCGCTGCTATCAATCTATCCAATCAAGAGCCAAGACAACGGGCAGAGAGGTAGAGCGTGTCTCCGCTGTAGGAACGAATGGGCTCAGGTAAGTAAAACAGGGGGGCTGGTCAGTGTCGGAAGTTTTTCACCTTAATGCATTAAAAGGTGAAAAAAAACAAGGGTTTACAACCCCATTAAACCGCTTTTCTTCTAATTTTAGTGAATGGCCGCGTGTCTTATTAAATACCCTTTCGTGGAAAATTTTTATCCCTATTGAGGGGTCACCAGTATGGTATTTGTACATTGAAATCATATCTCCTCTCAAGTGTCTCCTCTCCAGAGAGAACAAGTTCAGTGCTTGCAACCTTTACTCATAACCAAGGTCCACCAGTCTCTACTAGTTTTGTTGCCATTCTCTTGACTCTCTCCAGTTCCAGCACATCCTTCCTGAGGACTGGTGCCCATAACTGGACAGCATACTCCAGGTGCGGCCGGGCCAGAGTCTAGTAGATCAGGTGAATTATTGTTTTATCTCTGGAGTTAATCCCCTTTTTATTGCATGCCAATATTCTGTTTTATTTGCTTGCAGCAGCTTGGCATTGCTGAGCCTGTCATCTACTAGGACCCCCAGAGGTTCTCCCCTAGTGAGTAGATTGAATTCATATTTTTGCCACCCAAATGCATTAATTAAAAAAAAAAAAAAAAAAATCTATAATAAACCTCATTTTCCATGTAGTTGCACACCCCATTAATTTGTTCAAATCTCCTTGCAAGGTTTCCATATCCTGCGGAGAAGCTATTGTCCTGCTTAGCTTAGTATTGTCGGCAAATACAGAGATTGAGACGTTTATTCCATCCTCCAGGTTGTTTATGAATAAATGAAATAGGATTGGTCCTAGGACAGAACCCTGGGGGACCCCACTTTCCACCCCGAACCATTCTAAGTACTCCCCATTTATCACTACCCTCTGAACTCGCCCCTGTAGCCACTTTTCAATCCATGTACTTACCCTATGGTCCATACCAACAGACTTTACTTTGTACATTAAACGTTTATGGGGAACTGTATCAAATGCTTTTGCAAAAAACAGATACATCACATCTACGGGCCTTCCTTTATCTAGATGGCAGCTCACCTCCTCATAGAAGGTTAATAGATTGGTTTAGCAAAAACGATTCTTCGTGAATCCATGCGGATTACTAAAATCTTGTATATAGTTCCTTATCCCCTTCAAGAGCTTGCATACAATGGATGTCAGGCTAGCTGGTCTAATTCCCAGGGATGTATCTTGGCCCTTTTTTAAATATTGGTGCTACATTGCCTTTTTTTTCAGCTGGTACCTTTCCAGTCAGTAGACTGTTTGTAACAATGGTCTGGCAATTACTTGACTGAGTTCCCAAAGAACTGTTAGCCATGAGGGTGCTTCCTGTGACGTGTCATGAGGATAAACACTGCAGTTTTGGTTACTGAAGCCCCCCCCCCCCCATTTCCCTTGTGAAGACTGAGGAGAAGAATAAATTCAATACCCTCTCCATCCTTAGTATATCAAAGTGAGTTTCCCCATAGAAGTCTACGGAAACGAAAATAGGATTTTTATAACAGCTTACCTGTAAAATCCTTTTCTTGGAGTACATCACGGGACACAGAGCGGCATAGTCATTACTATGTGGGTTATATAGATACCTTCAGGTGCTGGCACTGGCAACTTCCAAAACCGGAAGTACCCTCCCCTATATAAGCCCCTCCCATCCGGGAGTACCTCAGTTTTGTAGCAAAGCAATAAGTGTCCCCAAAAGAGGGGTGGGAGCTCTGTGTCCCGTGATGTACTCCAAGAAAAGGATTTTACAGGTAAGCTGTTTTAAAAATCCTATTTTCTTTCTCGTACATCACGGGACACAGAGCGGCATAGTCATTACTATGTGGGATGTCCTAAAGCAATGCCCAATGAGGGGGGGAGATACACCATACATAAGCTGAGCGCTATCAGACATGAGGATCTTTTGCGGCCTGCAACACACTGCGCCCAAAGGCGACATCCTCCTGACTTCTAACGTCCACCTGGTAGAACCTAGTAAACGTGTGAACTGAAGACCATGTTGCGGCCTTACAGATTTGAGCCAGGGAGGCCTGGTGATGCACTGCCCATGAAGTTCCAACTGCTCTTGTGGAGTGCGCCCTAACTTTGAATGGAGGCGGTCTCCTTCTCAAGCCATAGGCTTGCATTATGACCTGTCGAATCCACTTGGCTAAAGTAGATTTTGACGCTGCCTGACCCTTTCTGGGGCCTTCCAGGAGAATAAACAAAGTATCCGTTCTGCGAATCTGAGCAGTGGCTTTTAGATAAGCTTTAACTGCTCTTACTACATCCAAAGAATGTAATAATTTTTCCTCTACTGAACTAGGTTTGGGGAAAAAAGAAGGAAGAACCACATCTTGGTTCAAATGAAACCTCGATACCACCTTAGGAAGAAAGGCTGGATGAGGACGTAACACTACTCTGTCCTTATGGATAACCAGATATGGCTCCCTACAGGACATAGCGGCTAATTCCGACACTCTTTTAGCCGAACAAATGGCTACTAGAAAAATCAATTTCCTGGTGAGAAGAACCAGGGAAATATGCTGTAATGGTTCAAATGGTTGTTTCTGTAGAACCGACAGAACCAGGTTTAAGTCCCATGGACATATGGGAATATTAACCGGAGGGCTAATACGCATCACTCCTTGTATAAAGGCTTTGACTAGTGAATGCGAAGCCAAGGGCCTCTGAAAAAATATTGACAAGGCCGAAATTTGACCCTTGATAGTACTCAAGGCAAGCTTCCTATCTACAGCCCACTGTAGGAAGTCCAGAATCCTACCTATTACGTACTTACGTGGATGCCATTTCTTGGCCTCACACCAGGCGATGTACGCCTTCCAGATTCTATAGTAGATCTGCCTGGATACCGGCTTCCTGGCATTGATCATGGTAGATACCACAGGATTAGAGAGACCTCTCTTTTTTAGAATGTGGGCTTCAATAGCCAGGCCGTCAAACCTAGGGCTGGTAAGGAAGGGTGGTATATCGGTCCTTGCGAAAGCAGGTCCGGACGATGTGGGAGGGTCCAAGGACTCCCCACAGACATTTTTACAATCTCTGCGTACCATGCTCTTCGGGGCCACGCTGGAGCCACCAGAATCACTGGTTTCTTTTCTACCCTGATTCTGCGGAGTAATCGAGGTAACAATTGTGGCGGTGGGAATGCATATATCAGCTTGAACTGATCCCAAGGGAACACTAGGGCATCCGAGCCGCAAGCTAGGGGATCCCTTGTCCAAGAGACAAACCTGTCCACCTTTGCGTTGAATCTGGATGCTAGCAGATCTACATCCGGTGTTCCCCACCGCTGACATATTGTCCGGAAAACCTCGGGGTGAAGGGACCATTCCCCTGGGCATAATTGTTGGCGACTTAGAAAGTCCGCCTTCCAATTCTCCACTCCTGGAATGAATACCGCGGATATGGCTGGGACATATCTTTCTGCCCATTTCAGGATGCAATTTACTTCCCTCTGAGCTGCACGACTCCTGGTGCCACCCTGATGATTGATATATGCCACTGCCGTGGCATTGTCCGATTGAATTCTGACAGGGGACCCTTGGAGTTTGGATGTCCATGCTACTAGGGCATACCGGGCTGCTCGTATCTCTAAGAGATTGATGGGCAGGGCCTTTTCTGCATCCGACCATCTGCCCTGGAGAGACCATTGCTCTAGTACTGCTCCCCAGCCTATAAGGCTGGCATCTGTAGTGACCACCTTCCAAGAAATCGGACTGAAGGATTTCCCTTTTTCCAGATTCTGGGGAATCAACCACCAACGGAGGCTCTTGCGAACGGAAGGGGACAAGGACATTGGTAAGTCCAGGGCCTGAACTTTCTTGTTCCAGGCTGACAGTATGGCCCTTTGCAAATTCCTTGAATGGAATTGACCGTAGGGTACTGCTTCGAATGATGCCACCATTTTTCCCAGCAGCCTCATGCACAGGCGTATGGACGGCTGTCTTTTTGTACCCACTAAGTGGATCAAATCTCTCAAAGACAACACCTTTTTTCGAGGCAAGAATATTTTCCTCTGGCCTGAATCTAGCCTTAGCCCCAAGTATTCCAGACTTTTGACTGGTTTTAGGGCTGACTTGTCTCGGTTGATAATCCAACCGTGAGATTCCAGATACTTGATTGTCTTGTGAACGACCACTTCTAGTTTTTTCACTGAGTGGTCTATCAGCAACAAGTCGTCTAGATATGCCATTATCGTTACACCTTGTGTTCTTAGATTGGCCAATAATGGGGCCAGAATTTTTGTGAACACTCGTGGTGCTGTGGCCAGACCGAAGGGTAAGGCTCTGAACTGAAAATGGCGCCCTTCTACTGCAAAGCGTAGAAATTTTTGGTGGACTGGAAAGATGGGAACGTGCAAATAAGCATCTTTGATGTCGATCGAGGCTAACCATTCCTCCCCTTGTAGGGCAGTGGCCACCGATCGGATCGACTCCATCCAGAAAGTCCTGATATGCAGGAATTTGTTTAGCCCTTTTAGATTTAATATGGGCCTCACGTCCCCGTTTGGCTTCGGGACTGTAAAGAGGTTTGAGTAAAACCCGAACCCCCATTCTTCCAGGGGAACCTCCATAATTACTCCTTGGAGCAATAGTTGTTCTAGTGCCAACAGGAGGGACTCTCTCTTCCGGGGATCCCTTGGCACGTTTGACCACATAAAATGGGAAGGAGGAGAGTCTTTTAACTCCAATCTGTATCCCAGACTTACTGCGGAGAGCACCCATCTGTCTCTGATCGTGTCCCGCCAGGTCTCTGCGAACAACTGGAGTCTTCCCCCCACCCGATTGAGTGGGGGCAACCCTTCATGCATTTGACTTTGGGGGAGGTTTTGTACCTCTCCTGACCCAGGGCTTCTTGTTACCCTGCGATTGTCCCTGATTTTTACCCCCGGGATTTGACCAAGGAGGCCGTCGGAACTGTTTCACAGCCGATGCCCCAGGGACTGGAGAAGCAGGCCTCTTAAAAGAGGGACCTCTAACTCTGTTTTTAACCGGCAAGAGTGTACTTTTACCGCTGGAAATTTTCTGGATATATTTGTCCAGGTCTTCCCCGAATAAGCGTTCACCATGAAATGGGAAGCTAACCAGCAATTTTTTACAGGGAGCTTCAGCAGACCAGTTTTTGAGCCATAGAAGCCTGCGCATATGTACTACAGACAGCGTAAGGCGGGAGGCCTGATGGATTGAATCCTTTATGGCGTCAACCGCAAAGCATAAGGCTCTAGGTAGATCAGCTAGGGCAAGGGCCTGCTGATCTGGCAAGTCCCTTAAGACCTGTTTCAACTGATCCTTCACTGCTTGGCAGACCCCAATAGCTGCTACTGCTGGTTGTGTCACCAAGCTTGCTGTAGCAAAAGCAGATTTTAATAAGGACTCCAATTTTTTATCTATTGGGTCCTTGAACATTTGGACATTATCCACTGGACATGTCAGTGATTTATTCACATAAGAGATGGCTGCGTCCACTGTAGGGACCCTCCATTTTTTGATGAACTTATCCTCCATGGGATAGACCACCGGAAATCTCTTGGGGGGAGTAAATATTTTATCAGGATGTTCCCAATCCTGGTAAATGAGCCCTTCCAGTAAAGGGTGAAGTGGAAAGGAGCAGACAGTCTGGGGAGCTTTTAGCGACCCCAGCGAGGAGACAGTAGTGGTTGATGGTTCCACAAGGTGCATTTTAAATGCTGATCGGACCATGTTGGTCAGAGACTGAACCCATAATCTTTCAGCTTGAGATGCTGAGAAAGGTTCCTCCACTGTTGATTCCTCTATAACAGAATCAACCTCATCCTGATCCCCTTCAGGCAGGTCGATCCCTGTATGGGACTGTTGCTCCGCTAACAGGTACTCTGAAGGAGGAGACGGAGATCGGGCGTGCTTTCCCTGTGACAGGGAGGCAGCGATCAATGTTGACAATCTCTCTTCCAATCCTCCCAGAGCTGAGGAAAAAACCTCCTCTGTTACATACACAGGAGCAGGTGAACTGAGGACAGCCACAGTACCAGGTACTCCTGTGGGGTCTCTACGGTCACTAACCTCTGAATTTTCAGGGGAGACTGGTGCGACTGGTGCAGCAGAAGCATGCCCAAGATCCTCAGAGCCCGATGGAGACCCCCTTCGCTTCCTGGAAGATTTAGTTCCGGAGCTTCTGGACGGCATATTCCTAAGCCCAAAGCTGAGGTATTCCAGCCGTAATACACCACTTTTACTGATAATAGTCTAGCACAATTGCTGCTATATAACAGTTGGTGTCTACTAAAGTGCCTTTCTAGGGGATGCCTGCATCAACCGCCTCTGTGTGCCTTTTTACTGTTGCTAGCTTTGTCTGTGCACTTCCATAGCCAGCTGTGATTGTGCTTTTAAACACGCTGGACGCCCGCACATGCGCAGTAGCGCCGCACACCGAGCGTCATCCACCCGCTCCGCCCCTTTTTCCAGATCGCCTCTATATATAGAGGCGCGTGCACGCGCACGTGCGCCTTCGGCGCTCTTTTTTATAAAAATAAGGAGCTAGATGGGAGCCAGGGTCCCTGCCGCAGGGCCCGGGGATGGATGAGCGCAGCAACAGGGCAGAGGAGACAGCTTCCCAGCAGAGAACTTACCAACTGCCTGGATTTGATCTTGGAAGAAAAAAATCCACATTACAAGAAAAAGCACCATAGCGGCCTCTAGTGGTTAACACAGGTACCGCGGTCTTACATTTTTATTTTTTTTCTTGCCTACTATTAAAATTTTTACATTTTCTCATTAGTAACAGGCATGCACAGAATATTAGCGGGAATACCTTAGGTAACAGGCAGAAAGACAAAATAGGCTTGGGGGTCCCCCAATAGAACCAAGTTCCTGAGGGCCCCCACTTACCTTTTCCTCGCCGCAGGACTCTGTTTGGTCCACAGAAGCCCAAACTTCACCTATCACGGCAGGCATTGTAATTAAACCTTCAGGGACCGGGTTCCCAAGGATTCCACTCCCCTGGACCTGTATAGCACCCTGCACAGAAAACATCTTGGTCGTGGGTATGACCAGAGCTCTGGATCCCAGGGTCCAGCCCTCCTAAGAGAGGCATTACAGGCAAAACCTTGCTCTTCTCTTTGCAAGGCCCGGGTACCGACCGTTTAGCTATGAAGCTTTTTTGGTCGGATCCGGAATAGCTTACTGAGGCCCAAAAGAACCTGTACGCAAGCTCAGTGAAAACACATGTTACTTCTTGGCCAACACCTTAGACACTGGCAAAAAACTGAGGTACTCCCGGATGGGAGGGGCTTATATAGGGGAGGGTACTTCCGGTTTTGGAAGTTGCCAGTGCCAGCACCTGAAGGTATCTATATAACCCACATAGTAATGACTATGCCGCTCTGTGTCCCGTGATGTACGAGAAAGAAAATTTGTTGCGCATTGACTTGTATGGCATGCAATACCGCATGTGCCTAGAGGTGGGGGGCAGGCCCAGAGAGCCTCGGAAATACTCAGGGACAGCTCGGCTGAACTCGGAAACGAGTATTTCTGAACAGCTCCGATCGGCTCTGGCGCCCCCGCGCCTCTGGCCAAATGCAGTACTACACACCGCAGAGGCTTGAATCCTGCTTGTATTGCAAAACGCTCGTTAACCGCTTTACTCGCAATCCGAAGTTTCACTGTACTTAAAGCAGAGCTCAACCCGCAAATTTTTTTTTTTTTTTTAAAAGTCAGCAGCTACTAACAGTGTAGCTGCTGACTTTTAATAAGGACACTTACCTGTCCCCCCCACCCCCCCATGTCGATCCCTCGAACAGTGCAGGTCCCGCGCCGCCATCCACACTAAGGGAAACAGTTTCCTACTGCGCATGCGCAAGTCTCGCGCCGACTTGTGAATGGGCGGCTGTTCTCTGGGATTACACACAGTTCCCAGAAAGCAGCGTGCCCCATTCACTAGAAGAGGATGGGGAAGAAAACAGACCGCGGTTACGGAAGAGGCAGATTACGGACTTCCGCATAGCAACAGGTATTTCAGGTGAGTATAAATTTATTAATTTTTTTCTAAAAAAAAAATAGGATTTTTTGTGGAATTTTTTTTTTCGGGGTGGAACTCAGCTTTAAAGAGGAGGTCCCCCCAAATTTGTATTTTTTTTAACAGCCAGTAGCCACAAATACTGCTGACTTTTAAAAAATGGACACTTACCTGTCTATCGCGCCCGCGATGTCGGTAGACGAGGCTGAGCAAAATCGTTCGGTCCTCGGATGCTGCCGCCGCCATGCTCTGTGAGGGAATCAGGAAGTGAAGACTTGCGCTCCGTCACTGGTCCCCGCGCTCTCTTGGGAACAGTGTGTTTCCCAGAAGACAGCGGGGGAGGGGGGGAATAACGCAAAGGGGCGTGACTCAATACCCGGAAGTGGTGCAAATACCTGTTTTGTACAGGTATCTGCACCCCCCCCGAAAAGCGGAAGTTCCACTTTTGGGTGGAACTCCACTTTAAAGAATTTCTTGTGATTTTTTTATTTACTTTTTACTCTCCTCTGCTGTGTGCCTTTCGTGTTCTACCTTAGCTGCCCTGATTGCACCCTTACACTTCTTGTTGCATCTTTGTAAAGTTGGAATGCTGAAGATCCCTCAGCCTTGAATTTTTTGAAGGCCTTCTACTTTGCTTTTATATGCGTTTTTACAAGTTAAGCCACCCAGGACTTTTATTAGCCTTTTTACATTTATTTTCCATTGGGATGCAATGGCTAATGCCCTTATTTAAATATGCTCTTAAAGCATACCCATTTTTCCTCCGTGTTCTTTGTTTCTAAGATTTTATCCCAAATTTTCTTCTAGCAAGGATCGTAGTTTAGGGAAGTTGGCGCTTTTGAAATTCTGTGTCTTTGTATTCCCCTTATGTTTCCTATTTGTGCGATTTATACAAAAACTAAAAAACTTATTGACCTGTGATCGCGGTTTACTAAATTTTCCCCTATTTCCACATCAGTGATCAGGTCTGTATTGTTGGTAATCAGTAGGTCTAGTACCGCTTTGTTTCTAGTTGGTGCATTTACCAACTGATCCATGAAATTGTCCTGCAAGACTTAGGAACTGGTGAGCCTTCGATGAATGCGTGGTTCCTTCCACCCAGTCCATGTCTGGATAATTAAAATCTCCCATTCTTGCCGCTAATCAAAATTCTGATAGGAGGTCCGCGTCCGCCTCCTCCCTCTGGTTAGGGGGTCTATATTATACTCCCAGTATTACTTTCCCCTTAGTAGCTCTACCCATAAGGATTCCACCTCCTCCCTTGCTTCCTTAGAGATGTCATCTCTCACATTCACTTGTATATAATTTTTGATATACAGTCATACCCCTCCCCCTTTTTTACCCTCTCCATCCCTGCAATATAGGGAATACCCTTGAATGGTTGCCAGCCAATTATGAGAGCTGTCGAACTAAGTTTCTTTAAATTCTTACAAAATCGAAATTCTCCTCATACAACAGTAGCTCTAGTTCTCCCATCTTGCCCACCAAACTCCTGGCATTGGTGAACATGACACGTAGTTTAGACCGATGGCATACCATCTCCTCATTGGATGCTCTGGGGTTGGCTCTACCCCCCCCCCCCCCAGGTTAAAAGCCCCTCTAAATTTTTTGGTTATCGTCACACCCAGCAGATCTGCACCTTCCCCATTTAGGTGCAGTCCGTCCCTTCTATAGAGCTGGTAACAGACTGCAAAGCCACCCCAGTTCTCCAGGAACCCAAACCCCTCCTTTCTACACCAGCTCCTCAGACACTTGTTTACTTCCCTAATCTCCCTCTGCCTTTCTTGTGTGGCTTGAGGTACCAGGAGTATTTCTGAGAATACTACCTTGGAGGTCCTTTTTCTCAATTTAGCTCCTAAGCCCCTAAACTGACTTTGTCATTG
The DNA here is from genome assembly GCA_029206835.1 of Rana muscosa. NCBI lineage: Eukaryota > Metazoa > Chordata > Amphibia > Anura > Ranidae > Rana > Rana muscosa. The sequence continues at coordinate 547,831,604 of CM055122.1, forward strand.
GTGCCAACGAGCACCATGACAGCCGGGTCTTCCCCAGCCCCTCCCAGTCATCTGTCCACCAGATGCGTGATGTGCCGAACCCCACTCTACATATTAGCTATTCTCTCACATAAAAACTACTCATACTGATTGAAACAGATACTTATTTTAAAAACAGACAGCTGCACACCTTTGTCTTGTGGCAATATGCAAATTGCCACAATGCACAGTACTGCCCCACATTGTTTATCTTCAGATAACATGCATACAGTATATACAATTACAATAATCATTCATAATTATAAAGCAAAACTTAAAGTGCAACTATGTCCCATATCAAAATGACACATATGATACAGTCTATCAGTAGTGTTAACACAGCAATCTAATTTTACTGGTGCTTTACTGCTGTTCTAGTGGCGATTTTCGGCCGCTAGCGGGGCGCTTTTAACCCCTGCTAGTGGCGGAGGAAAGGGTTAAAAGCGCCCGAAATGTGCCGCTGCGCTTTGGCAGCGGTACCCATTGATTTCAAGGGCAGGGGCGGTTGGTTTAAGAGCAGTGTATACACGGCTCCAAAGATGCTGCTTGCAGGACATTTTTTCCCCCAGCTTGCAGGTGTACCACCCCAGTGTGAAAGCACTCAGGCTTTCACACTGGGGCTGCAGAAGAGGCAGTTTACAGGTGCTTTTCAGGCGCTACTGCTTCTTTTAGCGCAAAAATGCCTGTAAAACGCCTCAGTGTGAAAGCACCCCTAATATGAAAGGGGTTAACGCTGTTTAAGACCTTCCCTCTCCTGGACACACATTCGCTAGCGATCCTCCACAGTCAGGCGACCACTTCCTATAGGAATAATCCTTCCAAAGAACGAGACAACGCTCTGTATCTTTCCAGAATAGATTGACACTTTGAGAAAACACAGGTCTTTTTATACACACAGAGGGGAGTTTCTTAATTTCTCTCACAATGCATCTTTGACCAGAGCCAATTTACATGAGCTACTTAATTACAGCTGATGACTCAGACATATGACAGTAGGCTAGCTTTTGTCTCCCAATCCACATTTCAGTTTAAATGATTATGCATGACCTTTTGTGTTCCCCAGCCAGACGGTCTGCTAGAGTCCAATACCTATACTTACAGACTTAATTATCACTATTCACAATAGACAATAGAATGCAATCCCTATAATTACAGGCTTAACTCAAACACGCCACAATAGAATGTAATCACACCCCATCACAGCAAGTATTACATAACAGCCCACACACAGTATATACCCAATCTGTACAATCTATATACAGCATTGAATCTGATTAGCACAGATCATACTGGGGTTCTCATTCACCCTGTGCCCCAAGTCACCACTGTCACACTTCCTAATCTACTTGTTAAAACGCTGCAAAAATATGTATCTCACAAAAGTGGAAGTCAAGACCCCCCCTCCCCCCGACAGTGGGTCAATGGATTACTGTGGTAAGTGAAATCAATTAAATAGAACGTTTGACTACATCCATAGAATGGAAAGAGGAGCTGATCTGCAAAACATGGTATTATTGGCACGACTTAATGCTCTAGAACAGGGGTAGGCAACTTTTGAGCAGTGCGCTGAAAAATGTTTTCAAAGAAATTGAGCGTGCCAAAAAAAATAAAAATAAAATGGCAACTTCACACACTCAATCACGAAAAGGATTTTTTATAAAGTAAATGCTGTAAACTACTTTAGCTTGGGGGCGGTGGTGTGATGAGCGTAATGAGAGTGGCTCGCTCTCACTTCCCGCCCACCACTGACATCTTCCCAGTTTGACAGCTGGGGTTTGAGTTGCAGACTTGATTTGTCGCCTGTTCCTTACCCCTTCTGTGGGCAGAGAGTTCCACCTATCAGTGCCACCCACCAGTGCCACCTCAGTGCAAAAGAAAAATAACTTATTTGCAAAATCTTAAAAAAACAAACATTTTTTTTATTATTTTTTTTTACATTTTCTGTCTTTTTTGCTTGGCATCAGACGTGAGCCATTCTTATTGCCCAATGCCCTGGACATGAAGTCCTGGTTATCGGATTTAAAAAAAGGGCTCCTAGATTCTAAGCAAATTTGTCAAGCCCTGATGTAATCTATCAGATGCTAAAGGAGTGTGTCCTCATGTTATTACTAAAGCAAACTTTGCAATGAAAAACAGGGATTTTTAGTTGGCTGGCCAACTACATCAAAGTAATCCCTCTTATGGCCAGTCCTACTGCTCTGCAAATGCTACTGTGGACACCATGCCAACATGGGGCAAACAAAGTGTGAACTAAAAATCCCTGTTTTTCATTGCAAAGTTTGCTATAAAAGGGTATATCGCAGCGTTCATCCAAAATTTCTAGTGTTAACATGTGGCTACACCCCTTTAGTGCCTGATAAATTATAAGCATGAACAACCTATTGGGATTTGAGCACATGTATATTTTCTGTTGCATTGCAGGTCAGTGACCATACCTCAACCTAGTAGCTCTCCCCCATTTTGTGTGTCTGTTTGCCCCATGTTGGCATGATGTCCACGATAGCATTTGCATTGGCAGAGTAGGACTGGCCATATGAGGGATTATTTTGGCACAGTTGGCCTACTTAAACATATATTGCAATACGTGTGAACTAAAAATCCCAGTTTTTCATTACAAGGGTGTGTAGAGGGTTCATACAGAATTTCTAGTGTTAAATCTTTACGTTCTGTTCTTTTTCAAGAAAACAAGCATGACAGCAAGGTGTTGCTTGGCAGGTCATAACGGCATTATGCTGTAAATAAATTGGCTTTATTCCAAAGGATCTACAGAAAGGCTGATTCATTCCTTGTTTGCCCAACAAAAAGTAATAAATACATTACCTGGTACAGTCACTGACATGTCCAGTCCATCATATAGGTCAACTGAGCTGGTCTCACTTTTAGCAGGAGACCCTGGAAAAAAAAAAAAAAGTAATTTTATTTGCAATCCTCATACAAGGCTAAGCAGGGACAATAACCCAATCCAAAAAATCTTCTAAAAAAATTAGTAAAATGCTGCATTGATGCAGGGTGGATATAAATCAATGATTAAAAAAAAATACATATAAAATCTTATTTTTTTGATTTACATAGATTTTTAAATCAAATTTATTTTAATAAAATGCTTTTGGAGTAAAACACTAAAGATAGTTTTCTATTAAAGATAAATTAATAATTTAGTTAATTCAGCATGAAATGGAGCTTAGTTATATAGCATGAGGCTGTATATTCTGCAAGATAAAAATTTTTGGTAAACTCATTCAATGAATCCAAGCTCTGCAAGCTGAGATAACATGCACTGCATTGATGCATTCACACAATTTCGCTTCTCGGCCTTTTGGCTAAGATCAAGTGTAGTATCTGTTTTTACCAGTTGCCAAGAGGTGGCGCTGTGCTAACCGTCCCTGGTCCACGGCGGTGGATTAGGGATAGCGGTAGCTATGCTAAACCTCTTGGCGTAATGGCAACCTGGACGGTTAGTATCAGGGCGGACCGAAAGCGTACTGCTCAACGGTAACTGAGGGACGTTACTAGGCCGCCTTTAGAGAAAACCGAAAAGGAAGCCTCCTGGTGAGGATGGAGAACCACTGGGTCTGGACGAAGGGTCGGGTCCCTGTCCTGGCCTCGATTGGTGTAGTGCTTGCTCCGGTCAGTTTTTCGGGAGAGAACACTGGCTCCCCTTTCCCTTCCGGGGGAGCGGTTAGTATTTCCCGAATGTAATGAGGTAGGTGTAATGGGAGTGGAGGTTGAGTCGAGTTACATAGGCTCTTCGTAAGCTCTCAGATCTCCACGCCTTCCTGATTGGGGTGGGTGCTACACTGCCTGGGCTGTTGGTCAGGGTTGAGAGAAAAGCCTGTGGTGAATGTGCCCCTGGAGTGGCAGTCCAGGGGTACCATAGCTCGCACAAGTGTAAGAGGGGCACTTCGAGATTTGACACCTTGGTCACTTCACTACACGCTTTTTTTTTTCACACCTCCCTCTAGGGCCGAGCCTTTTGGCTAGGACCAGAGGAATTTTTGATTCCTGGCCAAAGGGCCGGCCAGTGTTCAGTACAATGACCGGCCCTTCGTACTGCACAATGGCAGGCCCTTCGTACTGCACAATGGCCGGCCCTTCGTACTGCACAATGGCCACTTTTCACTTCTCCCACCTTCCTTCTCCCCACTTTCTATTTATTTACCCCCTGTGTTGTCACTTTTTTGTATTTTTTTGTTGTTGATTGTTACACGTTTGTCACAGTGTGATCAGTAGGGTGTGGGTCATCGGGCCTACCCTGAACGTCTTGGGAGGGGGTGAACGTGGCCTTCTGGCTTAGTTCGCCCTCTCTCATGGGGTCTCCCTTCGGGGGAGCCCCACCGAGTACTTGGGCGGGTCCGTTTCGGCAGACCCTCCAGAGAAAGGGGTCCATCTGGTTTTGGCCAGACCGACCTAGTGAAGTACCCCAGTCCCCGTCTGGATTCCAACGCCCCGGAGGATCAGGGTAAGGTCCTTCCTAGTGGAATTGCACGTTTTGTGTCACGGTTTATGTGTGAGCACTTTTTTTGGCACCGGGTGGAGTTTTTGGGTATGTTTAACATGCAAAAATAGCTGTTTTATTAACCTGACAGCTTATTATTCTAAATAGGAAACCTTAATTTTGTTTGCAAATATTAAAGATTCTAACTACCAGCAAGAATAAGTCCATACATTTAAAGAGCACCTGTAATTTCATATGCATCATGGCAGCACCTGTTAGCGGGCATCCACTCACCTGCTGCCGCCACATCCCTCAGCTTGTTATGTCCCTGCCACATCACCAGCCGTCCCATTAAAGTGAATGTGACTGTCGGTGAGTCAACAGCGAGTCAGAGGAGAAGCCGCTGTGGGACAGAGATGACAGTTGCCCTTTAAAAATTATGATTTAAAATTGAATTGATTCAAATCAAGCCTTTTTACTAGTGATTTAAATCAAATCCACCCTGATTGATGCCAAAATAATTGACCAAATAGGCTGGTATACAGAGCTAGTAACAAAAAACAGCAAAGTATTAAAACCGTTAGTGAGAATTCACCTTAAAAGCTACGTAGTCTTTTAAAAGCAAAACTCCGGGAAAAAAAATTTTCTCATGTCCTTGTTGCTGATCTTCTACCTTCACCGAATATGCCATTTATCTTCTTCTGAGCTCTGTAGTTCCCCTACAACAGCCTGCTGATTTCCTGTGTGCAAGACCGCTGGCTTGCTATTCCTCTTGTACCTCAAGCCAGCGGTCTGACACTATCCCCTTGTAGTTCTCCGCAGCGAGCAGGGACTTTTATTTCTGGTCCCCGCATGCTATAGTGGACAGAGGGGTCTCACATACCCCGGTCTGTACTGCCCATGGAGGTGGTGTCATCCCTTTCTTCTCCTCTGCTCCTGCCAGCACCGGCAACCCCCCCTTCCCCCCTTCTTGTCATCTGACAGTGCAGAGCGGGGATCTGTGACAGATGTTGTATGTATACACCGCTCGCCGTAACCTAGAACAGCATTGTGATTGACAGCACACTGGTCTGGGAGGCGAAACATTGCGGCGAGCAGTGTTCATACACAAGATCTGTCACAGAGCTCCGCTCTGTTTCCCGACATGTGTCTCCTACGATCCCTGCTCTGCACACATGGCACTAATGAGACTGCACACTTGGGCAGTGGACACCATCCACAGCCACATATACGTATAGGAGGGGTTTCCACCATCCCTGCAATGTTTTCAGTCATTATTTATGTCTTATTTTCAGTGTGATGTGTAGTACATGTGACGTTGCATATCACAGAGACCGGTATTGTGGAGATATTGAAGTTTGAGATTTCCATACAGTAGAGGGTTCCACCATTATTATGTTATTAGCAAGACGGAGCTGCACTTTTTTGTTTTTTTCTCATGTCAACATTTACTTGTGTCACATGCTGAAATAAAACAGTATGGCCCGGCTCTCTTTCTGTGGTGCAGATAGGTATGTTCTCATACACCATACAAGCACCGATTGCGGTTAGAAAGATCTCAAAGCTACAGCAGGAGGAATATTTCTAATTCTGAATTACAGCAGAGTACAGTGTGTATAATTATGGGATGTGTATATAGTTCTGTAATGATTACATAAAGGAAGTAAGGGCAATAGGTTTATCTGCGGTTGTGGCTGGAGGGGAGAGAACAGACATGCTTTGCATTTATAAAGCTGTAACCTATCATACTGTGTGTTACTGAGTAGTGTGGCTGCAGAACGAGGGGTGTGATTTCTGTTGAAGTGGGCTTATTCACATTTACAGGCTTAGTGTACCTCCCACATTCACAAAACATGATGGGAAGTGTAGTTTGAATACGGGCGAGAGAGAGAGCGTGATGTAATCCCTGTGTCAACACCTCCTTCTTGCCAGAAAAGATGATGCATTTTTTTGAATTAGAAAGCCGACTTCCTGAAAATTTAATTAGAATTTCCTCTTAAACGGTAAGGAATTTCACAGATGTAATAATAGTGTGTGTGTGTGTGTGTGTGTGTGTGTGTGTGTGTGTGTGTGTGTGTGTGTGTACTAATGGGGGATTTTTTGCCAATCCTGGAGTTCTGCTTTAAGAAAAATAAATAAATGCATGTATTTTGCAGGAAAATTGTGCATTTATTTATTTTTTCCACAGAAGCCTGCAAAGCATTGCACACATGATCAGTGGATTGCGACTCTCTGCTCGTACCCCTATACTGGCTTTCAGTTAGACCCCTTTCACACTGGGGCAGGGAGGTGCGCTGGCGGTATAGCGGCGCTATTTTTAGCGCCGCTATACCGTCGTATTTGCCCGCTAGCGGTGCGGTTTTAACCCCCGCTAGCAGCCGAGTAAGGGTTAAAACCGCCCGCAAACCCCTGCTACGGCAGGGGTTTGCGGGCGGTATAGCCACGGTGTCTCATTGATTTCAATAGGAAGGAGCGGTAAAGGAGCGGTATACACACCGCTCCTTCACCGCTTCAAAGATGCTGCTTGCAGGAGATTTGTTTTCCTCCCGCCAGCGCATCGCCTCAGCGTGAAAGTACTTGTGCTTTAACATTGAGAATGCTGGGGCAGGATTATTTCAGGCGTTATTTATGCGCTATTTTTAGCACTAAAACACCTGAAATACGCCTCAGTGTGAAAGGGGCCTTAGGAAACTGAAGGAAATGTCAATGAACTACAAGTGACCCGATTACCTCACTCGAGTTCCAATAATAACAAAGTCTTTCTGGTGTGCTGGAAGATGGGACTTGTCGTTTATGAATTCACAGATCTCTGTGAATGAATTAAGAAGCTGTCACAGAGCTGTGCTGATTTTAAAAGTGACAGAGGCTGTGAGCGAGCATGGGGGGGGTACCTTAAGGTGGAGTTAGCCTTTGAAACTCGTAATGTTACTTCTGTTACTACAATAAAAATCCTGCTAAACTACATACCCCATGTTTGGATCATGCACATGCATGGCATAACAAAAAACAGTTGAAGCCCCCCCATCTACACCTACCCACTCATACAAACGTAAATGTACTGTACATGTGGCTATGTGGGAAAAATAGGATTTTTACTCACCGTAAAATCAGTTTCTCTGGCGTCCATGGACTGACACAGCCTCTTAACACTTTACCCGGGGGTTTTGTCCCTGCTTGCAGGAGAAGACCTAGGTAGAATGTGAGATGTTATACATACATTCAAAAAGCCAGAGCTGAACAGCCCCACCCAGAGGGGCGGTCCCTCCGGACATAACCCTCCCACTGCAGTCAGCAGACCTCAGTTCGTAACAAAGCAGTACAAACCTTGAAAAGAAGGGTGGGTGCTGTGTCAGTCCATTGACGTCAGAGAAACTGATTTTACGGTGAGTACAAAAATCCTATTTTCTCTTATCGTCCATGGACTGACACAGCCTCTCTTACACTTTACCCGTGGGATGTCCCAAAGCAGTGTCAAGAGGGATGGGAGCAGTATAAATGGAAAACCAAAAACTACACTCCATACCAAGGCAGAGCTCCTCAACGGAGGAGATGCAACCTTAAACAGCCGCTTGCAACACCTTGCGGCTGAAGGAAGCATCCGAAGATGCAGCCACATCAACCTTATAGAACTTAGAAAAGGTATGAGCGGACGACCAGGTCGCCGCCTTGCACACTTGTGCAACCGACACTTAATGTCGGAAAGCCCAGGAAGCACCGATTGCCCTGGTGGAATGCGCCGTAACCGGAAAGGGAGGCGCCCGCCCCTTAAGGGCATAAAGGCCTGTATGATGGTCTGCCTGATACACCTAGAAATGGTGGCAGACGAAACCGCTTGGCCCTGTTTTGGACCAGAGACAGACACAGTGAGTCAGACTTCCGAATGGAAGCAATAGCAGACAGGTACACCCGTAAGGCTCGTACCACATCCAACGTGTGAAGCGCAAACTCTCTGGGATGCGATGGGTGAGGACACAAGGACGGGAGGACAATGTCCTCATTAAGGTGAAAAGCCGAGACCACCTTTGGCAGAAAAGAAGGTCGCGGACGCAACAAGCCTTATCCTTATGGATGACCAAATAAGGCGACTTGCAGGACAAGGCCGCCAACTCAGACAACCGTCTAACAGAAGTAATTGCCACTAAGAAGGCCACCTTCTGAGACCAGGTTAAGAGAGGAATATCTCTGATATTTTCAAAGGGAGGTTCCTGGAGAACCGAGAGCACCAAATTCAGATCCCAAGGAGAGAGAGGAGGTTTGACAGGAGGGAGCACATGGCGAACCCCCTGCAGAAAAAGCTGCTAACCAAGGAATGGCCTGCTAGTGGTCGCTGAAAGACGACGGTGTGACATGGGTCACTTTGGGCACAGGGTGAGCAAGAAAATAATGGACATTAAGAATATATGTCTTGGATTGCTTTAAAATGGGACAGTGATATTTTTCCACAATATTCCCCAGGATATCTGTAAAGAACTATTTACTGTTTGATTATGAACTCAACAGGTTAACTGAAAAGTGACTCCTTCATGATGTTGGGACACATACTGTTAGATGCTAATGTCACCACATCCAGCCCCCACCTGTGTCTGCTAAGATGTCAGATGTGTATTGGGAGATAGTGAGGCTAGCCTAAAGGTCATGTGTCTGAGTCATCACTGTAGTTAATTATCTCATGTAAATTAGGTCTGGTCAAAGGCGTATTGTCTGAGGAGAATGTAAGAACCTCCTCTCTGTGTGTATAAAACTGGGAGTTTGTCATTAAAGATTGTCAGTCCAGTTGGAAACTTCAGAGTGTTTGTCTCGTATGTTTGGAAGGATTAATCCTATGGGAAGCGGTCGCCTGACTGTGGAGTATCGGCACTGGATGTGTGTCCAGAGAGGGAATATCCTAAACGGCGTTAACCCCTTTCATACTTGGGCAGCCGTTACAGACGGCCAAGGCCAAAATCTGACCCTTAATGGTACTCAAAGCCAGCTTTTGGGTCACGCCACGCTGCAAGAACCGCAGGATTCTGGGGACAGAATAAGTCCGTGGACGCCAGTCTAGCTCTTCGCACATAGTGATGCAAGCCTTCCAGGTACGGTGATATATCTTTCGGAAGGAAGACTTCCGTGCTCTTAACATGGTCGAAATGACCGAATCCAAATGACCTCGGTCCCTCAGCACCCGGCTTTCAATAGCCATGCCGTTAAAGCCAGAGACTGTAAAGCAGGATGAAATATAGGACCTTGAGACAGGAGGTCCTCCCTCGATGGCAATCGCCAAGGAACGTCCGCGACGAGGCGTACCAGGTCGGCATACCAATGACGCAGAGGCCAATCCGGAGCAATGAGGATCACCGGAATTCCCTCGGTCGCCACCCTGCGCAGCAGGCGAGGAAGCAGCTGCAGCGGAGGGTAAGCACTTATCAGGTGATACTGACCCCATGGGGCGACCAACGCATCCGAGGCGTCCGCCCAAGGGTCCCTGGACCTGGCCACAAACCTCGACACCTTGCGATTGAGTCGAGAGGCCATCAGGTCCACATCCTGCGTGCCCCTTCGCCGGCAAAGAAGTTGAAAAACCTCCGGGTGAAAGGACCACTCTCCCTGGTCCAGCGTCTGGCAACTCAGATAGTCCGCCTGCCAGTTGTCTACACCCGGAATGTAGACGGCCGACACGCTTCTTTCAGCCCACCGTAGGATGTGGGCGACCTTGGACGCCGCAGCTGAGCTCTGAGTCCCCCCCTCATGGTTGACATACGCCACCACCGTGGCATTGTCCGACTGGATCCTGAGTGAGCGGCCCTGTAGTCTCTGACCACGAAGAGAGGCACAGCCTGATTGCCCGTAGTTCCAGGACATTGCTCGGTAGACGGGCTTCGTCCGGAGTCCAAAGCCCTTAGGCTGACAGAACTCCCCAAACTCCCCCCCAGCCCGTGTGGCTGGCGTCCATCGTGATCACCGTCCACTGGATGGGGAGGAACGATTTTCCGGACCGAAGAGCTGGGGACCTCAACCACCACGTCAGGGACGCCCTGACCGGGTGACTCACCTGGATCTGAAGATCCAAGGACAACAGGGATTTGTCCCAAGTGGACAGGATCTCCTTCTGCAATGCCCATGTGTGTGATTGAGCATACGGAACGGCCTCGAAGGAGGCCACCATGAGTCCCAGGACTCTCATGCAAAAAACGGATTGACGACCAGTTTCGGGACGTCAGGACACGCACTGCAGACTGAAGTGTCAGTAACTTCTCTGGGGGTAGGAACACCTTCGCCTCCAAGGAGTCCAGGATTAGACACAGATACTCCAAACGCGAGTTGGGACCAGGACCGACTTCTGAATGTTCAGAAGCCACCCGAAGTCCCGGAGGGTCTTACTGACAATAGTTACACTTTCTTCTAATTCTGGAGCCATTGTCTGCTCTTAGAAGATCGTCCAGATAGCCCACGATAGCAATGCCTCGCTGTCTCAGCAAAGCTAGAACCGGAGCAAGCACCTTGGTGAAAACCCATGGTGCCGAGGCTAGGCCGAAGGGAAGAGCCACAAATTGATAGTGGACTTCGCCAATCGCAAACCGCAGAAATTTCTGGTGACTTGCGCAGATAGGAACATGCAAGTAGGCGTCCTTGATGTCCAAGGACGCCAGAAAGTCCCCTTGATGGAGTGTAGCGATCACTGTGCGAATGGATTCCATATGGAATTTTAGCACCTTCACAAAGGCATTCAAGGCCTTGAGGTCCAGGATTGGCCGAACCCCGTCCTTCTTTGGGACAACAAACAGATTCGAGTAGAACCCCAGAAAACATCTCCTGTGACGGTACCGGCACAAATCACGCCGCACCCTAGCAAGTCCTGTACAGCCCCCAAGAGGGCCGCCCGACGGGCAGGAAGGAGAGGGAGATTTGAGGGAAAGAATCTGTCTGGGGGCCAGGAACGGAACTCTATCCTGTATCCTGAGGAGACCACCTCGCACACCCACCGGTCGGAGACACGGGAGGTCCACCGATCCGTGAACCTGCAAAGTCCCCACCCCAGAGTCGGGCGGGGCAAGACTTCATGCGGAGGCGGGTTTGGGAGCCGGCTTGTTCGGCCTACGCACCCAAGGGCGCTTCAGTCCACCAGCCGCACTGTTGTCAGACTGGGAGGGCCTACCCGTGGACTCTGACTGACGAAAAAAAAAAAAAAACTTTTTTGCTGGAAAGGAGGGACCCGGCTTACGGCGGGGCTCCTTTCCCTTGATAGTCCGAGGAAGAAGAGTGCTTTTACCTCCAGTGACATCCTTAATAATGTCATCCAGGGCAGCACCAAAAAGCCTACCACCCTTAAAGGGCAGATCCATCAGGAGCTTCTTAGAGGCCAGGTCAGCAGACCAGCATTTCAACCAGATAAGACGACGTAACACCACCGCAGAGACCGAGGCCCTGGATATCAAAGGGGCCGCGTCCAAAGTGGCGTCGCACACATAAACTAGGCCCTGCACCAGTTGGTGGACCAGCGCAATAGTGTCTGGAGGAAGATTATGCTCCTGCACAGTCTGGTGCAAAATCTTTGCCCATTTCGTGAGTGTCTGAGACACAAGGGTCGCCGCTACGACAGGGCGTAAGGCGGATCCCAACAAGGCAAACATAGGTCTCTGCTCACCACTTCTGACCTCCTGTCAGTGGGGTCCTTAAATGCAGGAGTCCCCTCCATCAAGAGAGTGATGGCCTTGCTTAAACGGGCGACTGGGGGAAAGGGGGGGGGGGGGGTCAACCACTGGGGGAGAGGCCCACGTTTTAAGCAGGGCCTCTTCAAAGGGGTATCTGATAACAGACGCCGCGGGACCATAAAAAAAGTCTTCTGCGGCTTTTCCCAAACCTGATCAATGAACCTGTCAAAGAAAGGTGCTTATAGAAAAACCTTTTTAGAAGGCTTGGCCTTAAAAGAACCAAAAAGGAGAGAGCTTCCACCTGAGGTTCCACAGCCGCAGCATCCAACTTGAGAGTGTCCCTCACAGCATCAATGAGTTTACTTACAAAGCTCCCTGTCATTTACTGACTCAGAACTGTCCCCCCGGGACAGAATGACCCCCAGGCACCCCAGCCAGCACAGCAATGGTGACAGAGAGCAGCAATAACCAGGGGGAGACAGGAAAAATCCCCCACACATAGAAACACACAGCCTGTACTCACCTGCAGCCAGGAGAGACTACTTACCCATCCCCTGAGGGACCCACTGGTGTGTTTCTGACAGGAACATCACAGTGCGGTACTGAGTAGCTGTCGGCCCAGTCCACCGCAAAAGATACATTAGGACTGTTCAATCTTGAGAGGACCGTGGAGCATAAAAGCCCACCGGCCACCCCTGGAGTCGTGGGGCATGTCGTGAACCGAGTCTCATGCACACAAGGCGAGTATCAGCACGCTCGTTGGTCGGACAGGGAAGACTACAAGGATATCTTGTACCCAACCTGTTGCCCAGCCGACAGTTGATAGAAGATCTCAAAAATAAAAAACAAGAAAAAAAAATCCAAAAAGGAATAAAAACGGTCAGGAGACTGGCTCCTGAGAGAGCCACGTCTTCTCCTTCTGCTAGGCAGAAAAAAAACGTAAGGCTGCTGACTGCAGTGGGAGGGTTATGTCCGGAGGGACCACCCCCCTGGGTGGGGCTGTTCAGCTCTGGCTTTTAGAATGTATGTATAACATCTCACATTCTGCCTAGGTCTTCTCCTGCAAGCAGGGACATAACCCACGGGTAAAGTGTTAAGAGGCTGTGTCAGTCCATGGACGATGAGAAACTTTGATTGCTCTACACTTATATATTGCTGTGCACTCTCGAATGAAAACAAAGAAAACATTTTTTATTAAAACGTACACGCTTTTAAATAACACAATAAATTACTTGCCATCTGCAAATGCTTAAAAGAGAGATCAATATTGCAATGTATCCATGCACAATATTACTGCGCAGTGCTATACAGTCTAGTTTTACCGTAACACTTGCCATACAAATCTTGAAAATCCATTACATCCAGGTCACTGAGGGCTTTCTTGGCTGACATCTTGCTGGCTTATGTAACCATCTGCAGAAAAATTATAGTGTAATGTTACTTAAAGGTCAAGTACACCTTTTTAAAGTGATAATAAATGCACATATTTTTGCAAGAAAAATTGGGTATGCATTTTTATTTCCGCATAGGAGGGTGAAAAGCATATGTACCTGCAATCAGTACCAGGATCCTGCAGGTTCTTCCTCCAGCTCTCTGTCCATACAGACATACAGGCTTACTATTGGAGAGCTGGGGGAAGTAGTAAGGGACTACGAGTACAGTGATCATCACACTTGTATTATAACGAGAACTACAAGATTATCTGTTGCCGTGGAAGACAGGACTTGTAGTTCATTCATTCACAGATCGCTATGAATGAATGGCATGGCCGTGTGGGCAGAGCTTGGCTCCATGGTACAACCTTAAAATGGGTGAAACGTGTTGTAAAAGATGGAGTTAACTTTTAAGCTATTGTTTGTCCAAGTAAATTTAAACACAATAACCGGAGACCAAAGTGATACAGTGATGAGCTTAGGGGTGCAAACTTATATTCTGTGCAGTGCTCAAATTTCACTAAAATATAAAGTCCATCATAAAGCCCCACAGAAATATTTAACCACTTGCCTACTCGGCACATATACCCCCTTCCTGCCCAGGCTAAATTTCAACTTTCAGTGCTCTCGTGATTTGAATGACATATGCGCGGTCATGCTACACTGTACCCGTATGAAATTGTTATTTTTTTTCCCCTCACAAATAGAGCTTTCTTTTGGTGGTATTTAATCATCACTGGGGTTTTTATTTTTTGCTAATAAAAAAAAAAAAAGACAGAAAATTTGAAAAATAAACAGTTTTCATAGTTTGTTATTAAAATTAGCAGACAGGTATTTTTTCTCCTTCATTGATGTGCGCTGATGAGGCTGCCCTGATGGGCACTGATCAGGAGGCACTGGTTAGCAGTGTTGATGGGCACTGGTACATGGCACTGGTTTGCAGCACTTGTGTGAGTGGGACCGGTGTCCCTCTTACAGAAGCCGGCAATCGGCTTTATTTTTCTTCTTCTCGCGCTGTCGGTGTGAGAAAAAAAAGGAGCCGATTACCGGCTTTGAATTACAATTTGTGATCCGCTATCATTGGTTGACAGCTAATTATATGGTAAAGGAGCGGGATCAGATCTTTACTCCAATCTGGCTGCCGAAAAGGCCCACAATTTTACAGTGCTTATGGTATGTTTTTCATAGGTCATGTGACTTAAATCAACACTGGTGCATTTTTGATGCGTTCTTGCTGCATTTTCAACGCTTTTTTTTTTTTTTTTTTAAACTGCCCAAACATGCACCAAAAATGCAGCAAGCTGGATTTTTAACACCGCTTCAAAAAAAAAAAAAAAAGTGCCGATAATGGCCGACAAATTCATAGTAATTTAAATTCATTATATTAACTAGGGCTGGGAAAAAAATCGATTTTAATCTTGAATCGAGTTTTGAGTTCAAATCGATTCAGATTTGAAGAAAATCGATTTTTTTAGATTTTTTTTTTTCAAAGTTTCCGTAGCAGGGGGCGTATCCGGAATGGCACTGGGTGGCGTTACCCCAATTACATCTACTCGCCGCAGCCGCCACGAGTAGATGTAATGTAACACTAACCGCAAGCCGCCGTCTGCCTACCTGATCAGCGTGTCATGCAGACGGCGGCCATTGCAGTGTTCAAAAGCCGCGCCTCCCGAGTCCTCGTTGTCTGTGATAGGCGGAACACTCAATTTCACAGCAGGCAGTGTTCAGCCTATCACGGACATCCTCTCATCCTCGTCTGTGTTATGAGAATAAGAGGATGTCCATGATAGGCGGAACACTGAATGCTGGGAAATTGAGTGTTCCGCCTATCACAGACGAGGAGGAGGCGCGGCTTTTGAATACTGGAATGGCCGCCGATGCAGCAGTAAAATCTGTATTCCATGAAAATCTGCATCAGGTACGGGCACAGTGATTGAAGCACGGGCACAGTGAGGCATTGGGCACAGTGAGGCATTGGGCACAGTGAGGCACGGGCACAGTTCAATTCAAATAAGAGTAACCACAAGATTTTTTGTTGTTTTATTAGCTAAATCCAAATACAGTATTAATAATTTGGATGTTTAACAATCTTTGTTGCACACTGACTTTGCAGTTAGAGAAAGGGTTTGCCTTTGCAATTTTGTTTGTTGATGCACTTTAATTAATATAATAAAAAAAAAATTAAAATCGAATATCGAGTTTTTTATAATAAAAAAAAAAAAAAAAAAAAAATTCTCAGATTTTTTTGGGGGGGGGGAAATCGCCCAGCCCTAATATTAACCACTTCCTACCCGCCATATATTACAAAATGACATGCGCAAAGTGGTTTAATTATCCTGCTGCCAACCCTAATTCGTCCTACGCCCGTATGTTCCATTGGCAATGTCTCACACTAGACAAATTCAAATAGTTTTTGGGCCTTAACTTTTAATATGGGGCTTACAAAGCAAAACAAACTGCATGCCTATTGCCTACTGGTCCACCAACCCCATCCACCACATGTCCATATATTCTGCTGTCATGTCCAGGACACGCTACGATAAGATTATGCGTTTCCAACATTTCAACGATAATTCGCACTGCCCTTCCCCAAGATTATCCCAACCACGATAAATTGTATAAGATTCGCCCCCTAATAAATAATTTGACCAAATGATTTTCTGAAGCGCTTATCCCCAGCCAAAATATTTGTGTAAACCAATCCCTTATCCACTTTACTGGCCGGCTGCAGTTTAATCAGTATATCCCAAGTAATAGAGCCGGGTACGGGTTGAAATTACACAAATTGTGAGATCGAGCCACTGGATGTGTGTACACCTTCCGGATTAATGAAGACAAGGACTCCCAGCTCCAGCCCTGTGAGTGCCCCACATCAGGGTTCGAAGCAATCCGGGCGCTAGGTCGCAATTGCGACTAGAATTAGCGACCTGGCGCCTGGGGAAGGAAGCATAGGCTTGTAGAAGGCCGCAAAGCCGCGGCCTCAATTTCAGGCGGAGGCGCACGGAGACACAAGATACCCCCATCCTGTGTCTCCGTGCGCCCGCGCCGCGCGATCGCGTCGGGCCGCGCCAGCTGGTAATTGAGGCCGCGGCTCTGCGGCCTTCTGCAGTCCTATGCTTCCTTCTGTGATCTAGCGCCATCTCGTGGTGGCCGTTGGTATGACATAAAACCAGCAATGCTAATGGAGCTTCCCCTGTGTTTTCACTGCCATCTCCTTCCCTCCAATTAGAACCCCCAAACATAATATATATTTTTTATTCTAACACCCTAGAGAATAAAATGGCGGTCGTTGCAATACTTTGTCACACAGTATTTGTGCAGCGGTTTTACAAGTGCACTTTTTTGGGAAAAATAACACTTTTTTAAATTAAAAAATAAGACAACAGTAAAGTTAGCCCAATTTTTTTTTTTATATTGTGAAAGATAATGTTACGCTGAGTAAATTGATACCCATCATGTCACGCCTCAAAATTGCGTCCGCTTGTGGAATGGCGACAAACTTTTACCCTTTAAAATCTCCATAGGCAACATTTAGAAAATTCTACAGGTTGCATGTTTTCAGTTACAAAGGAGGTCTAGGGCTAGAATTATTTATCTCGCTCTGCCAATCGCGAAGATACCTCACATGTGTGGTTTGAACACCGTTTTCTCACTTATGCGTTCGCTTCTGTGCGCGTGGGGCAGGGTTGTCAAACCCTGCCCCACATACATAGGAACCAGTGGTAAAATTGTCTGGGACCTTGCATACCCCCTGTTCAAAACTGCCCTGATTTATCAGCAAGGACCCGCCCCAGGAAGCATTCGCTCTGAAAGTGCGAGTCGACTTCATGAGCAACATTTCCCTATAAAACATTCCCCTGCAGAATCCGGAAGACGACGCCAAAAGAGATGTTGTATACGCAGTAGTGGAGGAGTTCGAAGAGATACAGGTGAAACTCGAAAAATTAGAATATCGTGCAAAGTTCATTTATTTCACTAATGCAACTTAAAAGGTGAAACTAATAGTTCAAGCCGTGATTTGTCATAATTGTGATGATTATGGCTTACAGCTCATGAAAACCCCAAATCCACAATCTCAGAAAATTAGAATATGACATGCAATTAATAAAACAAGTATTGTACATAGAACAATATCGGACCTCTGAAATGTAGAAGCATGCATATGTACTCAGTACTTGGTTTGAGCCCCTTTTGCAGCAATTACTGCCTCAATGCGGCGTGGCATGGAAGCCATCAGCCTGTGGCACTGCTGAGGTGTTATGGAAGACCAGGATGCTTCAATAGTGGCCTTCAGCTCTTCTGCATTGTTCGATCTCATCTTTCTCTTGGCAATGCCCCATAGATTCTCTATGGGGTTCAGGTCAGGCGAGTTTGCAGGCCAATCAAGCACAGTAATCCCACAATCATTGAACCAGGTTTTGGTGCTTTTGGGCAGAGTGGGAAGGTACAAAGTCCTGCTGGAAAAAATAGTCAGCATCCCTATAGAGCTTGTCTGTGGAAGGAAGCATGAAGTGCTCCAAAATCTCCTGGTAGACGGCTGCGTTGACCCCGGACTTAATGAAGCACGATATTCAAATTTTTCGAGTTTCACCTGTACCAGCTATTATTGTCCCCAATGTCCCTCCCAACCTGGCCTTTGTATTGGTGATTGCTTCAGAAATTATCACACATCCATCAGATATTAGTTCCCTTTATTAGTAACAGACTGCCCTTTCCCCATTTCAAATATCTGTGTGGATCATTTGCCTGCTACCATGTTTCTACCTTCCATGTTAACTGACCCTGGCCTATTTACCGACGATGCCTTTGCCTGCCGTTTTAAACACATTTCTGACTTCCACATGCACAGACCTCGGCCTGTTAATGGACCGTGTTTTTGCCTGCCACTTGGACGGATCTTTTGCCCTTCTACTTTAGTACGCAGGGGTCTCACATATGTGAGGGGCTTCAGAATAGTGTTCAGAGTAGAGAAAATCAGTTTTTGGTTTGTGTTCCCAGAACAGAGTCTGGTTGCCCAGAGGCTTCAAAGAGATGTGGGTGGGAGAAGCCTCTACCCCCGTCTCCCTGGCCCTAAGCTTGATGGTCCTTCCTGCTGCCTAGACCAATACTTTGGCTGTGCTGACCATAAATCGCTGCCTGTAATGACTCAGAATATTATGGACTATGTTTCTTCCTGCTGCCTGGACCAATAATTTGGCTGTGTTGACCATATTCTCTGCCTGCTGCCTCTACTGACTATGGACAGTATTTCTTCCTGGACATCTCTGCCTGCTACCTGGACCAATGCTTTGGCTGTGCTGACAGTATCTCTGCCTATACTAACTATAGTCAGTATTCTTGCCTGCTGCCTGGACGATCACTTTTGCTGTCGCTGACCACATCCGTGCCTGATGCCTGGACCGACGCTCTCCTTTGGGGTGCACTACTAAAACCACAGGTAATCTTTAGATAATTGGTATGTACAGTACATGCTATGTGTTAGAAATATGTAGGGCCTTCAATAATGTGATCAGTAGTCTGGAAATTATGTGTAAAATAAAAATGTAAATTATGCTCCTAGAACGCCTTGGAGGTGCTACTTGTTGGGCCTCTGTATATGGGACCAGGGGGTAGGGTTGCCACCTTTTCGTCAAGCCAAACCCGAATGCTTAAGCAGCGCACGCCAATTTTTTTTTTCTTTTTTTGTAGTACATTCAATTCATTACCCTGTACAAGGCAACGCACAGCAATTTTGTTATGTAGTATACACTATACATATATTTTGGTGATTAAATAACATTTCTAATCATATGGAATTAATCACAAGAGTCTCCCTTTACATCAGAGTCAACAGAGTTCCCCTTTACATCAGATTCTGCAGGAGAGGAGTGCAGAGGGTAAGATGGAGGCAGTATGTACAGGAGAGGAGTGTGGAGGGTAAGGTTGGGTTACAGTATGTACATGAGAGGACTGCGGAGGGTATGATGGGGGCAGTATGTACAGGAGAGGAGTGTGGAGGGTATGACGGGGGCAGTATGTAAAGATGAGGAGTGTGGAGGGTATGACGGGGGCAGTATGTAAAGATGAGGAGTGTGGAGGGTATGACGGGGGCAGTATGTACAGGAGAGGACTGTGGTGGGTATGATGGGGGCAGTATGTACAGGAGAGGACTGTGGTGGGTATGATGGGGGCAGTATGTACAGGAGAGGACTGTGGTGGGTAAGATGGGGTTAGGGATTTCCTGCAGTGTCTGTGGGGTGACCAGGGAGTGATTTTGGGAGGATAAGGAAAGTGACTATGGAATGATGTCCCTCAGCTGGATGTATAAAGTGGTCTGGGGGTGATATAATCTGGGGGGAGTTGGGGGCTGAGAATTGTTCAGCTGGTGATGTCTATAATGCAAAAAAAAGCTCTTCTGCTCATCTACTAATATATACAGCAATAAATCAAACAGCAGTATTATTCAATGAAAACAATCTGTTACACCCCTTTCACACTGTAGCGTTTTGCAGGCGCTATAGCGTTAAAAACGCTGCCAAACTGCTGCCCCACTTTCTTGACCACTAGCGGGGGGTAAAACCGCCCCGCTAGCGGCCGAAATGCGCCGTAAATCCACCCATAGCGTCGGCGGTAAAAATAGCGGCGTATTACCACCGACGCTATGGGTGCTCCAGTGTGAAAGGGCTCTTATAAACCGTAAGCACATACATGTATATATATATATATATATATATATAATCCAGCCCCCAACACTCTGTATGTACAGATGATGTGAAGGTAATGTATGACAATTCATATAACTCTGTGTTATCCAATCTCTGAGTCTGTACAATCAGAAGTGTAGACTCATCACATATATACAGGTTACAGGAATGGTCACACATTACTTTCACATTATCTAGTCTGAGTAATTGGGGGATGTTTGTATTACAGGTGTTCAGGCTGCACACCCCCCCCCCCCCCCCATACACTGTATCTAGTCTGATTCTCCTGTCACCTTAACCCTTTACTGCATCACTTGCAATACAAATACTCCTAACCAGTTAACAACCACCTGCCGACAAATAACGTCGACAAGGTGGTTGCTTAACTCTGGGAGGACGTTATATAACGTCCTCCCAGAATCGCGCTCCCGCGCGCCCCCTGGGGCGCGCACACGGGAAACTCCGTGACCGCCGGGTCCAGAGGACCGGGCGGATCACGAATCGCGGTAAATCGCCGCTGATAGCGGCCGTTTACCACGTGATCGCTCCGTCAAATGACGGAGCAATCACTTGTTAACAGACCGGCGTCATGTGATGACGCTGGTTCCTCTCTCCCCTCTCTGTACCGATCGGTACAGTGTGAGAGGGGACGGGGAGAGAGCGGATGGCAGCAGCAGCACTGTGGGCTGGATCTGTGACAATTGCAGTCACAGATCCAGCCATCCATCCATCCCTGCTCAGCCATCCCTGTGCAATACCCTGCCAATACTCTGCAATACCCTGGTGCCATACTCTGCAATGCCCCCTGCGCCATACTCCGCAATGCCCCCTGCGCCATACTCCGCAATGCCCCCTGCGCCATACTCCGCAATGCCCCCTGCGCCATACTCCGCAATAACCACTTCCCGCCCGCCGGCCGTCATATGACGTCCTTGACTTTGTGCGGGGATATCTGAATGATGCTTGCAGCTACAGGCATCATTCAGATATTAGCTTTTTCAGCCGGCGATTCCCTACACCATAACAACAATCATAGCGGCTGTTCCGCCGCTTGATCATTCTTACGGGAGGCGAGAGGGGAAGTTCCCCCCCCCCCCCCCGCCACCCTCCGGTGCTTCTACCGACTCACCGCTACGATCAAAGCCAGGATTGTTTTTTTTTTTTGTTTTTTTTTCAGGCTTCCCAGCCTAGAGGTGAGATGTGGGGTCTTATTGACCCCATATCTCACTGTAAAGAGGTCCTGTCATACCATATTCCTATTACAAGGGATGTTTACGTTCCTTGTAATAGGTATAAAAGTGATCAAAAAAAATTTTGGGGCGGAAAAACATGTCAAACTAAAATAAATAAAGTAAAATGAACAATAAAATTTTTTTATTTTTTTTAAAGCGCCCCTGTCCCCGTGAGCTCGCATATAAAAGCGAACGCATACGTAAGTCCCGCCCACATATGAAAACGGTTTTCAAACCACACATGTGAGGAATCTCTGCGAACGTTAGAGCGAGAGCAATCATTTTGGCCCTAGACCTCCTCTGTAACTCAAAACATGTAACCAGTAAAAATATTTAAAGCGTCGCCTATGGGGATTTTTAAGTAGCAAAGTTTGGCGCCATTCCACAAGCGTGTGCAATTTTTAAGGGTGACATGTTAGGTTTCTATTTACTCGGCGTAACTTCATCTTTCACATTATGCAAAAACATTGGGCTAACTTTACTGTTTTTTTTTTTTTTTTAAGCACAAAACATTTTTTCCCGTAAAAAACGCGTTAAAAAAATTGCTGCGCAAATATCGTGCGAGATAAAAAGTTGCAACAACCACCATTATATTCTTTAAGGTCTTTGCTAAAAAAACATATATAATGTTTTGGGGTTCTATGTAATTTTCTAGCAAACAAATGATGATTTTTACATGTAGGAGAGAAATGTCAGAATTGGCCTGGGTGCTCCAGAACGCCTGATGGTGCTCCCTGCATGTTGGGCCTCTGTGTGTTGCCACGCTGTGTAAAAGTCTCACACATGTGGTATCGCCATACTCAGGAGTAATAGCAGAATGTGTTTTGGGGTGTAATTTGTGGTATGCATATGCTGTGTGCGAGAAATAACCTGCTAATATGCCAATTTTGTGAAAAAAAAAAAAAAAAAAAAAAAAAGAGAAAAAAATAGGATTTTTTGTACTCACCGTAAAATCCTTTTCTCTGACATCCATGGACTGACACGGTGTCTCTTTACACTTTACACGTGGGTTATGTCCCTGCTTGCAGGAGAAGACCTAGGCAGAATGTGAGATGTTATACATACATTCTAAAAGCCAGAGCTGAACAGCCCCACCCAGGGGGCGGTCCCTCCGGACATAACCCTCCCAACTACAGTCAGCAGACTTCAGTTCGTAACAAAGCAGTACAAACTTAAAAAGGAAGGGTGGGTGCCGTGTCAGTCCATGGATGTCAGAGAAAAGGATTTTACGGTGAGTACAAAAAATCCTATTTTCTCTTACCATCCATGGACTGACACGGTGTCTCTTTACACTTTACACGTGGGATGTCCCAAAGCAGTGTCAAGAGGGATGGGAGCAGTATAAATGGAAAAACCAAAAACTTCACTCCAAGAAGGTAGAGCTCCTCAACGGAGGAGTCGGAACTTTAAACAGCGGCCTGCAGCACCCTGCGGCCGAAGGAAGCATCCGGAGATGCAGCCACATTAACCTTATAAAACTTAAAAGGCATGAACAGACGACCAGGTCGCCGCCTTGCACACTTGTGCAACCGACGCTTGATGTCGGAAAACCCAGGAAGCACCAATTGCCCTGGTGGAATGTGCCGTAACCGGAAAGGGAGGCGCCCGCCCCTTGAGAGCATAAGCTTGAATGACGGTTTGTCTGATTCCCCTAGAAATGATGGCAGACGAAACCGCTTGGCCCTGTTATGGACCAGAGACAGTCACAAACAGTGAGTCGGACTTTCGAATAGAAGCAGTAGCAGACAGGTACACCCGTAAGGCTTGTACCACATCCAATATGTGCAGCGCAAACTCTCTGGGATGCGATGGGTGAGGACACAAGGATGGGAGGACAATGTCCTCATGTAGGTGAAAGGTCGACACCACCTTTGGCAAAAAGGAAGGTCACGGATGCAACACCGCCTTATCCTTATGGATGACTAAATATGGCGACTTGAAGGACAAAGCCGCCAACTCAGACACCCGTCAAACAGAAGTGATTGCCACTAAAAGGCCACCTTCTGAGACGAGACAAGAGGGGAATATCCCGGATATTCCCAAAAGGAGGTTCCTGGAGGACCGAGAGCACCAAATTCAGATCCCACGGTGGGAGAGGAGGCTTGACAGGAGGGAGCACATGGCGAACCCCCAACACAAGGTGCTAACCAAGAAATGACCCGCTAGAGGTCGCTGAAAGAAGACGGCCAAGGCCGAAATCTGATCCTTGATGGTACTCAAAGCAAGCTTTTGGGTCACTCCACACTGCAGAGGACGCAGGATTCTGGGGAAGGAATACGTCCGAGGACGCAGGATTCTGGGGAAGGAATACGTCCGAGGACGCAGGATTCTGGGGAAGGAATACGTCCGAGGACGCCAGTCCAGCGCTTCGCATATGGCGATATAAGCTTTCCAGGCACGGTGATAGATCTGCTTGGAGGAAGACTTCCGTGTCCTTAACATGGTCAAAATGACCGAGTCCGAGAGACCTCGGTCCCTCAACACCTGGCTTTCAACAGCCCTGCCGTTAAAGCCAGAGACTGTAAGCCGGATGAAACATAGGACCTTGAGACTGAAGGTCCTCCCTCATCGGCAACCGCCAGGGAACGTCCGCGACGAGACGTACCAGATCAGCGTACCAGTGATGCTGAGTCCAATCCGGAACAATTAGGATCACCGGAGTTTATATCAGGCGATAAGGACCCTATGGGGCCACCAACTCATCCGAGGCATCGCCCAAGGATCCCTGGATCTGGCCACAACCTCGACCCTTGCGATTGAGTCGAGAGGCCATCAGGTCCACATCTGGCGTGCCCCACCGTCGGCAAAGGAGTTGAAATATGCAAGGACCACTCTTCTTGGTCCGGCGATTGGCGACTCAGATAGTCCGCCTGCCCATTGTCTATGCCCAGAATGTAAATGGCCTACAGAGCCGGCACGTTTCTTCCGGCCCACTTCAGGATACGGACTACCTCGGAAGCCGCAGCTGAGCTCCGAGTCCCCCCTTGATGGTTTACATACGCCACCGCCGTGGCGTTGTCCGACTGGCTCCTAATGGAGCGACCCCGTACTCTCTCAGACCTGAGGAGAGACACAGTCCGATGGCCCGTATTTCCAGAACAGTGATTGGTAAACGGGCTCGTCTGGAGTCCAAGGCCTTGAGCCGACAGGACTCCCCAGACTCCACCCCAGCCCTTCAGGCTGGTGTCCGTCGTGAGTACCGTCCATTGGATGGGAGGGGAACGACTTTCCGGACCGAAGAGCCGAGGATCTCAACCACCATGTCAGGGGCGCCCTGACCAGGTGAATCACCTGGATCTGAAGATCCAAGGACAACGGGGATTTGTCCCAGGTGGACAAGATCTCCTTCTGCAATGCCCTGGTGTGTGATTGGGCATACGGAACGGCCGCGAAGGAGGCCACCACGAGTCCCGGGACTCTCATGCAAAAAAAACGGATTGACAACCATTTTCGGGATGTCAGCACCCGCACCGCAGACTGAAGTGTCAGCAACTTCTCCAGAGGTAGGATACCTTTGCCTCCAAGGAGTCCAGAATCAGAACTAGATACTCCAGACACTGAGTCGGGACCAGGACTGACTCCTGAATGTTCAGGAACCACCCGAAGTCCCTGAGGGTCTAATTGACGATAGTCACCTTTCCTCTAAGTCTGAGCCACTTTCTGCTCTTAGCAGAAGATCGTCCAGATAGCCCACGACAGCAATACCTCGCTGTAACAGAAGGCTAGAACCGGAGCAAGCACCTTGGTGAACACCCTTGGTGCCGAGGCTAGGCCGAAAGGAAGAGCCACAATCGATAGTGGACTTCGCTGATCGCAAGCGCAGAAACTTCTGGTGACTTGCGCAGATCGGAACATGCAAGTAGGCGTCCTTGAAGTCCAAGGACGCCAGAAGAAAATCCCTTTGGTGGAGTGTAGCGATCACCGTGCGAATGGATTCCATGCGGAATTTCTGCACCTTCTCGAAGGCATTCAGGGCCTTGAGGTCCAGGATAGGGACGGCAAACAGATTCGAGTAGAATCCCTGAAAACTCTCCTGTGACGGAACCGGCACAATCACTCCGGACCTGATCAAATCCTGTACAGCCCCCAAGAGGGCTGCCCGACAGGTAGGAAGGAGAGGAAGATTTGAGGGAAAGAATCTGTCTGGGGGCCAGGATCGGAATACTATCCTGTATCCTGAGGTGACCACCTCGCACAACCACCAGTCGGAGATTCGGGAGGACCACCGATTCGTGACCTGCGAAGTCGTCCCCCCACCCCAGAGTCGGGCGGAGGCAAGACTTCACGCGGAGGCGGGCTTGGGAGCCGCTTGTTTGGCTTACGCACCCAGGGGCACTTGTGCCCACCAGCCGCACTGCCGTCAGTCTGAGAGGACCTACCCATGGACTCTGACGAAAAAACCCTGTTTTGCTGGAAAGGAAGGCCCCTGTTTGCGGCGGGCCTCCTCACCCTTGCTAGTCTAAGGAAGAAGAGTGCTTTTACCTCCCATGACATCCATGACGATGTCATCCAGAGCAGCACCGAAAGGTCTACCACCTTTAAATGGTAGATCCGTCAGGAGCTTCCTAAGGCTAGGTCAGCAGACCAGCACTTCAACCAGATAAGACGACGCAATACCACCGCCGAGACAGAGGCCCTGGATATTAAAGGCCTCGCACACATAAACCAGGCCCTGAACCAGTTGGTGGGCCAGAGCAACTGTGTCTGGAGGAAGATTATGCTCCTGTACAGCTAGGTGCAACATTTTTGCCCAACCTGTAAGTGTTTAAGACACAAGGGTCACCGCTACCACAGGCCGTAGGGTGGATCCCAACAAGGCAAACATGGCTCTGCTCACCACTTCTGACCTCCTGTCAGTGGGGTCCTCAAATGCAGGAGTCCCCTCCATCGGGAGAGTGATGGCCTTGTTCAACCGGGCGACTGGAGGGTCGACCCTGGGGGAGAAGCCCACTTTTTAAGTAGGGCATCTTCAAGGGGTATCTGATAGACAAACGCCGCGGGACCATAAAAAAATTCTTCTGCGGCTTTTCCCAGACCTTATCAATGAGCTGGTCAAAGAAAGTACATATGGAAAAACCTCTTTAGAAGGCCTGGCCTTAAAAGAACCAAAAGGAGACTGTATCCGCCTGAGGTTCTGCATCCGCAGCATTTTAGCTTGAGAGTGTCCCTCACCGCAGTCATGAGTACAATAACAAGCGCCCTGTCATTTACTGACTCAGAACTGGAGTTTTCCTCATAAGGAATGTCCTGTTCAAAACCATCCAATACATTCAGAACTAGGGTCCTGAGCGGTAGTGGCTAGGCCCATATCTGAATCAGCGCACTGCCCTCATGAAGTAAAGTGGGGAGAGGGCGCTTTTTTTGCTCCCTTGCGCTTGCACACAGCTCCCATCCTGGTCAGAAATGATTCCAGGACTGCCCACAACTGGTCCCTACGGACCGCAGGTGCTGAAGCACTGCCTGTTGTCCACTGACATTAAGGGGAAGCTGGTGACAGAGACTCCATATTGCCCCCCTCTGAGACTCCTAAGATAAAAAGTCCACCCACAGGCTGTGCTGACTGAGGAGGGGGCGCCCAGGGGACTCACCAAACCGGACCAGGGACCGCTCACTGTCTGTACCGCGCTGTGTCAGCGCTGGTGAGCTGTGAGGAGATTTGCGCTGTTACAGCAGTGCTAGAGGCCAAAACTAGTGCTGAAGAGCGCGCGGACTACAAGAAAATGGCCGCCGCACTTCACTGAGGCGATCTGCGGCAAGATGGCCGCCATGACTCAGCAAAAGTGAAAAAAACAGCACACACACAGCGCCACTCGGCGCTCAGGCCCCAAAACACACAAAAAAAGGCCCCAAGCATATCTGCAGACCAGCATTAGCCCCTCCAAGAACAGTGTGACCCCCAGGCACCCCACACAGCACAGCGCCAGCAATGGTGACAGAGAGCGACAATGAAATACAGGGGGAGACAGGGAAAATCCCCCACAGAGAAACACAGCTTTTTGTACTCACCTGCAGGCAGGAGAGACTACTTACCCGTCCCCTGAGGGACCCACTGGTGTGTTTCTGACAGGACTATCACAGTGCAGTACTGAGTAGCTGTCGGCCCGGTCCACCGCGAAAGATACAGTCAGTCAGGAACTGTTCAGTCTTGAGAGGACCGTGGGAGCATGAAAGCAAACCCGGCCACCCCTGGAGTCATGGGGCCTGTCGTGAACTGAGTCTCACGCACACAAGGCGAGGATCAGCACGCTTGATGGTCGGACAGGGAAGACTACGAGGATATCTTGTACCCAACCTGTTGCCCAGCCGACAGTTGATAGAAGATTCTCAAAAATAAAATAAAAAAGAATTCCAGAAAAGGAATAAAAATAGGTCAGGAGACTGGCTCCTGAGAGAGCCACGTCTTCTCCTTCTGCTAGGCAGAAAAAAACTGAAGTCTGCTGACTGTAGTGGGAGGGTTATGTCCGGAGGGACCGCCCCCTGGGTGGGGCTGTTCAGCTCTGGCTTTTAGAATGTATGTATAACATCTCACATTCTGCCTAGGTCTTCTCCTGCGAGCAGGGACATAACCCACGTGTAAAGTGTAAAGAGACACCGTGTCAGTCCATGGATGATAAGAGAAAAAAAAATCTTGATTTTGCAAAGAATTGTGGGAAAAAATGACAACTTCAAAAAACTCACAATGCCTCTTTCTGAATACCTTGGAATGTCTTCTTTCCAAAAAGGGGTCATTTGGGGGGTATTTGTACTTTTCTGGCATGTTAGGGTCTCAAGAAATGAGATAGGCCGTCAGTACTTCAGGTGTGATCAATTTTCAGATATTGGCACCATAGCTTGTGGACTCTATAACTTTCACAAAGACCAAATAATATGCACCAATTTGTACTTATTTTTACCAAAGATATGTAGCAGTATAAATTTTGGCCAAAATTTATGAAGAAAAATATAAAATTTTGCAAATTACTAACGGAAACGAAAAAAAACCCATTTTTTTTACAGAATTTTCAGTCTTTTTTCTCTTTTAGCGCAAAAAATAAAAAACCCAACAGTGATTAAATACCACCAAAAGAAAGCTCTATTTGTGTGAAAAAAAGGACAAAAAAATCATATGGGTACAGTGTTGTATGACTGAGTAATTGTCATTCAAAATGTGAGAGCACCGAAAGCTGAAAATTGGTCTGGTTATTAAGGGGGTTTAAGTGCCCAGTGGTCAAGTGGCTAAGCTTTGCTTCCTAGGAGACTTTTCTCAGGAAAAAAAAATTATTCAGCTCACCTCCTCCCTTCCTCTGGCCAGCCCGACAGGAGCTTCAGTGAGCTCCGCCTTCCGATTCTCTCGGCACTCCGCACTGGTGATTGGGGGGGGGGGGGGGGGAGGAGGTTGAGTCAGAGATACCAGAGACTGTGCAGGACACTGGAGGGGGGGGGGGGGGGCAGAAAGGAGCTTTGGATTCCAGCACACACACCGCAGGCACAGTGCACTTATTTAAAAGCAATGCTGCTGCTGTCTCAGTGACAGGTGTGCCGATGGTCTCCCCCCGCCTGAATGGGAGGGGGGGCCGCCGATCGCGGGAGGGGGGCCGCTCTGCTGGGGCCCCAAGCAGTTGCTTGGTTTGCCTCTCCTGTTCCGACGGCCCTGGTGGTATCACTATACTCAGGAGGAGTAGCAGAATACATTTTGGGGTGTCATTTTTGCTATGTACATGCTATGTGTTGGAAATATCTTATAAATGAACAACTTTATGTAAAAATAAATTATTTTTTTCCCACGTTTTCCGAAAACTTCAGGGAAAAAAATTAACCGTTCAAAAGACTCATTATGCCTCATAGATTATACGTTGGAGTGTTTGCTTTCCAAAATGGGGTAATTTTGTGGGCATTTCCATTTCCTGGTGCTCCAGGGCCTTCAAAAGTGTAATAGGTGGTTGAGAAATTAGATGTGTATTTTATGCTTGTAGAATGCCTGGGAGGTGTTACTTCAATGTTGGGCCTCTGTATGTGGCCAGGCTGTGTAAAAGTCTCACACATGTGGTATCGCAATACTCAGGAGGAGTAGCAGAATGTATTTTGGGGTGTAGTTGCAAGTATGCATATGCTGTGTTCAAGAATCAACCTGTCAATACGATAAGAATTGTGGGAAAAAATTACAACTTCAAAAAACTCATCATGCCACTTGCTAAAAACCTTGGACTGTCTACTTTCCAAAAAGGGGTCATTTGGAGGGGTATTTGTACTTTCCTGGATTGTTAGTGTCTCAAGAAATGAGATAGGCCTTCAGTACATCAGGTATGATCAATTTTCAGTGATTTGCACCATAACTTGTAGACTAACTCAGACTAAATAATATCCACTAATTTGGGTTATTTTTACCAAAGATGTGTAGCAGTATACATTTTGGCCCAAATTTATAAAGAAAAATTACTTATTTGCAAAATTTTACAATAGAAACTTTTTTTTTTTCCAAAGTTTTCGCTCTTTTTTCACTTATATCGCAAAATAAAGCAGAGTTCCACCTATCAAAAAAAAATTAAAAAGTCAGCAGCTACAAATACTGCAGCTGCTGACTTTTAATATATGGACACTTACCTGTCCAGGACGCCCGCGATGTCGGGTCCCAATACCGATTTGTCCCTCGACAATTACAGTATCTCACAAAAGTAGACCCCTCACATTTTTGTAAATATTTTGTTATATCTTTTAATGTGACAACACTGAAGAAATGCCCCTTTGCTACAATGTAAAGTAGTGAGTGTACAGCTTGTATAACAGTGTAAATTTGCTGTCCCCTCAAAATAACTCAACACACAGCCATTAATGTCTAAACCTCTGGCAACAAAAGTGAATACACCTCTAAGTGAAAATGTCAAAATTGGGCCCAATTAGCCATTTTCTCTCCCCGGTGTCATGTAACTTGTTAGGGTTACAAGGTCCCAGATGTGAATGGGGAGAAGGTATGTTAAATTTGGTGTCATCGCTCTCACCCTCTCATACTGGTCACTGGAAGTTCAACATGGCACCTGACGGCAAAGCACTCTCTGAGGATCTGAACAAAAGAATTGTTGCTCTACAAAAAGATGGCCTAGGCTATAAGAAGACCCTGAAACTGAACTGCAGCACGGTGGTCAAGACCATACAGCAGTTTAACAGGACAGGCTCCACTCAGAACAGGCCTCGCCATGGTCGACCAAAGAAGTTGAGTGCACGTGCTCAGCGTCATATCCAGAGGTTGTCTTTGGGAAATAGACGTATGAGTGCTGCCAGCATTGATGCAGAGGTTGACGGGGTGGGGGGTCAGCCTGTCAGTGTTCAGACCATACGCCACACACTGCATCAAATTGGTCTGCATTGGCTGTCGTTCCAGAAGAAAGCCTCTTCTAAAGATGATGCTTAAGAAAGCCTGCAAACAGTTTGCTGAAGACAAGCAGACTAGACTAAAGGACATGGATTACTGGAACCATGTCCTGTGGTCTGATAAAACCAAGATAAACTTATTTGGTTCAGATGGTGTCAAGCGTTTGTGGTGGCAACCAGGTGAGGAGTACAAAGACAAGTGTGTTTTGCCTACAGTCAAGCATGGTGGTGAGAGTGTCATGGTCTGGGGCTGCATGAGTGCTGCCGACACTGGGGCGCTACAGTTCATTGAGGGAACTGCGAATGCTAACTGTGACATACTGAAGCAGAGCATGATCCCCTCCCTTCGGAGACTGGGCCGCAGGGCAGTATTCCAACATGATAACGACCCCAAAGACGACCACTGCATTGCTAAATAAGCTGAGGGTAAAGGTGATGGACTGGCCAAGCATGTCTCCAGACCTAAACCCTATTGAGCATCTGTGGGGCATCCTAAAATGGAAGGTGGAGGAGCGCAAGGTCACTAACCTCCACCAGCTCCGTCATGTCATCATGGAGGAGTGGAAGAGGACTCCAGTGGCAACCTGTGAAGCTCTGGTTAACTCCATGACCAAGAGGGTTAAGGCACTGCTGGAAAATAAAGGTGGCCACACAAAATAGACACGTTGGACCCAATTTGGACATTTTCACTTAGGGGTGTACTCACTTTTGTTGCCAGCGGTTTAGACATTAATGGCTTTAGTGTGTTGAGTTATTTTAGGGGACAGCAAATTTACACTGTTATACAAGCTGTACACTCACTATTTTACATTGTAGCAATGTGTCATTTCTAAAGTGTTGTCACATAAAAAGACATAATAAATTATTTACAAAAATGTGAGGGGTGCACTCACTTTGTGAGATACTGTTTATCAATTTATATGCAATATCTATGTTTAGTCTTTTCCACCCACCACCCAAAAAACATGCATGTCATCAGCAGGGCCGCCATCAGGGGGTACAGGCAGTACACCTGTAAGGGGCCGGGATGGCAAACCCCCTTTTTTTTTCTTGTAAGGGGCCCAGAGGTCCCCAGGGCTTCGGATGGCAACCCCCCCCCCTTTTCTTTTTTTATAAAAATGTAATTTTTTATTATTTATTTTTTTGTAAGGGGCCCAGAGGTCCCCAGAGACCCGGAGGTCCCCCCCCTTTTTTTTTTTTATATATATATATATATATATATTTTTTTTGTAAGGGGCCCAGAGGTCCCCAAGGCCCCGGATGGCAACCCACACCCCTTTTCTTTTTTTTTTGTTCGTCAGCACCCAAAGCCCCCGACCTCAACAATTAGCGGCGACAGCACTCCCTTGTTTCTCAATTCGTGGTTCTCCTCTGCTCCAGGGGGCCCATGCCTGAAGCTGTGTAAGGGGCCCCAAAATTCCTGATGGCAGCCCTGGTCATCAGCTTCCAGCCCCTACGTGTAACCTAGCTAGCGATGCCTCTGTTATTGCCTTGGGGTAAATGACAGATAGACAGCCAAAAATAGAGCTCATTCCCATGGGCACTCAGCCCCGTATAGCGTGAAGAGGTGTTTGTTTACTTTTCTGTCCTATCGCTGAGCTGCGTACAGGCAAGCCATGTTAGTGATTGGACACCCATGAGATGTACAGACTCCACCGCACAGCAGGGTTTGGCATGTGCCCCGATACAGAGCCTGTGCACCTGTCCCTGCGTACCTGTATGGGTGATTCCGTACAGCCAATACGTGTCCATTCACGAACATTGCTTGCCTGTACGCAGTTCAGAAAACAGCTCTTTACACTGTATGGAGCCAACCCGTGTCAATGAGCCCTAACTATGTGGCATATGTGAAGAACACAACCCAATGGTGAAATGTGATCTTCCTTCCTAGGTACTCTTCCATTAGATAAGCCAGCACAGAGGCACCACAACAACTCTGACCTCACCATACAGACACAGGGGATTATATCCCTGTCATGCACGCAGCAACTCCAAAATGATACATTGATGTATGAACCTGCCATCCCGGAAACAGACATTGTATCATAGTGGAGCACGGTGCAGCCTACCCTGTTCATGTCTCCCTCAATCATGGCCTGTGTGTTCGCCACTCACCCGCTCTCAGTCCCCGCCAACCACCGCCGGGCCCTGAAACCCCCCTGCTCATCGGCCTGTCGGTGTCTTCCGCACTCGGACCCCTCGGGGGGTAACCTCTTCTCGGTGACACCGATGTGCCCCCCCAAACAATCTGTGGCACAGCCAACCAATCAGCGAACACGTCCTAGCGCGCCTGCCTGCGTCACCGGAGAGCGCCTCATCCATGCACGGGCTTTGGCGGGAAGGCTTGTCTGAGGCGGAGGGAGTGTGAGGGGGATGATCCGCTATCCTTGGGACAGGGATGACACCTTCCCAGCGCTATCGCTGAGAAGTAGCTATGTGTATAGTGTCAGCTTATGAAATAAGAAGGTTCTTATTAGTATTGTAGGTTCTGGCTGAGCTATTTGTTATCCATATATTTAAAGTAGAAATAAACGTAAAACTTTTTTTAGTTGTGGACATAGTGGAGAGGATTAGTACACCTACTCAGTGCCATCTTAAGAGCATTATAGGCCCCGGGGCAATACAGTGCACTGGGGCCCTGTCTACACAATCACGCACAAGAATAAAAATTCAAATTATCAATAAGGCTATATTTATTGGTACCTGATTCCTATACTGACCCTTACACTGACTACATGATACCTACACTGACCCTTACACTGACCTACATGATTCCTACACTGTGAAATATAGAAAAAAGAAACCCCCGCGCTAGCTGGGTATTTAACTAGTGAAGGGGAATGGGAATTGAGGGAAGAAAACGGCTAGGGACACTGCAGCAGTCACCGGGGAGTCTGATCCAAGCAGACAAAAGTGAATAAATGAAAAAAGGGTGATGGTGGCTGCGCTGTGATTATAACTAGTGAAGGAAGGGAAGGATCTGGAAAAGGAAACTACCTGATACTAACCAAATAAATTAAATCTAAAACGAACCAACCAGATGCAGTAGCGTGTTGACAACCAATGTGTAACATAAATAGTATGTGCATAAACTGAATGAATCACACCTATACACCTGAAAGGTGTGTAACCAACAGTGGACAATTAATGATGTATGCAAAAACGTGTATCACTCTAAGTGATCAACCTGTGCATATAATATCAAAGAAATAAAATATATAACAATATATATAATGAAGGTGTATAGCACAAAACGAAAAAACAGTGAAATTCTCAAACGATTCCTGAAAATAATGGTGCCGGTATGTGATAAAGTGTATAACACAGAACTGTGAGCAATGGAATCCTCCAAAAACTTCCTGTAAATATCAAAAAATCCAATGTGTAGCAAGTCCCATCACCCGTAGAGTGCTTGAAAGAAGAAACTCCGGTGCAAATCCACCCAGTGCTCACTAGCAGCTTACCTCCCTGCTGGGAAAAGACAGCATGCACGGGGGCTTCTAATGTGGATAGCAATGCAGCAATCTTGCATGGAAGTATGATCTCACTCACATGGATGCATAGAAATACACAAACAAAAAAAGAAATTTATAGCGTAACTCTGTGGGTTCAGCAAACAAGTGACCAAAGGATGTATTCTCACTAGGGATGAGCCGAACACCCCCGGGTTCGGTTCGTGCCAGAACCCACGAACGGACCGAAAGTTCGCACGAACGTTAGAACCCTATTAAATACAATGGATGCGAACGTTCGAAATCTAAAGTGCTAATTATAACGACTATTATGCATGTTATTGTCCTAAAAAGGGTTTGGGAACCCGGGTTCTGCACCAGGGGACATGTTTCAATGCAAAAAAGAAGTTTTAAAAACGGCCGTTTTTTGGGAGCAGTCATTTTAATGATGCATAAAGTGAAAAAAAAAAAGTCAAATATTCCTTTAAATATCGTACCTGGAGGGTGTCTAAAGTATGCCTGTGAAGTGCCACGTGTTTCCCGTGTTTAGAACTGTCCCTGCACAAAATTACATTTCTAAAGAAAAAAAAAGCCATTTAAAACTGCTTGCGGCTTTAATGTAATGTCTGGTCCCGGTAATATGGATGAAAATCTTTGAGAAAAATGGCATAGCTACCCCATCACCCCCCCCCCCCCCATACCCCAGCCCATTACCAGCCCCTTTGGGTCTTGTATGGATTTTAAGGGGAACCCCGCACACAAAATAAAAAAGGCCCTATATACTCTGAACAGCAGTATACAGGCGGTGCATACAAGACAGGGACTGTAGGTTTGTTCTTATGTAGAATCTGTTTGTAATTTTGAACAGGTACATTGTTTAAGTGTAGCTCCAGCCCAAAAATCTATTTTTAAGCTTTTTGGAAAACATAGGGAAGGGTTATCACCCCTGTAACATTTGTTTTTCTGTCTGTGCCCCTGTTCAGAACATTTCACCTCACTTTCCGTCCCAATGACAAATGTTTTTGAAAAGTGGGTTTTTTATTGAAACAAGGATTGGTGATAAAGCATCAGTAGAGAGGAGACACCTTTTTCCCATATTAACTCTTACAGGAGAGAATTTCCCTTCCTAGGGGTAGATTTCCTCTCACTTCCTGTTGTCTCCTTTCGTTTGCAAGGAGGAGTCGTTTGTAAGTTGGATGTTTGAAAGTAGGGGCCTACCGTATATACTCTGCTGAAATTTGCCCCTTAAGCCTCATACACACGACCGAGTTTCTCGTCGTAAAAAACACGTCGTTTTTTTCGACGAGATTCTTGTTAAGCTTGTCGATTTTCTCGTCAAGCTTTCCATGCGTACACACTGACATTTCCCAATTTCCTCGTTGTTCTCCGCGGTCACGTCCAGCACGTACGACGGCACTATAAAGGGGAAGATCTTTTTTCTTGGCGCCACCCCTTGGGCTGCTTTTGCTGATCTCGTGTTACCGCGTGTGAAGTAAAAGTTTGGGAAGAGACGATTCGCGCTTTTCAGTCTTCGTACTTTTCAGATCGTTTTCTGCGGTTCACTTTGTGCTTGTGGGTTCGTATCTTGACTTTCAGGGCGTCTAGCCAGGTCGTATCTGTTTTACAGTGCGTTCTTGCCTGTTCGTTTCTGTTTTTCAGTTCGTTATTCAGAGGCCTTGCTGTTCTAAAGTGCGTTCTGTTCTGTACGTTCTGATAAGACGACCGTTTCCTAGCCATGTCGCCTGGACGTTCTCGTCGTCGAGTTCGTGCTGTGCGTGCGCTTGGTGTTGGTCTGCTTGTTTTGGACCAAGACCAGTCCATGAATGGTGTGAGGAGGAGTTCATGGACCAAGAATTGGTTGCTCCAGCGGGACCAATTCTGCCACATGCCTCTGCTGCGAGAGATCGTCGAGAATAATCCTGAGGACTACAGGAATTTTCTGCGGATGTCTGACCCCGTTTTTCAGGAACTGTTGGCTTTGGTGTCCCCCTATATTACCAGGAAGGACACCGTTATGCGGGAAGCCATCAGTGCTGAGCAGAGGCTCATCGCCACATTACGTTATCTGGCGACAGGGAGGAGTCTTCAGGACTTGAAGTTCACGACAGGCATCTCCCCCCAGGCTCTGGGCCTCATAATCCCAGACACCTGTTCTGCTATTATACAAGTCTTGCAGGAGGACTATATTAGGGTAAGTTTTCTCCATTAACATCACATTTTATGTATTACATGTATGCTAATGTATTGTATTTCTTTCATCCTTCCCTAATTACCATGATTGTAATATGCTGAGAATGTCCCCTTTGTCCTCATGCATGCTGGAAGCTTTAGATTGCCCCTTTTTTCTCCTCCATGCATATTTCCCTTCACTAACCTTTCCAGCAGGGGCGCCTGTTGCTCCAAATGTTTGGGGGTTCAAACCCCAATTTAGGAAATAAACTTCCTCCTTTTTTGCTCTGGTGCCTATTAAACGCCCCCATTTGTTCCCTCCAATGCAGCCATTTTGTCCCCTCCAATGCCGCCAGTTCCCCCCCAGCCCTCCACTTACCTTCTTGTGGTCAGCGCCATCCTTCTTCTGTCCTTGATGTCTTCTCCTTCCCTTGATGTTGCATCAGCCAATCATGTTACCATTAAACAGACTTGGTGAACATGATTGGCAGAGCAGCCTGTCAGTGTTTACCCAAGGAATGCCCCCCCCCCCCCCTGCGTCCCCTATTTAACTTTTCTGCAGCCAATTACATCCCTCAGGCTGTAATGTGCAAGACAATTTTCCTTACTGTTTCTGATATGCAATTTTAAGCCCATAAATGCCGCAGTTCTTCATATGTTGGTCGCTTAACAGGGGGCCATCCACCTGAATAGTGGGCGGCATAGACAATACATAGGTTAATGCAAGGCATAAACCTATGTATTGTTCTGAGTGACGGGCACAGGAGAGAGGGGGCAGTGCTCCAGCGCCCACTCTGGACGCACCGCCACTGCAATGCTATCCTGTGGCCAAACACATCTACCCCCCCCCCCATTATAATTTATTAATGGACCATCATAGGGGGTGATGAATATGATACATGAGCCTTCCATTATACTTATTTAAAACACCTTAATAAACGTAGACTTTGCTTGATGTTGGCCTCTAATGTATTTTCTTAGAATCTCCTTGTAATGTTTGATTTGTGTATTCTAATATTTTTTCATCTTGTTTGACTCCACAGCTTCCTTCCACGCCACAGGAATGGCAGACTGTGGCATCGGAGTTTGCCACGCGGTGGGACTTCCCCAACTGCGGTGGTGCTATAGACGGGAAGCACGTCCGCATCGTGCCGCCACCCCATTCTGGGTCCTACTACTTCAATTACAAGGGGTTTCATAGCATTGTACTGATGGCGGTGGTGTCAGCACGGTATGAATTCCTCTATGTTGATGTAGGGAAGAATGGCCGGATGTCCGATGGGGGATCCTTCATCCAGACGGAGTTTGCCCTCCGTCTCCAGAGTGACGACCTTGCATTGCCACCGGATGCAGGGAATATTGAAGGACTCCCCTTTGTTTTTTTGGCTGATGAAGCCTTCGGGCTCGGACCACATCTTATGAGGCCATTTCCTCAGAGGACCCTGACCCCAGAGAAGAGGGTGTTCAATTACCGGCTGGCCAGGGGCCGAAGAGTCGTTGAAAATGCCTTCGGCATAATGGCCAGCCGGTTCCGCCTTTTTAGGACTCCCATCCACTTGGCGGACTACAAAATAAACTATGTAGTGTTATGCTGCTGTGTAGGGATGAGCTTCGTGTTCGAGTCGAATATACGTTCGACTCGAACATCGGCTGTTCGATCGTTCGACGAAGATCGAACGATTTGGGCCGTTCGCGCCAAATTCGAGTGACGCGAACGGCCCACAATGCACTACGCCATCGCAGTGTCATCCAGGCGCTGTGATTGGCCAAGCATGCACTGTGACCCCGCATGCTTGGCCAATCACAGCGCCGGCAGCGAGGAGAGCAATGATTGGCCACAGGCAGGATGCCTGTGGCCAATTATTGCTGAGGGTGTTTAGTACACGCCCCACACTATAAAAGGCCGCCAGCACGGCGGCCTAGTGTAGTGTGTTCCGGAGCAGGGAAAGAGCAGCATAGGCAGGGACAGTGACTTTTATTTCTTTCTTGCTTAACCTGGATTCCTTTAGTTTAGGGAAAGAGAAGGATAGGTAGGGAGAGTGTCAGTGTGTTTTGTGCTTGTGCTATAGTGTGCTTAAAAAAAACATTTTTTTCTAGGGACAGAAAACTCTAGGTAGGGAGAGTGTCAGTTTCTTTCACTGTGCAAGTCCTTGTTTCCAGGGACAGGGAAGGACAGTGAGTGAATTCTCCTTGTGCTATAGTGTGCTTAAAAAAAACATTTTTTCTAGGGACAGAAAACTCTAGGTAGGGAGAGTGTCAGTTTCTTTCACTGTGCAAGTCCTTGTTTCCAGGGACAGGGAAGGACAGTGAGTGAATTCTCCTTGTGCTATAGTGTGCTTAAAAAAAACATTTTTTCTAGGGACAGAAAACTCTAGGTAGGGAGAGTGTCAGTTTCTTTCACTGTGCAAGTCCTTGTTTCCAGGGACAGGGAAGGACAGTGAGTGAATTCTCCTTGTGCTATAGTGTGCTTAAAAAAAACATTTTTTCTAGGGACAGAAAACTCTAGGTAGGGAGAGTGTCAGTTTCTTTCACTGTGCAAGTCCTTGTTTCCAGGGACAGGGAAGGACAGTGAGTGAATTCTCCTTGTGCTATAGTGTGCTTAAAAAAAACATTTTTTCTAGGGACAGAAAACTCTAGGTAGGGAGAGTGTCAGTTTCTTTCACTGTGCAAGTCCTTGTTTCCAGGGACAGGGAAGGACAGTGAGTGAATTCTCCTTGTGCTATAGTGTGCTTAAAAAAAACATTTTTTCTAGGGACAGAAAACTCTAGGTAGGGAGAGTGTCAGTTTCTTTCACTGTGCAAGTCCTTGTTTCCAGGGACAGGGAAGGACAGTGAGTGAATTCTCCTTGTGCTATAGTGTGCTTAAAAAAAACATTTTTTCTAGGGACAGAAAACTCTAGGTAGGGAGAGTGTCAGTTTCTTTCACTGTGCAAGTCCTTGTTACCAGGGACAGGGAAGGACAGTGAGTGAATTCTCCTTGTGCTATAGTGTGCTTAAAAAAAACATTTTTTCTAGGGACAGAAAACTCTAGGTAGGGAGAGTGTCAGTTTCTTTCACTGTGCAAGTCCTTGTTTCCAGGGACAGGGAAGGACAGTGAGTGAATTCTCCTTGTGCTATAGTGTGCTTAAAAAAAACATTTTTTCTAGGGACAGAAAACTCTAGGTAGGGAGAGTGTCAGTTTCTTTCACTGTGCAAGTCCTTGTTTCCAGGGACAGGGAAGGACAGTGAGTGAATTCTCCTTGT
This sequence comes from Rana muscosa, assembly GCA_029206835.1. Taxonomy (NCBI): domain Eukaryota; kingdom Metazoa; phylum Chordata; class Amphibia; order Anura; family Ranidae; genus Rana; species Rana muscosa. Next base: position 547,871,244 of record CM055122.1, read on the forward strand.
GCTATAGTGTGCTTAAAAAAACATTTTTTCTAGGGACAGAAAACTCTAGGTAGGGAGAGTGTCAGTTTCTTTCACTGTGCAAGTCCTTGTTTCCAGGGACAGGGAAGGACAGTGAGTGAATTCTCCTTGTGCTATAGTGTGCTTAAAAAAAACATTTTTTCTAGGGTCAGAAAACTCTAGGTAGGGAGAGTGTCAGTTTCTTTCACTGTGCAAGTCCTTGTTTCCAGGGACAGGGAAGGACAGTGAGTGAATTCTCCTTGTGCTATAGTGTGCTTAAAAAAAACATTTTTTCTAGGGACAGAAAACTCTAGGTAGGGAGAGTGTCAGTTTCTTTCACTGTGCAAGTCCTTGTTTCCAGGGACAGGGAAGGACAGTGAGTGAATTCTCCTTGTGCTATAGTGTGCTTAAAAAAAACATTTTTTCTAGGGACAGAAAACTCTAGGTAGGGAGAGTGTCAGTTTCTTTCACTGTGCAAGTCCTTGTTTCCAGGGACAGGGAAGGACAGTGAGTGAATTCTCCTTGTGCTATAGTGTGCTTAAAAAAAACATTTTTTCTAGGGACAGAAAACTCTAGGTAGGGAGAGTGTCAGTTTCTTTCACTGTGCAAGTCCTTGTTTCCAGGGACAGGGAAGGACAGTGAGTGAATTCTCCTTGTGCTATAGTGTGCTTAAAAAAAACATTTTTTCTAGGGACAGAAAACTCTAGGTAGGGAGAGTGTCAGTTTCTTTCACTGTGCAAGTCCTTGTTTCCAGGGACAGGGAAGGACAGTGAGTGAATTCTCCTTGTGCTATAGTGTGCTTAAAAAAAACATTTTTTCTAGGGACAGAAAACTCTAGGTAGGGAGAGTGTCAGTTTCTTTCACTGTGCAAGTCCTTGTTTCCAGGGACAGGGAAGGACAGTGAGTGAATTCTCCTTGTGCTATAGTGTGCTTAAAAAAAACATTTTTTCTAGGGACAGAAAACTCTAGGTAGGGAGAGTGTCAGTTTCTTTCACTGTGCAAGTCCTTGTTTCCAGGGACAGGGAAGGACAGTGAGTGAATTCTCCTTGTGCTATAGTGTGCTTAAAAAAAACATTTTTTCTAGGGACAGAAAACTCTAGGTAGGGAGAGTGTCAGTTTCTTTCACTGTGCAAGTCCTTGTTTCCAGGGACAGGGAAGGACAGTGAGTGAATTCTCCTTGTGCTATAGTGTGCTTAAAAAAACATTTTTTCTAGGGACAGAAAACTCTAGGTAGGGAGAGTGTCAGTTTCTTTCACTGTGCAAGTCCTTGTTTCCAGGGACAGGGAAGGACAGTGAGTGAATTCTCCTTGTGCTATAGTGTGCTTAAAAAAAACATTTTTTCTAGGGACAGAAAACTCTAGGTAGGGAGAGTGTCAGTTTCTTTCACTGTGCAAGTCCTTGTTTCCAGGGACAGGGAAGGACAGTGAGTGAATTCTCCTTGTGCTATAGTGTGCTTAAAAAAAACATTTTTTCTAGGGACAGAAAACTCTAGGTAGGGAGAGTGTCAGTTTCTTTCACTGTGCGAGTCCTTGTTTCTAGGGACAAAGAAGGAAAGTGAGGGGAATTCTCCTTGTGCTATAGTGTGCTAAAGCATTCCTCATCAACCATCTTTGAAATCCTTGATTTTTGGACAGTCAGGGAAATTGTCGTTGTGCTATTCTGTGCAAAAGCAATCATCCTCAACCATATTTAGAAATCCTTAAGTAAAGGGACAGAGAAGGACACCTGAAGGTAGCCCTTATTGCTTTTTTCCCATCTCCCTGCAGGCCATCTATTAGAATGTCTGGAAGGCAAACAAGGAGAGGCAGACAGTCAGGAGGCAATAAAAGAGGGCAAGCAGGCTCTGTGTCTGGGGGCAACAGTGCTGGTCGTGGACGCGGTGCATTGTCATCAGCACATGGCCATGGGACACGCTTGTCCTTCTTTTCGGCAGCTGGACATGTTGAGCCACATCATGCCGAAGACTTGGTAGAGTGGATGACCAAGCCCTCCTCCTCCTCCTCATCCTCTCTCACCCAGGCTCAGGGTACTGGCAAAGCAGCTGCCAAAGCGTCCTCTTCCCTGTTATCAATGTCAGACTCATCATCAGTCACTCCTTCCCTAGACCCACCATGTCCTCCTCCTGAGGAGTCCCCCGAACTGTTTGAGCACAGTGTTGGGTACATGCTCCAGGAGGATGCCCAGCGTTTCGAAGGGTCTGATGATGAAACCCAGCTACAGGAAGGCAGTAGGGTGAGAGCAGACAGAGGGGATGCTCAAGAAGGACACCAATCTGGCAGTCATGTTCCAGCAGCTGCAGCATACTGCCAGATTGGCTCCAGTGATGAGGAGGGAGGGGATGATGAGGTCACTGACTCCACGTGGGTGCCTAATAGGAGAGAGGAGGAGGAGGATGAGGAGGAGGCACATCTCCAACGAGGCAGGATGCCCTTTGGTGGCCAGCGTAAGGGCAGTACACCGACGGAATCACACCGCAGAGCTCCGCCTGTGCAGGGCGCTGCCTCTGCCCGTCATTCAAAAAGTTCCTTGGTGTGGGCCTTTTTTGAGGCTAGTGCATCAGATCGCACAGCTGCTGTTTGCAACATATGTCTCAAGCGTATATCGCGTGGCCAAAACATCAGCCGCTTGGGTACCACATGCCTGACCAGACATATGTTGACCTGCCATGCAGCTCGTTGGCAAGCCTACCTCAAAGACCCACACCAAAGAACAAAGCGGACCTCTCCTTGCACCGCATCAGCTGGGATCTCCAACCCCACTATAACTTCAGTCCTCTCTGAAACATGCACTGAGAGGAATGAAGGTGTAGAATTAGGTGTGTCACAGCCAAGTACTTGCGGCCACTCTGCTAGCAGTACACCGACGTCCGATTCTAGCAGGCAAATTTCCCTGCCCCAGCTGCTGGACCGTCGAAAGAAGTTCACTCCCAGCCATCCACATGCCCAGCGGTTGAATGCTAGCTTGGCTAAATTGCTAGCGCTTCAACTGCTGCCTTTTCAGTTGGTAGACTCGGCCCCCTTCCGTGAGTTTGTGCAATGTGCGGTTCCTCAGTGGCAGGTTCCCAAACGCCACTTTTTCTCACGGAAGGCTATTCCGGCTCTCTACCGGCATGTGGAAGGCAATGTCTTGGCCTCGCTGGACAGGGCGGTCAGCGGTAAGGTGCATATTACCGCTGACTCATGGTCCAGCAGGCATGGACAGGGACGTTACCTTTCTTTCACGGCCCATTGGGTCACTCTTTTGGCAGCTGGGAAGGATGCAGGACAAGGTGCAGTAGTGTTGGAGGTTGTCCCACCGCCACGCCTCCAAAATGCTACTACTGGTTGTGACACACCTCTCTCCTCCACCCCCTCCTCTTCTTCTTCCTCCATGGCCTCTTCCTGTGGTTTGTCCTATGAACCAGCGGTGCTCCGTAGCCGTTCACGGGGCTACGCAAGTACGCAGGCAAAAAGATGCCATGCCGTGCTTGCGCTGGTGTGTTTGGGGGACAGAAGCCACACTGGGGCAGAGGTCCTGTCTGCTCTGCAGGGCCAGGCCGAGAGGTGGTTGACGCCACGCCAGCTTAAGCCAGGAATGGTGGTTTGCGACAATGGCACCAACCTCCTCTCCGCCCTTCGACAGGGACAACTGACCCATGTGCCCTGTGTGGCTCACGTCCTTAACCTGGTGGTGCAGCGGTTCTTGGGCAGGTACCCGGGCTTACAGGATGTCCTGAGGCAGGCCAGGAAAGTCTGTGTGCATTTCCGCAGATCTTATAATGCCAGTGCTCGCCTGGCTGAGCTGCAAAAGGAGTTGAACCTGCCCAAGAACCGCCTTATATGTGACATGCCCACCAGGTGGAACTCAACGTTGGCCATGCTGCAGCGGCTGCACACGCAGCAGAGGGCCATCAATGAGTACCTGTGCGACTACGGCACCAGGACAGGGTCAGGGGAGCTTGGTTTTTTTTCTCCACGCCAGTGGGGCATGATCAGGGATGCATGCACTGTCCTGGCACCATTTGAGGAGGCCACGAGGATGGTGAGCAGTGACAGTGCATGCATCAGTGACACTGTACCTCTTGTCCACCTGTTGGAGCACACGCTGCGTGGAATAATGGACAGGGCACTTGAGGCAGAACAGAGGCAGGAAGAGGAGGACTTCCTTGCCTCTCAAGGCCCCCTTTACCCAGACAGTGTTCCTTCTGTCCCACCCATCGCAGAGGAAGAGGAGGAGGAGGATTGTGTCAGCATGGAGGTGGAGGCTGGCACTCAGCATCATCAGCAGCAGTCTTTTAGGGATGATTTACAGTCCCAAGAAACCAGTGGACTTGTACGTGGCTGGGAGGAGGTGACTGCGGATCATGTCGTCCTTAGTGACCCAGAGGACTCCGGAGCGAATGCCTCAGCAAACCTACGCTGCATGGCCTCCCTGATCCTGCAAAGTCTGCGGAAGGATCCTCGTATTCTTCGGATCAAGTAGAGGGACCATTACTGGCTGGCCACTCTCCTTGATCCACGGTACAAGGGTAAGGTTGCGGACCTTATGTTACCGTCGCAGAGGGAGCAGAGGATGAGACAACTCCGGGAGGCCTTGCAGAAAGGTCTGTGCAACGCGTTCCCAGAGACTGGGAGGTTACAAACTCCTGGTCCTGGACAACGAGTTGCTGAGGCTTCGGCCAGTCAAAGAAGGAGCGGTGGGGAAGGTGGCCGTCTGACCGATGCGTTCAGACAATTCTTTAGTCCGCAGCCCCAAAGTATGATCGGTTCCAGCAACCATCGCCAGCGTCTGATAAACATGGTGCAGGAATATCTAGGGGCAAGGTCAGACTTGGACACCTTCCCCACCGAAAATCCTCTGGCTTACTGGGTCTTGAGGATGGATCACTGGCCAGAGCTTGCACAGTATGCAATTGAGCTACTGGCCTGTCCTGCATCCAGCGTTCTTTCGGAACGCACATTCAGTGCTGCTGGAGGATTTGTCACGGATCACAGGGTGCGCCTGTCCACCGACTCGGTTGATCGACTGACTTTCATCAAGATGAACCAGTCTTGGATCACCACCAGCTACCACACACCTGATGCTGATATAACAGACTAATTGATTTTAACATGTCACATCCCTTCAAGACTGATGCTGATGCTGAGTGCCTGTGCTGTTATGTTGACTGGCTATCCTCCTCCTCCGAGTCCTCAATGATACGATTGATGATGATAGCTTGGAAGATCATTTTTGTTTATGGGTGCCGCCACCAGTGGCTAAGGCCCAATTTTTCAGCCCCTGTTTTACAGGGGCGTGTACTTACAATTTTTTTAGCAATAATTTGCCATAGGGCTCATTGCTGTGCTCCAAGTACAGTATCTGTGAGGGGTTGGAGTGTTGTGGCACCAGTGCCTAAGGCCCAATTTTTCAGCCCCTGTTTAACAGGGGCGTGTCATTACAATTTTTGAAGCAATACTTTGCAACAGGGCTCATTGCTGTGCTCCAAGTACAGTATCTGTGAGGGGTTGTAGTGTTGTGCCACCAGTGCCTAAGGCCCAATTTTTCAGCCCCTGTTTAACAGGGGCGTGTCATTACAATTTTTGAAGCAATACTTTGCAACAGGGCTCATTGCTGTGCTCCAAGTACAGTATCTGTGAGGGGTTGTAGTGTTGTGCCACCAGTGCCTAAGGCCCAATTTTTCAGCCCCTGTTCAACAGGGGCATGCAATTACAATTCTTGATGTAATAATTCACAGCAGGGCCCATTCCTGCACCCACCAAGAGTAAGTCTGAGGGCTTACAGTGTTGTGGCCACGCCACCACCACCACGAAAGGCCCAATTTTTCAGCCCCTGTTCAAAAGGGGCATGTAATTACAATTCTTGATCTAATAATTCACAGCAGGGCCCATTCCTGCACCCACCAAGAGTAAGTCTGAGGGCTTACAGTGTTGTGGCAACGCCACCACCACCACCACCACGAAAGGCCCAATTTTTCAGCCCCTGTTCAAAAGGGGCATGTAATTACAATTCTTGATCTAATAATTCACAGCAGGGCCCATTGCTGCACCCACCAAGAGTAACTGTCAGGGCTTACAGTGTTGTGGCACCAGCACCACCATCAAAGCCCCAATTTTTACTACCACTGTTCAACAATTATATGTAATTAAAATTCCTGATATAATAGTTGACAGCAGGGCGTTCCAGCACCAACCAAGAGTAACTGTGAGTGCTTACAGTGTTGTGCCAACACCAACAACTAAGGGGCCTATTTCTGCAGAGTATATACGGCAGGTCCCTACTTTCAAACATCCAACTTACAAACGACTCCTACTTGCAAACGCAAGAAGACAACAGGAAGTGAGAGGAAATCTACCCCTAGGAAGGAAAATTCTCTCCTGTAAGAATAAATATGGGAGAAAGGTGTCTCCTCTGTACTGATGCTTTATCAGCAATCCTTGTTTCAAGAAAAACACCACATTTCAAAAACAGTTGTCATTGGGACGGAAAGTGAGGTGAAATGTTCTGAACAGGGGCACAGACAGCAAAACAAATGTTACAGGGGTGATAACCCTTACCTATGTTTTCCAAAAAGTTTAAAAATAGATTTTTGGGCTGGAGCTACACTTCAACAATGTACCTGTTCAAAATTACAAACACATTCTACATAAGAACAAACCTACAGTCCCTGTCTTGTATGCACCGCCTGTATACGGCTGTTCAGAGTATATAGGGCCTTTTTTATTTTATGTGCGGGGTTCCCCTTAATATCCATACAAGACCCAAAGGGGCTGGTAATGGGCTGGGGTAGGGGGGGGGGTCATGGGGTAGCTATGCCATTTTTCTTAAAGATTTTCATCCATATTACCGGGACCAGACATTACATTAAAGCCGCAAGCAGTTTTAAATGGCTTTTTTTTCCTTTAGAAGTGTCATTTTGTGCAGGGACAGTTCTAAACACGGGAAACACGTGGCACTTCACAGGAATACTTTAGACACCCCCCAGGTACGATATTTAAAGGAATATTTGACTTTTTTTTTTTCACTTTATGCATCATTAAAATGACTGCTCCCGAAAAACGACCGTTTTTAAAACTTCTTTTTGCATTGATACATGTCCCCTGGTGCAGAACCCGGGTTCCCAAACCCTTTTTAGGACAATAACATGCATAATAGTTGTTATAATTAGCACTTTAGAATTCGAACGTTCGCATCCATTGTATTTAATAGGGTTCTAATGTTCGTACGAACTTTCGGTCCGTTCGCGGGTTCTGGTGCGAACCGAACCCGGGGGTGTTCGGCTCATCACTACTGCTGTGTGCTACACAATTTTCTTTGCCGCAAATCTAATTCATATATGGCCTCAGTTTTGCCTGAGGCTGGACTTTCCCCTGATAATCCCCTGCCGGGCCTGGAATCTGCCCGTGCTGGCTTGCCCCCCCAAAATGCCCGTGATGTTCGGGACAAATACATGGACTATTTCACGGGTAGGGGGGCAATTCCTATGCCAGGCTATGTCTAAAGATTGCTGTCTAACGATCCAAATAAAAATCTTGTTTAAACTTCTAACTTTTCTTGGTTTCCTGTCTCCTAGTTTGTCCTAGTGCATTTGTAGTGCCAAGTGTATTTTCCTTTAGTAAATACCAACCATTTCACTATGTAACCTTAAAAAATGTACCAAATAAGGTTAGAGCATATTAGAAAAAGAAGCTACACGTTGTTTGTGTTCAAATCTTTTACTATGTGCAAATTCACACACTTTTTTTTATTTTTTTTTTACATTTTTTGTTTGCCTGGCCACAAACCGGCAATTGTTTTCTTAGGAAAATACAAAAACAACAGTTGCATTACAAAAATTGCAAAATTGGATACCTCGGAGCAATCTGAGACATTCACTTACACAAACTATATGTCTCTATGTGCCCGTCCTAATATGGGGTCCTGCCACCCCTTGCCCAGCCAAAAATTGAATATGCACACAATTGGGATTATTTTCCTATAGGGATTTTAGACTCCTGATCCCTATTGTCAACATGTGCTATCTGCCATCAGGGGTGATCAATGGACGTGTTTTGGGGGTGCAACCCCTTCCTTAGTTCACCTACTTTAGATACGAGAAAGGGGTTGCACCCCCAAAAGACGTACATGGATATCCCCTGATGGCAGATAGCACATGTTGACACTAGGCTTGTGCAATTCGTTTCGTAACGAATCGAAATTCGTCCGAATTTAGCAACTTTCGGACATTCGGAAGCATTCGAATTTCCGAACAAAGCAATTACGAATAAAACCGAATCCGAAATAAATTATACCGCAAAATAGCGAATGCCCGAATGTCTTCGGCATAATTCGTTATGAAAAAACTTACGAATGTACAAATCCATTGGAAACACAATAACACTCACTCTGCTCTGCTCTCTGCTTCTCCTTCACCGTGCTGAACTCCCTCTCAAAATGGTGTACAGGGGCGGAGGCTATAGCCGCATGTAAAAAACGAAAGTAAAATACGAGATTTCTAATCCATTCGAAGCACAATAACACTCTGCTCTGCTCTCTGCTTCTCCCTCACCGTGCTGAACCCTCTCAAAATGGTGTACAGGGGCGGAGGCTATAGCCGCATGTAAAAAACGAAAGTAAAATACGAGATTTCGAATCGTTACAAATAACCGCTATGTATTTCGAAAAGTACAAATCCATTCGAAGCACATTAGGCATAATAGTCAGCGTCGTCGTGAGAGAGACACAGAAAATTACGAATCAACGAACCCAAAAAAAGTTACGAAAGTAGGAGTTGTGTCCAGAATCAACGAAAAACAACGTACTCTACCGAAAGTACGAATTATAAAGCAACAAAAAATTCAACGAAAAATGTCGCTTGCAAAAATACGAATGAGTCCGAACACGAAAAATCCCGTCTAGCAAAATTACGAATGATTACGAATCAACAGGACCGGAAAGAAACGAACCGAAACGGAACGAATTTTTCCGTTGTGCACAAGCCTAGTTGACACACTGTGTGCAGATTCAATTTTTGGCTGGTTTGATTGTCAAAAAGTTTTTTACAAGTAGAAGAATAAACATGAACAAAAGGGGTTTGGGATGCCTTATTGAATTCTCCCCAAAACATCGAGAATGTCTTTAAATGTTTGATCCATCACATGAATTCTTTCTTTAATTTTGTCCAGTTCCGTGCTACATTCCATCACTTGCTGGATGAGGCGGAGGGCACTGTCAGCAGAGAAACCTGTACTATCCTTCACCCCAACATTCACATCCCCTAAAAACAAAATAACAAGGTATTATAACTCTGCAGGCCTACCTCTCTTACCTGAAGCTGTGGTGTCAGATACTGACCTGTTGTGGTGACCAGTTCCACAACGTCATCCACCTCTCCTTCCTGCACTTCTCCTTCCTCCACCTCAACTTCCTCTACATCCTTCGTTTGTGGGTCTTTGGGAGTTTGGGGTTGTTGTGAAGCTGTGGGGTTCTTGTGCTCCCTGGAGTGTCCTCCTCCCAGTCTTCTCTCCCCTATGAGAATCAAACAAAAGGTAGCGTTATCACACAGAAATTCTCTATGTTAAACAAAAAAACAGGCTAAATTGCTTGGAAGTGGGGTACAAGTGTGTGTTTGGGCGGAAGTTAAAGATGAATGCATTATTTCTGACCAAGAATATGTTTAGTATTCACCTTTGTCTGTCATTTTTTAGACATGTAGGCAACACAAAAATTCTCTGATGCACCTGTGTGGGACACCCAAAAAAGGCGGGTCTGGTGGCCCACACTATAGTGCTCCAAAGTACAGATGTGGAAGCAGCTGCTGAGTGTCCTCTCCTTTACACTGACAAAAGTTTGCATTTCATTCTCTTTACAAATACATCATCTAGCCTAAAACTTTGTGCCCCAAATTTCCAAAAAAAAGGCAGATGTCTAATTACTTTTGTGGCTGTAAAATACGCCAAAACAGCGGATAGTGGCCAAACGAAGTGTCTGTAACGTAACGAACGATTACTGTGCCCAACCAAGTTCAAAATATAACATTTTGGAAGGAAGTCCAATAAGAAAAAAAAAAAAACAGCAACATGTCAGTTTAGAAAAGGATTAATTAGCATAAAAGTATAGATTTGACTTACTTTTTGCGAGCATTCTCTTAATGCTCCTTAACTGGTCTGGCTCCCTCAGTTTGAGGTCTGACCACCTCTTTCTGAGCTGCTCATTTGAGCGTTTCACCCCGAAATTCGTCTTCAGACTCTTCACGACTTTAGTGAGGATTTTGGCCTTCCTTCTATTTGGTTTGCTATACGGCCCATGCTTTGCATCATAATCAGACTTGAGCAAGATGTCCACCATCTCCGCCATCTCGGCAAAAGACATATTCGATGCCTTGAATCTCCTCCTTGATCGTGACATTTCCTCGGTCTCCGGGCTTGTCTCCTCCTCGTTAGTTGCGCGCCGAAAGAGAAGGGGCGGGGAAAAGATGTTAGTTAGAACGTCATGGGCGGGCGACGTGTGCGGAGCGACGTGTTCGAATTTTGACGCATGCGTGGTGTGTATATAGCAAACACACATGTGACTATAGTACGTTCGGTGTGCGGAGAGAGGAGTTCAAGTGACGGACGTGCGAACGAAGGTATGTGATTTTGTGACGGACAAATTGTTGGCCTATACTGTTTTGAGAATGTTGTAGGATATATATGGTGACTACGTTGTTAAGAAGGTTAGACTGTTTGCCTCACATTAGTTATATATTATTTCTTAAACTTGCAGATACAATATGAATGTCTTTATTAGCGACAAAGAGTTCCTGGCGGAATTTATTGACTGGGTAAGGGAGCTGCCCGCTCTGTGGGAGACGAAAAACCCCATCCATAAAAAAAGAGGGGTGAGAAAAGCAGCGCTGGAGAAGCTGCTCCCATTTGTGCAGACCAAGGTGCCCACAGCCACAGCAAAACAAGTGGACACTAAAATTGGGAGCTTGAGAGGCACCTACAGGACTGAACGCTCTAAGGTCCTGGCTTCTCAGAGGTCAGGAGCAGCAGCAGATGATGTGTATGTCCCGAATTTGTGGTACTACAGCAGGATGTCCTTCCTGGATGACCACATTGAGGCAAGGCCATCACTCTCCACTCTTCCCCCCAGACTTCCCTGCAGCCAACCTGAGCCTTCTCTGGAGCAAGAGGAGGCAGCCATCCTGGATGATCCTGATTTGGCCATCTGGAGCAAGGTATAGTATTAAATGAAATTGCATTGAGATAAAATTAATGTTTGACAAATATTTCAAGATGAGAAACATACAATATTTTGGGTTCCACAAGTGAAATCAAGATCTCGAGACATTAGTCTGCACTTAATTGGGTGCTAAATAGTCAATCTGATGTAGGTGTAAATTAGAAAAAATGAATTCTGGATTTACATTCTAATTGCTTCAATCATGTTTATAAAGTTTGATGCAAAGATTAAACCAACATATTAAACTATGTCCCTTTTTCATACACAGGATGAAATCAGCCAGGAGGAGGGTCTGGAAACTGTCAGGCAGGAGGAGGAAGGGCCCAGTGGCAGCCAGGAGGTGGCAGGGCCCAGTGGCAGCCAGGAGGTGGCAGGGCCCAGTGGCAGCCAGGAGGTGGCAGGGCCCAGTGGTAGCCAGGAGGTGGCAGGGCCCAGTGGCAGCCAGGAGGTGGCAGGGCAAAGGAGAAGCACCAGATCCCAGGTGCCTCCCATCCGGCTTCCCAAAAGAGGCAGGAGGGACAGGACCACCAGTGAGGCAGCAATGGCCCTTATTAAAGAGGCCCATGCCACCCTCAAAGAGCCCACATCCCCTGAAGAGGCCATTGCCGGCCTAGTGGAGGCAAAGTTCAAGGTGATGAGCATGGAGCAACGCCTCCTATGCGAGCCCCTGCTCATCACCTTGCTCAACAAGGGGGTGATGGAAAAAATTACCCCCAATACCGCCATTTGTGAGGTGGCACAACTGTCCCAACCTCAACCTCCTCCTCCACCTCCACATTCTTCTTCTGCCCCACCCCCTTCTCCTCCACCTCCACCTTGTTCTTCCGCCCCACCCCCTTCTCCTCCACCTCCACCTTGTTCTTCCGCCCCACCCCCTTCTCCTCCACCTCCACCTTGTTCTTCTGCGCCACCCCCTTCTCCTCCACCTCCTCCTCCTCCTGACAGGAGTACCCCTCCAGAGGCCGAGCCTCCAGCCAAACGAAGAAGGAAGGCTGCAGGGAAGGCTTCAGGGAAGGTTGCAGGGAAGGTTGCCAGGAAGACGAGGAAGTGATGGCCTTGCTTCATTGTGGTCGGACAGAAGGCAGCCTGTTGTAGTACCACACACTTGGGACATATATATCACCTGCTGCTGTTCCTGACCTCTGGGAGGCCAGCATCAGATTGTGTTCAGAAATGTTGGCCTTCTCAAGCTCCCAATTTTAGTGTCCACACAGGGTTGCTGTGTGCTCTGGGGTCCCTGGGATGCACATATGGCAGCAGCTTCTCCAGCGCTGCCTTCTCTTTATTTTAGTTCAAACATGAATAAATGTTATTTTTCTTTAAGTTCATACTTGACTATGTGTATTTGTAAAAATGTAAAATCTAGCTTTGGAGTAAGCAGATACATTTGACTGACCAAAAAAGGGACAGATAACAACCCCCCAAAAAAATAACTAAATCGTATTTCCCAAAAAAGTGTGTAAAATTTTAATAATATATATTAAAAGATTCAATGGGAGATCACTACCAAAACATTGCGAAATTACAATTAACACCAGTTAGAAAAATAACTAATTTTTTAATATTCCTAAAAACTTGCACGATATAATACACATAAATCTTCTTAAGGGCAACAAGAAAAATGTTAAAAAAACATAGTCATAACTCTGTGTGAATATCAGCAGCAAAAGAAGTTCATTCGTTTGGATTAATGTCACATTCTAACGAAGATTTCAATGCACAACATTTAAACGATGCAAAAATTTGGAGCGTGACGAATGTGCTATCTCCATTACGAAGGCTTGTTTTACCAGAAGATGCGCTCCCGTCTCATAGTTGCTTGTGAGCATGCACGCTTTTGGAAGAGTCATAAAAGCATACACACAAACCATTTTCTCGTCACAAAACAGGCCGAAGAGAAACACGACGAGGAAATCTGGAATCCTGACGAGAAAATAGAGAGCAGGTTCTCTATTTTCTCGTCGAGATTCACGGAAATTTTCTCGTCGTAAAACCATACACACGAACGGTTTTCTCGACAAAAAAGCTCACGCGGCACTTTTTTGCCGGTTTTGGACGAGAAACTCGGTCGTGTGTACGAGGCATTACATGTTGGTTTTGCCACAACAATGTAAGCCCTCACAGTTACTCTTGGTGGGCGCATGAATGGGCCCTGCTGTGAATTATTAGATCAAGAATTGTAATTGCATGCCCCTGTTGAACAGGAGCTGAAAAATTGGGCCTTTGGTGGTGGTGGTGGTGGTGTTGACACAACACTGTAAGGCCTCACAGTTACTCTTGGTGGGCGCAGGAATGGGCCCTGCTGTGAATTATTAGATCAAGAATTGTAATTACATGCCCCTGTTAAACAGGGGCAGAAAAATTGGGCCTTAGGCACTGGTGCCACAACACTGCAACCCCTCGCAGATACTGTACTTGGAGCACAGCAATGAGCCCTGTTGCAAAGTATTGCATCAAAAATTGTAATTACATGCCCCTGTTAAACAGGGGCTGAAAAATTGGGCCTTAGGCACTGGTGCTGGTGCCACGACACTGCAACCTCTCCCAGATACTCTAGTTGGAGTGCAGGAATGAGCCCTGCTGCAAAGCATTGCATAAAAAATAGTAATTACATGCCCCTGTTAAACAGGGGCTGAAAAATTGGGCCTTAGGCACTGGTGCTGGTGCCACGACACTGCAACCTCTCCCAGATACTCTAGTTGGAGTGCAGGAATGAGCCCTGCTGCAAAGCATTGCATAAAAAATTGTAATTACATGCCCCTGTTAAACAGGGGCTGAAAAATTGGGCCTTAGCCACTGGTGGCGGCACCCAGAAACAAAAATGTTCTTCCAAGCTATCAGCATCAATCGGATCATTGAGGAGGAGGAGGATAGTCAGTCAACATAACAGGACAGTCACTCAGCATCAGTCTTGAAGGGATGTGACATTTGAAAATAAATTAGTCTGTTATATCAGCTTCAGGTGTTTGGTAGCTGGTGGTGATCCAAGACTGGTTCATCTTTTTGTAGGTCAGTCGATCAACTGAGTCGGTGGACAGGCGCACCCTGTGATCCGTGACAAATCCTCCAGCAGCACTGAATGTGCGTTCTGAAAGAACGCTGGATGCAGGACAGGCCAGTAGCTCAATTGCATACTGTGCAAGCTCTGGCCAGTGATCCATCCTCAAGACCCAGTAAGCCAGAGGATTTTCGGTGGGGAAGGTGTCCAACTCTGACCTTGCCCCTAGGTATTCCTGCACCATGTATATCAGACGCTGGCGATGGTTGCTGGAACCGATCATACCTTGGGGCTGCGGACTAAAGAATTGTCTGAACGCATCGGTCAGACGGCCACCTTCCCCACCGCTCCTTCTTTGACTGACCGAAGCCTCAGCAACTCGTTGTCCAGGACCAGGAGTTTGTAACCTCCCAGTCTCTGGGAACGCGTTGCACAGACCTTTCTGCAAGGCCTCCCGGAGTTGTCTCATCCTCTGCTCCCTCTGCGGCGGTAAGATAAGGTCCGCAACCTTACCCTTGTACCGTGGATCAAGGAGAGTGGCCAGCCAGTAATGGTCCCTCTCCTTGATCCGAAGAATACAAGGATCCTTCCGCAGACTTTGCAGGATCAGGGAGGCCATGCAGCGTAGGTTAGCTGAGGCATTCGGTCCGGAGTCCTCTGGGTCACTAAGGACGACATGATCCGCAGCCACCTCCTCCCAGCCACGTACAAGTCCACGGGTTTCTTGGGACTGTAAATCATCCCTAAAAGACTGCTGCTGATGATGCTGAGTGCCAGGCTCCACCTCCATGCTGACACAATCCTCCTCCTCCTCCTCCTCTTCCTGTGCAATGGGTGGGACAGAAGGAACACTGTCTGGGTAAAGGGGGCCTTGAGAGGCAAGGAAGTCCTCCTCTTCCTGCCTCTGTTCTGCCGCAAGTGCCCTGTCCATTATTCCACGCAGCGTATGTTCCAACAGGTGGACAAGAGGTACAGTGTCACTGATGCATGCACTGTCACTGCTCACCATCCTCGTGGCCTCCTCAAATGGTGCCAGGACAGTGCATGCATCCCTGATCATGCCCCACTGGCGTGGTGAAAAAAAACCGAGCTCCCCTGACCCGGTCCTGGTGCCGTAGTCGCACAGGTACTCATTGATGGCCCTCTGCTGCGTGTGCAGCCGCTGCAGCATGGCCAACGTTGAGTTCCACCTGGTGGGCATGTCACATATAAGGCGGTTCTTGGGCAGGTTCAACTCCATTTGCAGCTCAGCCAGGCGAGCACTGACATTATAAGATCTGCGGAAATGCACACAGACTTTCCTGGCCTGCCTCAGGACATCCTGTAAGCCCGGGTACCTGCCCAAGAACCGCTGCACCACCAGGTTAAGGACGTGAGCCACACAGGGCACATGGGTCAGTTGTCCCTGTCGGAGGGCGGAGAGGAGGTTGGTGCCATTGTCGCAAACCACCATTCCTGGCTTAAGCTGGTGTGGCATCAACCACCTCTCGGCCTGTCCCTGCAGAGCTGACAGAACCTCTGCCCCAAACAGTGGCTCCTGTCCCCCAAACACACCAGCGCAAGCACGGCATGGCATCTTTTTGCCTGCGTACTTGCGTAGCCCCTTGAACGCCTACGGAGCACCGCTGGTTCCGAGGACAAAGCAAAGGAAGAGGCCATGGAGGAAGAAGAAGAGGAGGGGGTGGAGGAGAGAGGTGTGTCACAACCAGTAGTAACATTTTGGAGGCGTGGCGGCGGAACAACCTCCAACACTACTGCACCTTGTCCTGCATCCTTCCCAGCTGCCAAAAGAGTGACCCAATGGGCCGTGAAAGAAAGGTAACGTCCCTGTCCATGCCTGCTGGACCATGAGTCAGCGGTAATATGCACCTTACCGCTGACCGCCCTGTCCAGCGAGGCCAAGACATTGCCTTCCACATGCCGGTAGAGAGCCGGAATCGCCTTCCGTGAGAAAAAGTGGCGTTTGGGAACCTGCCACTGAGGAACCGCACATTGCACAAACTCACGGAAGGGGGCAGAGTCTACCAACTGAAAAGGCAGCAGTTGAAGCGCTAGCAATTTAGCCAAGCTAGCATTCAACCGCTGGGCATGTGGATGGCTGGGAGTGAACTTCTTTTGACGGTCCAGCAGCTGGGGCAGGGAAATTTGCCTGCTAGAATCGGACGTCGGTGTACTGCTAACAGAGTGCCCGCAAGTACTTGGCTGTGACACACCTAATTCTACACCTTTATTCCTCTCAGAGCAGGTTTCAGAGAGGACTGAAGGTATAGTGGGGTTGGAGATCCCAGCTGATGCGGTGCAAGGAGAGGTCCACTTTGTTCTTTGGTGTGGGTCTTTAAGGTAGGCTTGCCAACGAGCTGCATGGCAGGTCAACATATGTCTGGTCAAGCATGTGGTGCCCAAGCGGCTGATGTTTTGGCCACGCGATATACGCTTGAGACATATGTTGCAAACAGCAGCTGTGCGATCTGATGCACTCGACTCAAAAAAGGCCCACACCAAAGAACTTTTTGAATAACGGGCAGAGGCAGCGCCCTGCACAGGCGGAGCTCTGCGGTGTGATTCAGTCGGTGTGCTGCCCTTACGCTGCCCCCTGAGGGAATCCTGCCTCGTTGGAGATGTGCCTCCTCCTCATCCTCCTCCTCCTCCTCTCTCCTATTAGGCACCCACGTGGAGTCAGTGACCTCATCATCCCTTCCCTCCTCATCACTGGAGCCAATCTGGCAGTATGCTGCAGCTGCTGGAACATGACTGCCAGATTGGTGTCCTTCTTGAGCATCCCCTCTCTCTGCTCTCACGCTACTGCCTTCCTCTAGCTGGGTATCATCATCAGACCCTTCGAAACGCTGGGCATCCTCCTGGAGCATGTACCCAACACTGTGCTCAAACAGTTCGGGGGACTCCTCAGGAGGACATGGTGGGTCTAGGGAAGGAGTGACTGATGATGACATTGATACCAGGGAAGAGGACGCTTTGGCAGCTGCTTTGCCAGTACCCTGAGCCTGGGTGAGAGAGGATGAGGAGGATGAGGAGGGCTTGGTCATCCACTCTACCAAGTATTCGGCATGATGCAGCTCAACACGTCCAGCTGCCGAAAAGAAGGACAAGCATGTCCCATGGCCATGTGCTGATGACAATGCACCGCGTCCACCACGACCAGCACTGTTGCCCCCAGACACAGAGCCTGCTTGCCCTCTTTTATTGGCTCGTGACTGTCTGCCTTTCTTTGTTGGCCTTCCAGACATAGCAATGGCCTGCAGGGAGATGGGAAAACCAGCAATAAGGGATAGCTTCAGGTGTATATTTTGAAGGAAGCACACAACGCCCGCTGTAAGTGCTGCAGATCACTGCCTGTGTTACACAACAGGAAAAAACAGCAATAAGGGCTAGCTTCAGGTGTTTATTTTGCAGGAAGCACACTCCGCCCGCTGTAAGTGCTGCAAATGCCTGTTAGTGTAACACACCAGGAAAACACAGCAATACGGGCTAGCTTCAGGTGTATAATGTGCAGGAGGCACACTCCGCCCGCAGTAAGTGCTGCAAATGCCTGTTAGTGTAACACACCAGGAAAACACAGCAATACGGGCTAGCTTCAGGTGTATATTTAGCAGGAAGCACACTTCGCCCGTTGTAAGTGCTGCAAATGCCTGTTAGTGTAACACACCAGGAAAACACAGCAATACGGGCTAGCTTCAGGTGTATAATGTGCAGGAGGCACACTCCCCCCTGTAAGTGCTGCAAATGCCTGTTAGTGTAACACACCAGGAAAACACAGCAATACGGGCTAGCTTCAGGTGTATATTTAGCAGGAAGCACACTCCGCCCGCTGTAAGTGCTGCAAATGCCTGTTAGTGTAACACACCAGGAAAACACAGCAATACGGGCTAGCTTCAGGTGTATAATGTGCAGGAGGCACACTCCGCCCGCTGTAAGTGCTGCAAATGCCTGTTAGTGTAACACACCAGGAAAACACAGCAATACGGGCTAGCTTCAGGTGAATATTTAGCAGGAAGCACACTCCGCCTGCTGTAAGTGCTGCAAATGCCTGTTAGTGTAACACACTAGGAAAACACAGCAATACGGGCTAGCTTCAGGTGTACATTATACAAGTAAATATGCGCATGAGTCCAAATCGCTGTTATCCTTAGAGTATGGGGTTTAGGATAGTGTATGTACAATGCATGTACAATCGGTAAACATAGAGACCAGGCTCTTGGGGCATGTGCAGGGAAGAGAGAAAAAATGGATAAATGAATGAAGGGGAGGGAGCCGGGCGGGGAGTAGTAAAAACAGTCACATATACAGTCTCAGGGCTGCCATCAAGGAGAAACAGAAACCGTGTTCCAAAAGTACTGAAAAGAAAAGCAAGGGGAGAGGCGCCTCTGAGTGCAGATGTTTAAAACAATTTAATAAGAGATTGCAGTACAAGCAACTCACATTTTACTGGATAAAAACAGGCATTGTACGATTTCCATATGTAGAAGAAGGTATCATCAGGTCAGTCATCAGCCTCCTTCTCCTGCTGGGGCGCTGTGTTGCTGGTTCTTCCTATCTGCACCGCTTTAGATGGATGGAATAGCCGGCGGCGGTGGAGATACTGCAGAGCACGGCCTGGGTGATGGTTTTTCCGGCAGGCGAGGGCCGATGACGTCACTGGCATGCCTGTGGCCAATTATGGCTCTCCTAGCTGCCGGCGCTGTGATTGGCCAAGCATGCGGGGTCACAGTGCATGCTTGGCCAATCACAGCGCCGGGATTGCACTGCGATGGCGCAGTGTATTGTAGGCCGTTCGTGTCACTCGAATTTGGCGTGAACGGCTCAAATAGTTCGATCTTCGTCGAACGATCGAACAGCCGATGTTCGAGTCGAACGTATGTTCGACTCGAACACCGAGCTCATCCCTAATTCTCACACTCACATCAAACTAGTGAGCGTGGACATCAATCCTACGAACGCCGAGCTCGTATATATGCAGGCTATGATGATTCCAACTATATGGTCCCCAAGCTTGCAGCAACCTCAGAGTGCCAGTGGAACATGTATAAGAAACATACAAGGTGCACATAGTGTGGGTTTGTAACCACTGGGGAATTTATTTGCTGGACCCACAGAGTTACGCTATAAATTTCTTTTTTTGTTTGTGTATTTCTATGCATCCATGTGAGTGAGATCATACTTCCATGCAAGATTGCTGCATTGCTATCCACATTAGAAGCCCCAGTGCATGCTGTCTTTTCCCAGCAGGGAGGTAAGCTGCTAGTGAGCACTGGGTGGATTTGCACCGGAGTTTCTTCTTTCAAGCACTCTACGGGTGATGGGACTTGCTACACATTGGATTTTTTGATATTTACAGGAAGTTTTTGGAGGATTCCATTGCTCACAGTTCTGTGTTATACACTTTATCACATACCGGCACCATTATTTTCAGGAATCGTTTGAGAATTTCACTGTTTTTTCGTTTTGTGCTATACACCTTCATTATATATATTGTTATATATTTTATTTCTTTGATATTATATGCACAGGTTGATCACTTAGAGTGATACACGTTTTTGCATACATCATTAATAGTCCACTGTTGGTTACACACCTTTCAAGTGTATAGGTGTGATTCATTCAGTTTATGCACATACTATTTATGTTACACATTGGTTGTCAACACGCTACTGCATCTGGTTGGTTCGTTTTAGATTTAATTTATTTGGTTAGTATCAGGTAGTTTCCTTTTCCAGATCCTTCCCTTCACTTCCTTCACTAGTTATAATCACAGCGCAGCCACCATCACCCTTTTTTCATGATTCCTACACTGACCCTTAAACCTCGTACACACAAACGAGTTTCTCGGCAAGAAACAACAAGAAAACTGCCGAGATAGCTTTCTTGCCGAAAAAATCGTTCGTGTGTATGGTTTCTCGTCGAGAAAACTGACCAGAATCTCGACGAGAAAAATAGAGAACCAGCTCTCTATTTTCTCATCGAGATTCTCGTCGGGATGTTTCTCGACGAGAAAAGTGTGTGTGTGTACACTTACCTGTTGCCGTGGAAACCCGTGCATGCTCGAATTGACTTTGACACATGCGCGGTAGCTTCCTAGGCATAGGTAGGGTGTAGCAAGATGGCGGTGACGGCATCGAATGTGACGAGCACACGCTTGTCGTAGTCGATTACGTCACCGCGTTCGCTCCATTCAAAGAACCGCGAGTTCTTTGAATGGAGCGTGTGTACACTCGGCCTGGACAAGTTTCTTGTCCAAGAATCTCGTCAAGAAAAACAATGTGTTTTTTCCTGACGAGATTCTCGGCCGTGTGTACGAGGCCTGACACTGACCTACATGATTCCTACACTGACCTACGTGATTCCTACACTGACCCTTACACTGACCTACGTGATTCCTACACTGATCCTTACACAATAGTACTTACCAGCCTGATTCCTACACTGACCACTATACTAACCTACCTGATTCCTACACTGACCACTACACTAACCTACCTGATTCCTATACTGACCATTACACTGACCTACATGAGTCTTCTGGGTTTTTTGGTGTTGCAGAGCTCACGGTGCGTTCTTTCTTTTAAAGGTGTTCTATCGAGAAATGCCTTCCGTCGAAAAATGCCCCCCGATGGGTCAGCGCATGCGCTGTAACAAACATCACTTCAGCTGATATGTTGATCAGCTGGCGTGACGTCAACACAGTGCATGCGCAGATCGTCTGAGGCATTTTTTGACAGGAGATAGTATTCGACAGGCAGTTTTCAAAGCTATGCAAACAGCGGAGGGGGGCGGTACTTGTCAAATTGTGTCTCTTGCTGTTGCGGGGTGAGTTTTCTGTGTGCTGAAGGGCGGGTTTTGTCTGTGTTGCAACATGGGTTTGCTGTGTTGAATGGCGGGGGTTTTGCCTGTGTGTAACACACACAAAACCCGCCCTTCAACACACCCACAACCCGCCCCGCAACAGCGAGGATCAATCTCACAACTACATTCCCCCCGCTGTTTGCATAGTGTCGGATAATGCCTCTAACGATCTGCGCATGTGCTGTGTTGACGTCACGCCAGCTGATCAACATATCAGCTGAAGTGGCGTTTGTTACTGCGCATGCACTGATCCATGTGGGCATTTTTCAACGGGAGGCATTTCTCGATATTACACCGGCAAGCAGTCTTTCTTTTACTTTCATGGAAAACAACTGTGGTGGATGACCGAAGAATTATTTTCCTGGTGAAGAAAACCCTTCACAACAGTTAGCCAGATCAAGAACACTCTCCAGGAGGTAGGTGTATGTGTGTCAAAGTCAACAATCAAGAGAAGACTTCACCAGAGTGAATACAGAGGGTTCACCACAAGATGTAAACCACTGGTGAGCCTCAAAAACAGGAAGGCCAGATTAGAGTTTGCCAAACAACATCTAAAAAAGCCTTCACAGTTCTGGAACAACATCCTATGGTCAGATGAGACCAAGATCAACTTGTACCAGAGTGATGGGAAGAGAAGAGTATGGAGAAGGAAAGGAACTGCTCATGATCCAAAGCATACCACCTCATCAGTGAAGCATGGTGGTGGTAGTGTCATGGCGTGGGCATGTATGGTTGCCAATGGAACTGGTTCTCTTGTATTTATTGATGATGTGACCAGTGTTGCCAACCCCCAGAAGTGAAATTTACTGGCAAGGATGCCAAAATTTCTGAACGGCACCAATTTTTTACTGGCAAAAATCATGAAAATTACTGGCAGAGCCGCATTTTTTACTGACACTGCAAAAAAGTACCTACAATCACTGTTTTTAGTGCTAAACAGTGCAATTATAAATATTTGAACTATAAACACATAGCTAATGCTATTTATCAATGTGTTTAAGTTAAATAAAAGTAAAAAAACATTTTTCTCAATTTACATGAAGGTTAGGTTACTATAACCCAGCCAGCACAGAGTTCCCCCTTACATCAGAGTCTGCAGGACGCCCCTTACAGTGCAAGGGAACTCTTATGTAAAGGGGAACACTGCAGATCATGATGTAAGAGGGAACTCTGATGTGGAGGGGGGCTCTGGTGAATAGAGACCACCTTCCGCAGAGTGAATACACTAAGGTAAGGGGGGGGTACTAATATAAGGGGGAAACCTTTATATCAGTGCCCCCTTACATTATTGTATTCACTCACATCCTTACATCAGTGACCCCCCCCCCTACCTCAGAATGGCCTGGCGGCACTGTCACTGACCTCCTCTCAGGTGCACAGTGTGGGGCTCAGTCAGACGGCTATAGCTTGGTGGCTCTGATCTCCTCTCCCCAGTCCACACGTCTGTTTCTTCCCGGGCCGTAACCCCCATCCCGGCAGCACTCCCACTCTTGACTCCTTTCTAGGATCCCCTCAGAGACTGCAGACATGATAAAAGACAAGAGATGGTCAGAGGCTGCGGACACGATACAGGAAGTGGACAGAGACTGCAGACATACTACAGGAGGTGGACAGAGGCTGCGGACATACTACAGGAGGTGGACAGAGGCTGCGGACATACTACAGGAGGTGGACAGAGGCTGCGGACATACTACAGGAGGTGGACAGAGGCTGCGGACATACTACAGGAGGTGGACAGAGGCTGCGGACATACTACAGGGAGGTGGACAGAGGCTGCGGACATACTAAAGGAGGGGGACAGAGGCTGTGGACATACTATAGGAGGTGCCGGTGGAGACAGGCTGTGGACATGATGGTGCCCTCCTCACCCCCTCACAGTAGCCTCCTCCTCTGTCCACCACCATATTACTTCTCCACATCATCAGTGTGCTGTGTCCTCCTCCTGTGCCCCTTTCACCAGCACTGTGCTGCCCTGACATGTGGAGAGGTGAAAGGGGCACAGGAACCAGAGCAGGACACAGCACACTGATGATTTCGAGAAGTAATATGGTGGTGGACAGAGCACATCAGTCTCTCCCCTGCATCATGGCACGGCTTCAGGCTCCCAGTAATGTCCAGGACGCCAGGCTCTCACTCGCTGTCCCCTTGCCTTGTATCCCCCCCAGTTTCACTGACCTCGAGAGAGACTCCTCACCCCTGGGCCCTGTCAGTGCTCCGCTCGCTCCGAGTCCTCCACCTATGATGAGTGCATAGCATGCACTCACTACAGGTGTCGCGCCAGCCGCTGTGGCCTTTTAAAAAATAGCGCCAGCGGCGCTATTACGTTACTGCGCATGCGCCACCCGGCCGAGCGTGAACAAGTTTCCCTGAGCTTGGCCGGCTTCAGAACGGCGCATGCGCATCTTTTTTATGGGCGCCGGTGCCCATAACGGACTTTAACGTACACCCCAAAAAAGGGGTTAAATTTGCGGGCTGTACGTAAACGTACGGTTGGCAACACTGGATGTGACTGCTGACAAAAGCAGCAGGATGAATTCTGAAGTGTTTCGGGCAATATTATCTGCTCATATTCAGCCAAATGCTTCAGAACTCATTGGACGGCGCTTCACAGTGCAGATGGACAATGACCCGAAGCATACTTCGAAAGCAACCAAAGAGTTTTTTAAGGGAAAAAAGTGGAATGTTATGCAATGGCCAATTCAATCACCTGACGTGAATCCGATTGAGCATGCATTTCACTTGCTGAAGACAAAACTGAAGGGAAAATGCCCCAAGAACAAGCAGGAACTGAAGACAGTTGCAGTAGAGGCCTGGCAGAGCATCACCAGGGATGAAACCCAGCGTCTGGTGATGTCTATGCATTCTAGACTTCAGGCTGTATTTGACTGCAAAGGATTTTCAACCAAGTATTAAAAAATGAAAGTTTGATTTATGATTGTTAATCTGTCCCATTACTTTTGGTCCCTTAAAAAGTGGGAGGCACATATACAAACTGTTGTAATTCCTACACCGTTCACCTGATTTGGATGTAAATACCCTCAAATTAAAGCTGAAAGCCTGCAGTTAAAGCACATCTTGTTTGTTTCTTCTTAAATCCATTGTGGTGGTGTATAGAGAATTGTGTCGATGTCCCAATATTTATGGACCTGACTGTATATATATGTGTGATTCTGCACTTCCGGGTAGGGGGCGCACTGCTTCTGCTGTGATTAGTCAAAGCAGATGCCGATCGGTGGGTGGCGGCCAATGGATGTCCGCCACCACCCACTGATTGGCAGGGAGACAGGTTGGATGGAGCTCTGCAAATGCAAACAATACAGAGCTTCGTTCTGAGAGGGGAAAAGTGGTGCATTTTGTGTCCCTGCTTTGCAGGGAATAAAATCTAGTAGATCCTTTAGTAAAAGCACCTCACAGTACAAACAAAAACACTGGTTAGGCATACAGTTAAAGTGTTACTAAACCCAGGACCCTGCATTCACTATATCTGGTCTCCCACATTACACTGAACATGGAAATGCAATTATTTTAATAAATATAAACTGCTAAATACTTGTGTCTGGTCGGGCACTGGTTAAAGCTTGTAGGAGTTTTCATTCTCCTCTGATTGTCCTAGGAGAATTTTCTCTTGGATATGTTTTATAGCAGAAAGTAAAAAATATATACATTTTTTTTTTTTTTAAACATAGCACAAAAAAGCAAAACCCAGTGGTGATCAAATACCACCAAAAGAAAGCTCTATTTGTGGGTAAATTAAAAAAAATGTTTTATTGATATACAGCGTTGCATAACCCTGCAGTGCTGTATAGAAAAAAATGGCCTGGTCATGAAGGGGAGTAAATCTTCCAGAGGTCAAGTGGGTAATAAAGGGGACGTAGAACACAAATGGCAAAAATGAACCAGGGCTTTTCTGGCACATTTTGTTTACATGTAACAATCAGTAATTTTTGCTTGAAGATTTCCTAGAACGTCCAAAAATTTGAGTTTTAAAACAGAGGCTCTATAGAATTAATTGTTGGGTTTTGCAATTTTTTTATGTCACAAGGTATTTGCACAGCGATTTTTTTAAACACAATTTTTTGGGAAAACATACACTTATTTTCAATTTGAATGCAAAAAAAAAAAAAAAAACACAATACATAACCCAATTTTTTGGTAAAACATAAAAAATTATGTTACACCGAGTAAATAGACACCATACATGTCACACTTTAAAATCCTACACACCCATGCGACCGCGACAAACTATGTAAATGTTACTGTCTAGAGGCGACGTATTAAAAGCCTTTACAGTAGGGCTGTTACTGATTAAAATTTCCGTGTTCGATTAATCGTTTATTTTTTTTAATCGATTAATCGACTAATTTCGATTAATTATAACGCACATACAGATCCAACTACTTTTAGCTGATCTCCTTGCAGGCTGATTCCCAGTACAGCTACCAACCACTGGAAAAATGGATAGCAGGATACAAAAAACACACAAAGGCAGCGCTCGATGGGAATAGCATTAAAACTTTTATAGTCTTCAAGTAGGTAACAAAATAAATATTGCACTGGAGATAAAGTCAATGTAGCTACATAAACTGTAAAAATGGTGCGAGTAATACCAAACGGTAGCAAAAGCAGTCGTAAAAACATGTAGCTAAGTATGATACTGGTATAAAAATGTGTACAACGATACCACTGCTGAATCCAGATGAGGAGGGGTTAACATCAGTCCATCGGCATGTAGATGTCCCGTGAAGGGAACTATCACAACTCCAAGTGGATGGCTGTAGAATCCCAGGTTGATAGAGGGAAGTGTAACAGCCCTTGCGTGTGGCAGATAGTAAGGTCCCGCCGGCATGCAGATATGAAGGCACAGCAAAGGAGCCCTTCAGATGGACACGGCAAGCCCCGCCGGTGTCCGTGACATCACCGGATCTCCGACAGAACTCCCTGAAGACCCGGAAGGCGGCGGAGAGGTGAGTACCGATCAAAATAATTTTGATTGATCAAAAAAATTAATTGATTAATCGAGGAATTAATAGTTAATTTCCACAGCCCTACTTTACAGGTAATTTTGGATTTACTCAGGAGGTCTGGTGCTAGAATTACTGCCCATGATCTGACATTCCCGGTGATACCTCGCATGTGTGAGACGATCGCTGTTTGCGTACGTTCATTTTTACACTGTCGCTTTTTTAATTTTATTTCGTTTTTAACACTTTTATTGCTGTCACAAAGAATGTAAACATCCCCTGACAGCAATAGGCATGTGACAGGTACTCTTAATGGAGAGATCCTGGGTCTGTAAGACCTCAATCCTTTCCTCTGCCCTTAAAAGCATTTGATCACAGCAAGATCGATGTGTTTAAATGCTTTTGTTTTTTGGAAATGGCACCTTTGACAACTGGGTAAATTAGAAGTGATGTCAGGTCATCGCTTGTAGGTTACCATACCCAAGAGCCAAACAAAACCGATCCAGGCTTTGTTCGGCTCTCCGATCAGCTGGCGGAAGGGCCAGCTGGTCGATTGGGACTCCCAGCGGGACGGGAGATCCCGTTAAAGCCACAGAAGGCGGCAGGGGGGTCCCCTCCGGCTGCTTGTAAAAGCAATCCATCAGTTAGCTACTAGGATTGCTTTTACAAGAGAGCCGACTGGTGGCTCTAAAAAAACATTACCGGCAGGCATCATCCTGGTACAACTACTCAAAGTCCAGTAACGTACCATATCGATGACATTGTATTTAATTAAACTATGTAACATAAAGACCTTAAAAGAGAAGTATGTTTTTTTTTGGCTAATCATGCTTACCTAGGTGGATGCAGCATCAGACCGATGCTGCAGCTGTCCCCCGCCATCTCTGCACTGAGAACCGAGCCACGAACACCGCCAATGGCTCGGTTCTCACTCCTCCCCGAGCAGTCAGTGATGCTGACTACCAGTCAGCATCGCTTATGCTTTGATCCTCCACGCTCATTGGAGCGATGAGCTGTGGAGGGGTGGGGAGCGGGCGTCTCAGTGGCTCGCTGAGACTGCCATCAATTAAGGCAGCTGGCAGATCCAGACTTGGAAGTCGGGATGACGCGATGCCTTGACTGATGGCAGTGACATCACCGGAGAGCGGACTTCAGACCACTCTCCACTGAAAACGGGTCACAGGAGTGCAAAACGAATTGCACTCCTGTGACCCAGAGGAGAAGCCCAGCCTAAAAAGCTCACGCTGGACTTCTCCTTTAATGAAAGATTTCTGAGTCTTTATGTAAAGTCTTAACCACTTAAGCCCCGGACCATTTGGTAGCTAAAGGACCAGAGGTGAATTCAGAATTTTGCACTGCGCTGCTTTAACTGTAAATTGTGCGGACATGCAATGTTGTACCCAAACAAAATTTGCGTCCTTTTCTTCCCACAAATAGAGCTTTCTTTTAATTGTATTTGATTGCCTCTGCGATTTTTATTTTTTGCGATATAAACGGAAAAAGACCGAAAATTTTGAAAAAAAATGATATTTTCTACTTTTTGTTATAAGAAAAATGGAATAAACTCAATTTTAGTCATACATTTAGGCCAAAATGTATTCAGCCACATGTCTTTAGTAAAAAAAATGTCAATAAGCGTATATTTATCGGTTTGCGCAAAAGTTATAGCGTTTACAAACTAGGGTACATTTTCTGGAATTTACACAGCTTTAAATTTATGACTCTCATTTCTTGAGGTGCTAAAATGGCAGGGCAGTACAAAACCCCCCCCAAATGACCCCATTTTAGAAATTAGACACCCCAAGGAAATTGCTGAGAGGCATGTTGAGCCCATTGAATATTTTTTTTTTGTCCCAAGTGATTGAATAATGACAAAAAAAAAAAAAATTACAAAAAGTTGTCACTAAATGATATATTGCTCACACATGCCATGGTTATATGTGGAATTGCACCCCAAAATACATTCTGCTGCTTCTCCTGAGTACGGGGATACCACATGTGTGGGACTTTTTAGGAGCCTAGCCACGTACGGGACCCCGGAAACCAAGCACCGCCTTCAGGATTTCTAAGGGTGTACAATTTTGATTTCACTCCTCACTACCTATCACAGTTTTGAAGGCCATAAAATGCCAAAATAGCACAAAACCCCCCCAAATGACCCCATTTTAGAAAGTAGACACCCCAAGCTGTTTGCTGAGAGGCATGGTGAGTATTTTACAGCTCTCATTTGTTTTTGAAAATGAAGAAAGAACATTTTTTTTTTTTTTTTTTTCAATTTTCAAAACTTTGTGACAAAAAGCGAGATCTGCAAAATACTCACAATACCTCTCAGCAAATAGCTTGGGGTGTCTACTTTCCAAAATTGGGTCATTTGGGGGGGTTTGTGCCATCTGGGCATTCCATGGCCTCCGAAACTGTGATAGGCAGTGAGAAGTGAAATCAAAAATTTACACCCTTTAGAAAGCCTGAAGGCGGTGATTGGTTTTTGGGGTCCCGTACGCGGCTAGGCTCCCAAAAAGTCTCACACATGTGGTATCCCCGTACTCAGGAGAAGCAACAGAATGTATTTTGGGGTGTAATTCCACATATGCCCATGGCATGTTTGAGCAATATATCATTTAGTGACAACTTTGTGCAAAACAAAAAAAATTGTCTTTTTTCCGCAACTTGTGTCAACATATAAAATATTCCATGGACTCGACATGCCTCTCAGTATATAGCTTGGGGTGTCTACTTTCCAAAATGGGGTCATTTGGGGGGGGTTTTGAACTGTTCTGGCATTTTATACACAACATTAGGAAGCTTACATCCACTCTTCTAACCACTTGAAGACAAAGCCCTTTTTGACACTTTTTGTTTACATGAAAACATATTTTTTTTTGCAAGAAAATTATGTTGAACCCCCAAACATTATATATATTTTTAAAGCAAAGGCCCTACAGAATAAAATGGTGGGTGTTGCATTTTTTTTTTCTACACAGTATTTGCGCAGCGATTTTTCAAACGCATTTTTTGGGGAAAAAATACACTTTTTTTAATTTTAATGCACTAAAACACACTATATTGCCCAAATGTTTGATGAAATAAAAAAGATGATCTTAGGCCGAGTACATAGATACCAAACACGACATGCTTTAAAATTTCGCACAAACGCGCATTGGCGACAAACTACATACATTTTTAAAAGCCTTTAAAAGCCTTTACAGGTTACCCCGTTAGATTTACAGAGGAGGTCTACTGCTAAAATTACTGCCCTCGATCTGACCTTCGCGGTGATATCTCACATGCATGGTGCAATTGCTGTTTACATATGACGCCAGACCGACACTTGCGTTCGCCATTGGGCAAGAGCAGGGCAGGACAGGGGTGCTTTTTTTTTTTTTTTTTTTTTTTTTTATTATTAATTTTGCTTTTTTTTTATTTTTTAAACTGTTGCTTCCATATTTTTTTTTTTTTTATCATTTTTATTGTTATCTCAGGGAATGTAAATATCCCCTATGATAGCTATAGGTAATGACAGGTACTCTTTTTTGAAAAAAAACTGGGGTCTATTGGACCCTAGATTTTTCCTCTGCCCTCAAAGCATCTGACCACACCAAGATCGGTGTGATAAAATGCTTTCCCAATTTCCCAATGGCGCTTTTTATATCCGGGGGGGGGGTCATTCCCTCCCACTGCTTGTAAAAGCAGTCCAGAGGCTAATTAGCCACTAGGATTGCTTTTACATGAAAGCCGGCCGCTGGCTGAAAAGAATGATACCAAGATGATACCTAAACCCGCAGGCATCATTCTGGTATAAGCATTCAAAGTCCAGCAACATACCAGTACGTTGCTGGTCCTTGTTGGACATATATTGTAATCTTTTTTTTCATGCAGCCTGTTGGCTGAACGAAAAAAAAAGATTGATCGGTGGGTATGCCCACCATTAGAATACCGCCCTTCATCCACCCACTTCTAATGATGGGCATACATGCACCATTTATATATGCCGAAGCATGGGGGCATCTTCCCGCAAAAGTTATGCCGCGTACACATGGTCAGACTTTTCCACGGGCAAGCCTCCGTCGGAATTTCGACTGTATGTACGCGGCATTAGGAGCAAAATCGCTCCTCCGCCCCTGCTGCCCCAATGCTTCGGCATATATGCTTTTTTTTTTTTTAACTGTGGTGGCGAAATCACCTCCTACAGCACTGGAGTCGCAGGGATCAGTCCTGTCTCTGCGAACGCTGCAGTTATGTGTGTTGTGTTTTGCAAGTGACAGTGATCGATCGATACTGCACTTGGGTGGCCTGGGCTGGACGGAGGGGCAAAACACAGGTGCTAGCAGGTATCTGGGCTGATTCCGCTAACACTGCATTTTTGGGAACCCTAAACTGCTGGGGACGCTAGTATAGATCTGATCAGATCAGATATTGATCTGTTCAGATACTATACCACTAAGGGGGGTGTATGCTTCACGCGTGGGTGTTAGCGTTACTGGCACTAACCTGACGCTGCCTGGGGTGTGACGCAGACCCTCTCTGATGCTAAAACCTAATTGATATCACCCGCCGGGCGATCAGGGGGTTAAACCTTTATTGGGTTATATACGGCGGGTGCCCTGACACTATAAAAAGCAAACTAACTAACCAGCGTCACCCGTAACACTTATATGGTGATTACTGGTGAAAGGGTTAACTAGGGGCAATTAGGGGGTTAAAACCTTTATTAGGTAATATATGGGGGTACCTGACGCTATATAAAAACCTGACGGCGAACCTAAAAAAAAATTACTGGCTACCGATCTGCATCACCGACACTAAGACAACGATCATAAAAACGATCGCTTAGCGACAGTGGTGATAGGGGGTGAAAGGGTTACCTGGGGGGCGATCAGGGGGTTAAACCTTTATTAGATAATATATGGGGGTACCTGACGCTATAAAAACCTGCGGCGAACCTAAAAAAAATTACTGGCTACCAATCTGCATCACCGACGCTAAGACAGCGATCAGAAAAATGATCGCTTAGCGACAGTGGTGATAGGGGGTGAAAGGGTTACCTGGGGGGCGATCAAGGGGGTTAAACCTTTATTAGGTAATATATTGGGGTACCTGACGCTATAAAAACCTGCGGCGAACCTAAAAAAAATTACTGGCTACCGATCTGCATCACCGACGATAAGACAACGATCAGAAAAATTATCGCTTAGTGACAGTGGTGATAGGGGGTGAAAGGGTTACCTGGGGGGTGATCAAGGGGGTTAAACCTTTATTAGGTAATATATGGGGGTACCCGACGCTATAAAAACCTGCGGCGAACCTAAAAGAAATTACTGGTTACCGATCAGCATCACCGACGCTAAGACATCGATCAGAAAAATGATCGCTTAGTGACGGCGGTGCTAGGGGGTGAAAGGGTTACCTGGGGGGTGATCAAGGGGGTTAAACCTTTATTAGGTAATATATGGGGGTACCCGACGCTATAAAAACCTGCGGCGAACCTAAAAAAAATTACTGGCTACCGATCAGCATCGCCGACGCTAAAACATCGATCAGAAAAATTATCGCTTAGTGACCGTGGTGATAGGGGGTGAAAGGGTTACCTGGGGGGCGATCAAGGGGGTTAAACCTTTATTAGGTAATATATGGGGGTACCCGACGCTATAAAAACCTGCGGCGAACCTAAAAAAAATTACTCGCTACCGATCAGCATCACCGACGCTAAGACATCGATCAGAAAAATGATCGCTTAGCGACGGCGGTACTAGGGGGTGAAAGGGTTATCTGGGGGGTGATCAGGGGGTTAAACCTTTATTAGGGGGGGGTTAGGGGGCTACACTGGACCTAAAACTAAATGTACTGACACTTTTACAGTCACAAATGTCACTGATTGCAGTGATCACTAAATAAATGGTCACTGCAATCAGTGACACTGTGACTGGGGGCTGGGGGGTGATCTGGGGGGTGATCTGGGGGGGTCTGGGGGGGCGATTTATGTACCTATGTGTCTTGGTGTCAGTGTAGTGTTGTGTGCACTAACCTGCATCTTCTCCTGTACGGCGCTCGGTATATGTGAGCGCCGCAGGAGAGATGACATCACTTCCTCCAGCCTGTGTAAACAAGCACACAGGCAGGGGAAGCTCTCATTCGCCGGGAGCGATCGAGAGGGGGTGGCCGGAATCGAACGGCCGTCCCCTCATGCCGGATCGCTCCCGAAGGTAAAACGACCGCTCACTGTAAAGAAGGGGGGTCCGATCGGACCCCCCAACTATACAAAGGCAATCACGTACATATACGTGATTCTGCCTGTCGGTGCCATTCTGCCGACGTATATTTACAGTGGGCGGTCGTTAAGTGGTTAAATAAGTTCTCTCAGCTGAAGACTGGAATATAAAAATCCTGGAATATAAAGAATATAAATCAAATAACAGTGTTAATTTTGTCAGCGGCCTTTTACAGTAACGAAACTAAAAATACACCACATTTTCGTCCACTGACGAAAATCAATTTCGTTTCCATTAACAAACTAAACAAAAATGTGAGGCAGGGACGTTTACCCTTGTGAACTTCCAGTTTCCATGGAGCTCTGCCTGCTTCTGCTCCCAGCAGGCAAGCGACTGTGCAGCCAGCATTACAGGCCTCCGAGTCTTAAGACGATTGTCTAGAGCAGCACTGTGCATTACAGGCCTCCCGATGAGAGTCCCACTCCCGACTCACAAGTTACGACGATGACCGTCCAGAGCAGAGAGCACTGTGAGTGTGTATGTACATTACAAATACAGGCCTGAGGCCTCCTCTCGGACCATAGTCTGTCCAGAGCACTGTTTGTGCATTACAGGTCTCCTCTGACAACTGGCATCCAGAGCACTGTGCATTACAGGCCATCCCTCAGACCTGAGACCACCATCCAGCACTGTGCAGCATTATAGGCCTCTCAGAGTCAGACCATAATCCCAGAGTACTGTGCATTACAGGCCTTCCCTCAGACCACCATCCAGAGCAGTATACAGCATTACAGGCCTCTCATACCACCATCCAGAGCACACCATTTTGCAGCATTACAGGCCTCTCAGACCACCATCCAGAGCACTGTATAGCATTACAGCCAACGCCTAGAGAACTGTTTAGCATTACAGGCCTCTCAGACCACTGTCCAGAGCACTGTCTAGCATTAAAGCCACCGTCCAGAGCACTGTTCAGCATTACAGGCCTCTCAGACCACTGTCCAGAGCACTGTATAGCATTACAGCCACCGTCCAGAGCACTGTGCTGCATTACAGGCCTCTCAGACCAGTGTCCAGAGCACTGTGTAGCATTACAGCCACCGTCCAGAGCACTTGCAGCATTACAGGCCTCTGACCGGTGTCCAGAGCACTGTGTAGCATTACAGCCACCGTCCAGAGCACTGTGAAGCATTACAGGCCTCTCAGACCACCCTTCAGAGCACTGTGTAACATTACAGCCACCGTCCAGAGCACTGTGCAGCATTACAGGCATCTCAGACCACCATCCAGAGCACTGTGCAGCATTACAGGCCTCTTCAAACCACTATCCAGAGCACTGTGTAGCATTACAGGTCTCCTGAGACCACTGTCCAGAGCACTGGGCAGCATTACAGGCCTCCTTAGACCACCGTCAGAGGCCTGTGCAGCATTACAGGCCTCCTCACGGTCCTCAGACCGTTCAGAGCACTGTGCATTACAGACCTCCTCACTGTCCTCAGACCATCCAGAGCACTGTGCATTGCAGTCCTCCTCCTTACCATCCACGCACAGACCTCACAGAGGCGAGTCAGACTCAGAGTGAGTCACTCCTATGTATGCATCCCTATTGCTGCACAAATTATACAGAAATGTCGGTGTCTGTGACTGGTAAAAAGAGAAGAGAAGATCTAGGATGTTATTTTGCATTTGATGATAAGGAGAACAAGACCCTTTGCAAACCATGTAGAGCGACACTCGCTGGTAAAAAATACAACAATTATGAAGCGTCATTTGCAGACAACTCATCCTGAAATTCATACAAAAGTAAGCACAGCACGCTTAACTCCACTTTTGTTGAGAACAGTCTTATCTATGTACATTGCAGGTATTATTTTAACAAACTTTGTTGCAGTCAGATTGCATACATTTTGTTATTCTGAAGTAATAGCTGTTTGTCTGTCCATGTTGTGCACTTAATCGCTGAATCTTAATGGGAGTGATTTCATAATATCTATCAGCTGCTGCTTTCCCCGAATTGAAGTATCTCACCAAAATATATATAGAGGGATGTGGTCAGTGGGAGGGGCAATATCAATAATTTTTGCAAGGCACAGGGCGCCTAAAAGCCTAAGGCTGGCCCTGGAAAGGGCCATAGATGTAATATATTACAGAGAGACAGCTTGGAGCTGACTGTGAGGGGTGAGAGAGAAAGTAAAATCAGAATAACCACAATTGTTTGGCGGCCATGGTGCACAGGTGTTGTGTGCACAAGGAGCCTAATCTGGGCACACGAAGATTTGCGTCATATGCGAATACAGCCATGCCCGTTCGCCGGGGACAGCGCACGTGTGTGCACGCGCATGCGTGGAACGTTCCGACACA
The DNA here is from genome assembly GCA_029206835.1 of Rana muscosa. Taxonomy (NCBI): domain Eukaryota; kingdom Metazoa; phylum Chordata; class Amphibia; order Anura; family Ranidae; genus Rana; species Rana muscosa. The sequence goes on from CM055122.1 coordinate 547,905,809, forward strand.
CAGCCAGCTTATTTAAAGTGGAGTTCCACCCTGATTTTTAATTTTTTCCTAAAAATCATAAAAAAAATAGAAAAAAAATTAATAGAATTATTTTTTTTTATACTCACCAGAAAGGGCGGTTGCTATTCGGAAGTAGCTCTTCTGCCTCTTCATCCACCACGGTGGTCTTCTTCCTCGTCCTCCATCGCGGTGTCTTCTGGTGAATGGGGCGCGCTGCCTTCTGGGAACTGTGTGTATCCCAGGAGGCAGCCACCCATTCACAAAGCGCAGTGCGAGTCGCGCATGCGCAGTAGGAAACAGGCAGTGAAGCCGTTAGGCTTCACTGCCTGTTTCCCTTGGTCAGGATGGAGGCGCCAGGACCGAGCGATCGCCATCGGGGGCCCATCATCGCAGGCACCTAGGACAGGTAAGTGTCCTTATTAAAAGTCAGCAGCTACAGTGTAAGTAGCTGCTGACTTTAAAAAAAATAAAAAATTGCGGGTGGAACTCCACTTTAAGCTGTGTATGCCAAGCATGCAGTGCTTCCAGAGGGCAGCTGTGGGACACAGAGCAGGCTCTGAACCAGGCATTTTCAGCAGTTCATTTCTCCTTACCCGGGTCACCAGGTGTTGCCTGGCAGGCTAAGGTGCTTAGCAGGATCGTTGCATGGGGGCTTGGTGAGCCCTATTAAGGGGTCTCCTTTCTGCGGTATGTAAATACTAAACCCAGGTACTCCCTTTTTGTGGCTTGCAATGTCTTCAAAAAAGAGGAGCGAGGTTAACACTACAGAGAAAGGCACACCTAGGTCATCAGTAGCTTCTGAGGAGCCTAGTCGTATCCCTAGTGTTATATCCCTTGAGAGCCCAGAGGCTTCCGGGCAATCTGAGCCGCTGCGCCTGTCTGGTATTGTGTCTACAATAAATGCTGCTGCTTCACCCTTTATCACCAAGGATGAACTCAGTCCTAGCTGGGTTAGAGCACAGTATTGCTGGCATGATTGCCTCCATCCTGCAGGGTGGCAAGAAGCATAGGCGTGCACATGGGGTGTGTCGGGTCTGCCTGGGCACACCCCAAAGTCCAGGCACACTCCAGGGCTTTTTTGCTGGCAGGATCTCCATTCTGGCACCTCTGCTGATGGACAATGGGAACGCTGTGACTATACGAGTGGGACTGTTTTTCATTTGGCTGTATAAATCCTGTGAGTGCAGCCACTGACCGCGGAGTGAGCAGGCAAGAGGCCGCATTTTCCGATGCTACTTCTGTAGTTCCAGCTACTGCATCTCTGACAGCTGACTATCACTCCGTCGCCTACTGTCAGGGATGCAGTATCCACAACTATAGAAGTAGCATCGGGGCTGGATTAACCCCATTGTTTTTAAACCAGACCTGCCCGCTGCCTTAATGAATGGTGTATTTTTCCTTTTTAGAGGAAGGTGAGTGTGGTCAGCTTGCGAATTTGGAGGACTGGGATATGACAGCTGGACCCAGCGTAGACATTCCACTTGTTCACGTAACATCCCCTGACGCGAGTCAAACAGAGGGCCAAAGAGACCCACAAGTGGAAGAAACTACTCCTGAGCCTCTTGTTTGCTCAAGTAAGTATTCTTTGAATCTGGCTTCAAATATGTTTAGATGTCCAAACCAAACACCCACTCCACACATTAGAAAAGTATGTAGTGCCTTAAAGGAGAAGTATGGGATGGGTTTAATAACTAGTATATATTACATTAGTTACATATCAGCTAATCTTTTTTTCCTACCTCTTTTAAGTTTTTACAGCATGTGCACATGAACTTTCCTTACGCTGGCAAAAACGGTCCATTTTCAGTTTGAGAAGTTCTCAGGGGGTGTGAACATCTCCACCAACACACCAACACACCCCCTGCCTCTGTCCCCACTCCCCTAAGAGACGTGGCTGTTCTGATAGATAGGGAGGGGAGGAGGGAAAGGGGGGAGCAGCTACCTCTGTGAAGTCTCAGAAACAAGCAGAGGGAGGAGAGCCGACATCAATCAAGCAAAATGACTCTATATTCACACCATTGTCTGGATGATGCTGTATGAAAGACTGTAGAACCTCCCACAGGTATTTATCTAGATTTTAACAGAATGGGGGCACTTCTGAGAGGGCTGGGAGGGTTTATAGATATCAGCAGCTCACATAGAATAGATGTAAGCATAAAAAAGGAAACCTATACTTCTCTTTTAACATTAGCATGGAGAAGGAAGAGGTGGAAGGAGCTGGCAGTGTTGCTAGGTACCTGAGTTTTGTAGACCCAGGCACCAGGGCCAGGATTACAGACTAGTTGCAGTGTGTACATTCCTAGAAGTATAGGTGTCTAAAGGGCAAGCAGGTTGCAAGCAAAGCAACAATAGACTGGCTAGGTAAGTATTTGTCCAATTTGACTAGTAACTTGACCATAATTCACTATGTAGGGCCTCAGCCACTTGACCATCGTTCCCTTAATACTTTTTTCTCTTCTTACAAGGACACAAACTTCCCAGATGCACAATTGGCCGTATCAGTGCAGATATGATGCAGGCTTTGAATGAGCTTGAGCAAATAAAGGAGGCTGCCACTGGTTTACAGAGAAGAATACGGGATTATGTCGACATGCTAGCCAAACTTTAAGTTCATCTGGCCTGAAGTTTTCTTCCACTTGTTGGCTCCTGTTTGCACTTTTCCTATTTCACATGTTTTTATTACTTTGAAGCCCTGGTTCACATTGATGCTACTTTGAAATCACGCTATTTTACTTGAACTACCGTGATTTCGAAGTAGAACGGTTAGCGCAATTTCAGGTGCTACTTGATAGACATTTTTGTGGCTTCATGCCCAGATGTCTATTGAAGTCGCACCTGAAATTGTAAAAAGTAGTGCAGGAACTACTTTTGCAAATTGGTGCGGCGCCGCTAAATCTGTGTCGCACCGATTGGAACAGTGCGATTGCCTCCAATAGGCTGCGACTTGTCATGCGATTTTATCTCTCAAATCACATGACAAATCGCTCCAATGTGAACCTAGGCTTTTTTAGTGTCTGAGGTCAGTGTTTCTCCACTACACTTCTCTAGGTGCACCACCAGGTCCTGTTTTCTTTATTTTCCACAGTATAAAAACGACTGTGTGAATTACCAAACTAGAAAATTACCTCATCACCTGTACCAAAAGCAAAAAATAGAGAAAACAGGACCTGAGAGTACAACTGGAGAAGGAGAGTTGGGAAACACTAACCTAAGTAATGTTATTTGGAATCTTTATGTGTAGAAGCCAAAAATTGAAGATGCACACAAATTGGGACAAACAATTTGTATTTCTCTCATGATCCCATGCCTAAAATGATCCAATGCCTAAAATGCGTGCCTTTCCCTACATCGAGTTTGCTAAAGCCACAAAACACACAGTGTTTTTTTTTTTTACGAAAGGCCAATCAACTTTGCACTACAAGTGCACTACAAGTGCACTGGAAAGTGTACTTGTAGTGCAAAGTGGATTGGCCTGTCGTAAATAACCCCCACGGTGTCAACATGTGCTATCTCCCATCATGGGGTATCAATAGACGTGTTTCAGGGGTGCAACCCCTTCCTCTCACCTACTTTAGTTTTGAGGAACGGGTTGCACTCCCAAAACACGTACATTGATATCCCGTGATAGGAGATAGCACATGTTGACACACTGGGGTTATTTACGAAAGGCAAATCCACTTTGCACTACAAGTGCAAACTACAAGTGCAAAGTGCACTTGAAATTGCACTTGGAAGTGCAATCCCTGTAGATCCGAGGGGGACATGCAAGGAAAATATAAAACAGCATTTTAGCTTGCACATGATTGGATAATAAAATCAGCAGAGCTTTCCCTCATTTCAGATCTACCCCTCAGTTTTCAAACATGCCTGTTTAGCCACATAAATGGCAAAATAATGGCAAACATACATGTTATACACAAGGAAAGACATTGGTTTGTTCTAAAACCTTAAAACGCACATGTGAATGTGCTTGTAGTAAACTCTTTTTTACTAAACAATGTGTGGCTTCTTATTTCAATGCTCAATACCAGTGTATTTGTTAAGTTTGTGTAGTTAAAGTGACAATGTGCTAAAAAATTTGGCCAACTCAGGCAATTTTATGGCTTAAAAAAATTTAAGTAGTTGAAAAGGCCTAATTTTTTGGACATTAATGCATTAAAAAATACATTAAGAACAAAAACATTGTGTGTGTGTGTGTAGCAGAGCCACAGCACAACATAATAGTTAGCTAAAGAAGTGATTGTCACCTCATGTTGCAAATAAGGTATGTTTGCTCTATTGTAGAAAATGTGCCAAATTAAGGCCATTTGAGAACCTAGGAGACAGATAAGAAACACAGACAACAGTAGTTCAAAAGAAATAGGAGTTTAGGATCAAATAAAAGATTTATTTAGGATCCGCTACAGTTTGCTGCTATGCCACTGCCCCTCTACCCACAAAATAGTCCATGTATTGTTGCCGGACAACTCTGGCATTTTCGGAGGGCAACCCAGCACGGTCACTTTCAAGAACCGTCATCACAGCCTCTTCAGCTGGGCCTGACACTTTAGAGTCAACATCATTTGGCCCTGAGGCAAGGTAGCTGCTAGCATTCCTCCGTAAAAAATTGTGGAGGATGCAGCAGCACAATACAACATGGTTGATTTTGTATTCGGTCAGGTTGATAGAGGTTAAAATATAAGGCAGAAAGGATTGGAACAAGAGGCGTTCCAATAGAAGGTCAATGAAGTGATTCACCTACACCTGTTAGATCATATCAAAAAGGACACTTTAATGGTGCACATAACAAAATGTGGAAAAATTCAAAAAGCACCTGGCAGGGGGCTCGGCCTTCCAGGTAATATGAATCAAATTAAATACAGTAAAAAGTACAACGTTGTATTAAAAGAACAGATGTAAAGGACCTGCTGCTGAGATACCATTGAAAATTATGCTAATGAGCCCTGGATATAAACAGTAATCACTGATGTAGACTGAAGGGTTAATCCCACTTGATAGTGCGGAAATTATGGAAGTTCTTATATATTTTGGTCCAATAGAGAGCTATGAAAAAATTGCAAATGATAGTAGAAAAGAAACAAGTATTAGCAACAACTCCAAACACGTGGAACAGCACAGAGATCTGTTTGTAATGGATCACAGAGGCAGTCCAGCAATTTTCAAAATAGTGATCCAATGCAGATGGCTGTAGAATAGTGCTGCAGAACTTTTTAAAGCATTTGAATTTTAATCACAACAAAATGGAGCAAAGGCAGTTCACTTGAGCCCAGATTAACTTGGCATTCATTATTTTTCCTCCAATCTCACATACTCCCCTGACGTTTCTTGCAGATGAATAAACAAATATATGGCCACCTGGCAGTATCAAAACTGAATCTGCTAACCATTAACTTGCTGTCCTGAAGTTCATGTGTGGGGAACCACTTAAGAAACGTGTCTCTTACCTCATTCAAGCTGTGGTGATACTCACAGTAGAGGGAGACTTCCAAGTGTAGGTCCTCTCTGGATGTTAGACGCTGTCCTGTAAATATTAAGCAGGACGCAAGATGGGTGGATTGCTCTTGTGCAGCCGAGACCCGTGCCTACAGATCTTGTTTGCTGCTTGGCTTAGCGGGTCACATGATCACATCCACTTGATCCGTGGTTCACCATAGCTGGAGGCAGCTGGAAGCAGAGTGGTGTAACGACGTTCTGATGCGCTGTGGGGACGTAGTGGTGAGTGGAGGTATTGCAAGTAAAGGAACTTCCATAGACTTCAGCTAAACAAAAAGTTAGTCCAGGAGCATTTCGATCACAGCAGCAATGTCCTAAAATATCTGCAGAGAGACACATAGATAGAGGTTAAAAACAGCCTAAAGCGACTGGAAAGGATGCCAAAGGCATTTTCAACAACCCTTCTGGCACGAGAGAGCCTATAATTAAATATTCTCTGCTCTGGGGTGAGGTTCCTCATGGGAAAGGGCTTCATAAGATGTTCCCCCAGAGCAAAGGCCTCATCTGCTACAAACACAAAATTGAGGCCCTCCACATTGTCCCGAGCAGGTGGCAAATTTAGGGTGCAATTCTCAAGCCAGTGGTAGAACTCGGTCTGCATAATCACTCCTCCATCAGAGTTGCGGCCGTTCTTCCCAACATCCAGGTACAGGAACTCGTAGATGGCAGACACAACAGTTAGCATGACTATGCTGCAAAACCCTTATAAATTAAATAATAGGACCCTGAGTTGGGTGGTGGGACAATCCTCACATGCTTGCCATCAATAGCACCACCACAGTTGGGAAAATCCCACTGCTCCTCGAACTGGGCTGCAACATCCTGCCATTGCTGGGGGTTGGAAGGAAACTGCGGTGTCAAACAAGGAAAAAAAATTACTACTTTGGCTCATAACATTGCAAGCAGATTTGACACAAACATTCTTGGCCAACATAAGTATAACATTTAAATGAGTATTTCAAGAAAAAAGTGTATGGTCAACTTATCAGATTCCTCACCCCCTCTGGTGGCCCATTCTAAAAATGTTATGGGGGGGGGAATGGGTAGATGTTTTGGACAGGTAACCCTCTCCACTTCCATGAGAGCTGAATGCATAAATAATGTGTGATAATTTGGCCAGCCCCTCCTTACTACCAGTGGACTGGTAAGAAGTGTCATAATCCAAAAATATGTATACACACTGTCCAAATTGAAGCACATTTTGACATTCATAAATTACCTATCAAGATAATAGAAGACAAAAACTTTCAACAGTGCAATTTGAAAGTAATCAGGCAGGTCATTGCACTACATGCTTTTGTGAATTCATCCAAAAATATGACCACAAAAGAGGTATACTCTGTATGGGTTTTGCAAAGTCAGCAGATAGAGTAGTTGTATCGGTTGACCTAGCATTTGGGGGGGGGGGGGGTTCCAAATGAGTTTGTGCACCAAAAAATGGACTCTTGCCCTCTGCATGAATTTGAGGACAACAATAAGATTGGGACACATTTTAGGGTAAACAGAAAAATGTAGCAGGCAAAAAACATTGTTAAGTTACTAGGCTAGGTATGTATGGGCCCAGGGTGGTTAGTGAAGGAAAATATGTATGTAGGCCGAAACAGGAGCAGAAAAAGCTTACAGCATGCAAAGAGGACATTCACAGCATAATACATACAATAATGGTAATGATGGAATCAAGAAATTAATACAATACATTAGCAAACATTAAACACATAGAATATGATGTTAAAGAATAAAACTTACCCGAATATAGTCCTTCTGCTGGACTTAAATAATGGCAGAACAGGTCTCTGGAATAATGAGTCCCAGAGCCTGGGGGGAGATCCCAGTAGTAAAGTTGAGGTCCTGGAGACTTCTCCCTGTCGCCAAGTACCGCAAGGTGGATATGAGCCTTTGCTCTGGAGTGATGGCAAGTAGGGATGAGCCGAACACCCCCTGGTTTGGTTCATATCCAGAACATGCGAACAGACCGAAAGTTTGCGCAAACTTTCGAACACCGTGAAAGTCTATGGGACTCGAGCAGGAGAAATCAAAAGTGTGAATTTTAAAGGCTAATATGCAAGTTATTGTCCTAAAAAGGGTTTGGGGGCCCAGGTCCTGCCCCAGGGGACATGTATCAATGCAAAAAAAAGTTTTAAAAACTGAAGTTTTTACGGGAGCAGTGATTTTAATGATGCTTAAAGTGAAAAAATAAAAGTGAAATATTCCGTTAAATATCGTGCCTGGGGGGTGTCTATAGTATGCTTGTAAAGTGACGCGTTTTTCCCGTATTTAGAACAGTCTCTGCGCAAAATGACATTTCTAAAGGAATAAAAGTCATTTAAAACTGCTTGCGGCTTTAATGTAATGTCTGGTCCCGGCAATATGGATGAAAATCATTGAGAAAAAAACGGCATGGGTACCCCCCCCCCCCCAGCCCATTACCAGGCCCTTTGGGTCTTGTATGGATAGTAAGGGGAACCCCGCACACAAATTAAAAAAAGGAAAAAATTTAAAAAAGGAAAGGCGTGGGGCCCCCAGGCCCTATATACTCTGAACGGCAGTATACAGGCGGTGTAACAAGACAGGGACTGTAGGTTTGTTCTGATGTAGCCCAAAAAACGGAAAATTTATTATCAAATACTTACCATAATTTTCCTTTCCTGATAGGCTCCATGGCAGCATACTTGTGGGTTGGCCCCGCCTCCATAACTACCCAATAGGACCCCCTCCCTATAAATTTTGGCTCTGGGCTCTCAGCCGTGTTCCATAACTAGCCTACTCCAAGCATTGGGAGGGACTCCTGCTGCCATGGAGCCTATCAGGAAAGGAAAATTACGGTAAGTATTTGATAATAAATTTTCAGTTTTCCTGACATGCTCCATGGCAGCATACGTGTGGGAAATAACTCGCCAAACACACCCGGGCGGGCAAAATGCTGAGGCAAGAAATAAATTTATTTAACACTGTCAACCGACAGAACTTGTAAACCAAAATTCAGTGATGATAAGGCAGCTGGTTCGACACAATAGTGGGAAACAAAAGTATTAATAGACGACCAAGAGGCCGCTCTGCATATAACGTCAGGTGCGACATGACGAGAGGCTGCCCAAGAAGTTGAGATGCTCCGGGTTGAGTGCGCAGTTACTGCCTCCGGAGGAGCCAAACCTTTTGCTTTGTAAGCTCTTTGGATGGTCTAAAAATCTTGAATTGAGGCCGCCCAAACATGCTGAAAGTGGAGGAGACGTGCCCCCACCTGACATGTTTGAACGGGCCCAATTTCAAAAAGACTTCGTAGACTCCCGACTACAGGACGGAGTACTTTTAGTTGGTTTCCTGAAAGAGGACTGTCTGGATTTCCAGGGCCTCGAAAATTCACGACCGGGTCTGTAGCTGCGTGCTTCTCTTGCACAATCTGTATTCTGTGCCCTCGAAAAGGTGCGTTTCTGGTTTTGCAAACGCCTGTCTTGAGGGAGGAACCCCGACTTACCACCCGTGGCCCGGGAAATGGCATTATCAAGTTTATTGCCAAAGAGCGAGGAGCCCTCAAAAGGAATGCGGCACCAAGCTTGCTTTGAAGCTGGATCCGCCGACCAGGGACGGAGCCATAAAGCACGGCGTGCGGTAACCGCTGACAACATTACTCATGCCACTAGGCGAATAACATCAATAGAGGCCTCCCCCAAAAAGGCAGATGCTAGCCTGATTTTCTGAATAGGAGAGCTTTTCGCCATTTCTTCAGAGATGCTTCTGAGGGAATTATCCACATTGTCTGACCATGCTTCTAGAGCTTTTGAGATAGCTGCTAAAGCCAAAATTGGTTTACAGACTGAACCTGCTGTCAGATAGATTCGCTTCAGGTCTGAGTCAATCCGTCTCTCTAGAGGATCTTTGAATGAGACTGTATCTTCCAGAGGAAGGGTTACATATCTAACCAAACGCATTAAAGCTGCATCAACCATGGGAGCTGAATCAAGGTGTTTTACCTCTTCTTCCTTAAAAGGATATAATTTTGCAATTTTTGACTGCATAGAACTTTTCTTGTCCATTTTACCCCATTCTTCTGGGATAATGGCACCCACTTCCGTGACAAACGGGAAATAATGTCGCTCCTTACTGAGCTGTTTAAAAAGTTTCCTTTGTTTGGGGGGAGATATAACTGGATCTTCCCAATTCAGAACTTCTCTAACTGCTTTCACTAAAGCAGGAACTAAGGCATAATCAAATCCCATCCCAGGATCATCCACTTCCGAACCACTTTCTGAGGGAGGAGTTGAGGGATGGCTGGGTTGAGAGATCTCCAGAGTCTCATGCACCTGTCCCTGTTCTAACGAGGGAATCAGTGTGTCTGGAGGAGAATCATGCTGCATTCTAGCATATTTCTCTTGTAGCGACTCGTTTACGACCCGCTTAACCAATGCTTCCAGGTGTTTATCTGCACCTTCTCTCTCATTGGCTGCTTTTGTAAAACAATGGTCACAAAGGGACTTGCTGGCAGGAACCGGAGCCCTGCACCCCCAACATGGTCTCTCTGACCTCTTACTGTGAGATGAGGGGGGGTGAGGAGTGTCTCTACTGGGACGTCCGGATCTGGAAGAATCATGGTGTCTAGAGCCAGAAGGGGAGTGCTGGTGGTGTGATTTAGAGGACCCGCTGCGTCTGCGGGAACTACTCTGTTGTTCAGACCTAGAAGGGCTGAAACAGGGAAAGACAAGCATAGAGAGAGAGAGAGAGAAAAGACACAAAGTCACAATAATGCCCTACACTCCACTCTCTTCCACCCCCCTCAGCAGGCAAAATAAAAGGAAAAATTTTCCAATCTTACCTGCTGCAAGAGGGTTGGCCACCGGGAGGCAGTGAAGAGTCCATGATACTTCAGGGAAACACTGCAGGTGGCAACAGCAAACAATCAGAATTCAGCAAGTGAAAAATTCAGACCCTTCTGAATGAGCACTTACCCAGGAAGGCTTCTGCAGGTGCTCAGGGAAGTTGCCGCTATGCCCACGATCATTCCCAGCGTTCTGCAGGCTTCACCAGGCTTTAAATTTGGCGCCGCGTGATGTCACGGCTGTGCCAGGCCCGCGATTCTTGCGCGCATGCGTGAACCAGGCCTCGTTTTCGCTCCGGGTCGCGCATGCGCAGACCGCGGATGAACCAGGAAGAGGGAGCAGCGGCTGGAACGCACAGGGAACCAGCTGCTATCAGGCATGAAATGACACTGGGAGAAATAACAAAGGCATATGCATAGACAAAACGACACACATAAACACTGCTGCCATGAAGGCGATACAGGCTTACCACCACCATCTACGATCGATTCGGCCAGGGACACCGCATCCATACACACACCGGGCTTGCAGCAGATAATGGCCACCTGCACACTGCTAGGTAATCAGGCCTGTGCGCGCTCATCTCTCCAATGGAAGATATCATCCAGCTCTTCAGCGCTACTCTGCCATACACTCCATACCCTGCTTCACAGTCAAGGCTTATCGGAGGGATGAGACACCATATCGTCGGCCGATCTTGATCGTAGGAACAATCGTCTTCAGGTAGGAGAACTAAACATATAGTCCTTCGGAGGAGGACAAAAAAGGAACACGGCTGAGAGCCCAGAGCCAAAATTTATAGGGAGGGGGTCCTATTGGGCAGTTATGGAGGCGGGGCCAACCCACACGTATGCTGCTATGGAGCATGTCAGGAAATCTATTTTTAAGCTTTTTGGAAAACATAGGGAAGGGTTATCACTCCTGTAACATTTGTTTTGCTGTCTGCCCCTGTTCAGAAGATTTCACCTCACTTTCTGTCCCAATGACAATTGGATTTTGAAAATTTGTTTTTTTTAGGGAAACAAGGATTGGTGATAAAGCATCAGTGGAGAGGAGACACGTTTTTCCCATATTAACTCTTAAGCCCCGTACACACGATCGGTTTAACTGATGAAAACCGTCCGATGGATGGTTTTCATCAGACAAACCGATCGTGTATGGTACCCATCGGTCTTTTTAAAAAACCGATGGGAATTTCCATCGGTTAAAAAACCCACGCATGCTCAGAATCAAGTCGACGCATGCTCAGAAGCATTAAACTTCATTTTTCTCGGCTCATCGGAGTGTTTTACGTCACCGCGTTTGGAACGGTCGGTTTTTTGACTGATGGTGTGTGGCCAAGACTGATGAAAAACAGTTTCATCGGATTTCCGATGGTCAAATCCATCGGACGAAAATCCATAGGTTATCCGATCGTGTGTACAGGGCTTTACAGGAGAGAATTTCCCTTCCTAGGGGTAGATTTCCTCTCACTTCCTGTTGTCTCCCTCCGTTTGTAAGTAGGAGTCGTTTGTAAGTCGGATGTTTGAAAGTAGGGACCTGCCCTATATACTCTGCAGAAATTTGGGCATTAGGTGTTGGTGTTGCCACAACACTGTAAGCCCTCACAGTTACTCTTGGTGGACGCAAGAACAGGCCCTTCTGTGAAATATTAGATCAAGAATTGTAATTACATGCCCCTGTTGAACAGGGGCAGAAAAATTGGGCCTTTGGTGGTGGTGTTGCCACAACACTGTAAGCCCTCACAGTTACTCTTGGTGGGCGCAGGAACGGGCCCTGCTGTGAAATATTAGATCAAAAATTGTAATTACATGCCCCTGTTAAACGGGGAGAAAAATTGGGCCTTAGGCACTTGTGCTGGTGCCACAACACTGCAACCCCCATATGTTTCAGGCAACATTCATCAAATCAGCATTTTGGACAGATATAAAAGGCCCAAATCTTCTCCTCTGATGAAACCCAAATCCTTAAAATGTTATGTAACTTGGTCAACACGTTCGTTGCTAACTCCCTCTCCCAGCAAATGAACGTATTTTCGACACATGGATCCTCACTTGATATAAACTGCGCATGCGTGAAACTCTGCACGCTTTCCCCGCCCCTGACGTTCGATATTGTACTTTCCCGCCCCTTCTCGCTCGTCGTAGTGCTTAACAACATGGCGGAGACACAGGTGGCTGAGATTACCTCTACAGAGGAGGAAATTCCTGAGGAGCCCAAATCCCGATCCCGGAGATATAAGGCATCCAACATGTCATTCGAGGAAATGGTGGAGATGGTCGCCATTTTGAGGAGGGAGGATTATAATGCCAAGCATGGGCCGTATAAAAGGCCTAATCTTGTCAAGACAAAAATTATGGGCAAAGTGGTCAAAACTCTTCACCAAAAATTCGGGGTGTGCAGAACAAAGGAACAGCTCAGAAAACGATGGACTGATCTGAAGTTGCGGGAGCCCAACCAATACAAAAGAATCAAGAAAGTTTTAGGAAAAAGTAAGTAATTTTTATACATTTTCCCTGCTAAAGATTATTACTTGTATTAAGTCGTGTATATTTGACTTTGATATAGTACAGTGAAAGATACCAACTTTCATGTTCGTCCGCACAGTAAACGGACGTAGTAAACCTCTTTCTCCGTACAGTTCATAAAACGATGTTTTTGGATCATCCAGTGTGAACACCCAAATTTCTAAGTTTTTTTTGGGGAGCTAATTTTGTAAACAAGTTGCTTTATTTTTATAATCCAAATGACATTTTTTAAAAATTAAAAGGGTATGCATTGTAATGTTAAGGCAGAGAATGCTTAGCAGCTGATTAAACATCTGAACGCAGTAGTACAAGTGTGGGCCAAAACCCCAAAATGTTTAGAGTGTCACACACAGGTGATCCTGTGTATATACTTTGGGGTGTTACAATGTGTCAAACTTTATTTTAAAAAGTATATGCTCTGGTTTTGGCTATGTATCCAATCATGTGTTCAGGTTGTCACTGGGGGTACATTTAAAAATGGACCACACTTCCAAATAATCTTTCAAAATTAACTTTTTAGGGTTTTTGTTGGAAAATAATTATTATTTACTAATGAAACTATACCTTTTATTGCAATCTCCATAGGGCTTCAAAAAGCTACGTCAGATGAGCCTATAAATCCAACACCTTCAACAATACCCCCAGAACCACATGATGGAGAGGAACGTGAAGTTGAGGAAGTGGAAAGTGGCACCACAACAGGTCAGTGTCAAACCAGACAGATGCAGGTTAATAGATGTAGGCCTACATATTCTATACTACATGTTTTTTTTTTTTGATTTAGGTGCAGTTCTGGCCGAAGACCCCGAAAAGTTTACACATCACAGTGCCCAGATCCTGATCCAATACCTCATGGTCTGCTGTCGTGACCTTGAAAAAATAAAGGGAGACTTGATAGAGATCAGGGAAAATACCAAGCGGGTTGAGGAAAGGCTACAAAATATCATGGCTGTGCTTGGGCGTGTATAATGTTTTAACACAAAAGAACGTTGAACTTGCTGTGTTTTTGCAGTTTTTTTTTGCTTTTAAGCTTTATTGAATAGTACATGTTTACATTTACACGAAATTGTTTAATATTGTTTTTTTATGCATGGCTGTTCATGCGTTTTACCCCCATAAATATTTTTCATACATCTACATTTAAAAGGAAGTTTACTAAAACAAAATAAAAAAAGGTATTTTCTTACCAAGAATTTGTGGCTTCATTATGTAAATGTTGTGCAAAGTGAACTAATCAATGTTTTGTGTTTACACTGACAATGAAGGCTAATTAAGAATGCTAAATACACATGGCACTACAAGTGCACTAGGTAAACCTACGAGAAACCTAAAAGAATATTAAATGAAAACACAATACCAATATTTTCTCTTAAAAAAGTTTTATTTTAACAAATAATAATGTTAAACATCCTCAGGCATATCAATGGCCCCCCTACCCACAAAATATTCGACATATTTTTGTCTGACATCACGTCCGGTTTAGGGGGCCAAGCCTGGACAGCCAGCTTCCAGGGCCACTAAATTATCTGATTCCAATAATGAGGCCTCAGGCCCACTCAAAGTCATATAATTAGAAGAATGCACCCTCAGAAAATTATGGAGCACGCAACAAGTCATTACTACATGGTTCCATTTATAAGGGGCAAGATGGATGGAGGTGAGGAACAGGCGGAATCGGCTGGCCATGATGCCAAAGGCATTTTCCACCACCCTTCTTGCTCTGGCCAGCCGATAGTTGAACACCCTCCTCTCAGGGGTGAGGGTGCGTTGCGGGAATGGCCTCATCAAATGGGGACCCAGGCCAAACGCCTCATCCGCTACAAAAACAAATGGGAGTCCCTCCACATTCTGCTCCGCTGGTGGCAAGGCCAGCTGATCCAAACTCAGTCTGTGCAAAGACTCCTCCATCTGACATCCTGCCATTCTTGCCAACGTCCACATACAGGAATTTGTAGGTGGCCGACACCACTGCCATCATGACGATGCTGTGGAACCCCTTATAATTATAATAAAAGGATCCTGAATGGGGTGGTGGGACGACCCGAACATGCTTGCCGTCGATGGCCCCTCCACAGTTCGGAAAGTTCCATCGTTGGGCAAACTCAGATGCCACATTCTGCCATTCATGTGGCGTAGAAGGGAACTGTGGAATTAAATTAAAAATAAATGAATACTTTGAGACAGAAACATTGAAAGCAGATTTAAGAAAACCATTCATGGCCAACATTAGGAGAAACAGAAAAATTAAAACATTATTAGTAAGCAACAACAAACCAAAAACAAACCCAAAAGAAAAAACTGGGGGGGGGGGTTGAAGATGAGTTGGGGAGATCACAAATGAAGGCTGTAGCACTCTCTATGAAGTTTAAATAAATGTAACATTCCTAGGCAATCTTTAGGGTGCGTTTAGGGTAAAGCACTACGATGGAGCATAGAATAAAATACATGGAAATGACTAGGCAAGGTGGGTTTGGCCCCAGAATAGCATGCTGGAGAGGTTAGGGAAGGCAAATTTTAATGTAGGCCTGATGAAAACATTCCTAAAAAAAAAAAAAACATGTGGAGAAAAGGGACATTCCCTGCAGCTAAGAATCAGAAATGGGAATTAGGGACTGCTAATAAACCAAAAAAAAAGATTAAAAAAGAAATACATACAATGTGAGGTTTTAAATAAGAACACTTACCTTAATATAGTCCTCCTGCAAAACTTGAAGGATGGCAGAACACGTCTCTGGTATAATGATACCCAGAGCCTGGGGGGATATGCCTGTGGAGAACTTTAGGTCCTGCAGGCTTCTCCCAGTCGCCAGGTATCGTAACGTGGCAATGAGCCTCTGCTCAGCACTGATGGCTTCACGCATAACGGTGTCCTGCCTGGTAATGTAGGGGGACACCAAAGCCAACAGATGCTGAAATACGGGGTCAGACATCCTGAGAAAATTCCTGTAGTCCTCAGGATTATTCTCCCTGATCTCCCGCAACAAAGGCATGTGACAGAACTGGTGCCGCTGGAGCAACCAATTCTTGGTCCATGAACTCCTCCTCACCCTGTTCATGGCCTGGAGTCGGGATACAGCATGAACCCCGGCACCAACTATAGCACGAACTCTACGACGAGTACGTAGCCGCAACATGGCTAGATAACGGTCGGCAGCTCAGAATGAACTAGAAGAACGAACGGAAGAACAGCAAGGCCTATGGAGAACAAGCTGAAAAACAGGAACGAGCAGACAAGAACGCACTGAATAAACAGATACGAACTGACTACAAGCACTGCAAGACAGATACGAACCCACAGGCACAAACTGAACTCCACAAAACGATCTTCAAAGCACGAAGACTGAAAAGCGCGAATCGTCTCTCACCAAACTTTTACTAACACGCGGTAACACGAAATTAGCAAAAGCGTCCCAAAGGATGGCGTCATTAGAACGGAACTTCCCCTTTATAGTGCCGTCGTACGTGTTGTACGTCACTGTGCTTTGCTTGAACTTTTTTTTAATGATCATGTGTACGCAAGACAGGCTTGAGAGGAAACATGAAAAAAAACGACGAGAAAAACGTCGGGTTAAAAAATGGCATTAAAAACGTACGTGTGTACGCGGCATTAGGCACTGGTTCTGGTGCCACAACACTGCAATCCCTCACAGATACTCTAGTTGGAGCGCAGGAATGAGCCCTGCTGCAAAGTATTACAGCAAACATTGTAATTACACGCCCCTGTTAAACAGGGGCAGAAAAATTGGGCCTTAGGCACTGGTGCTGGTGCCACAACACTGCAACCCCTCACAGATACTCTAGTTGAAGCGCAGGAATGAGCCCTGCTGCAAAGTATTACAGCAAACATTGTAATTACACGCCCCTGTTAAACAGGGGCAGAAAAATTGGGCCTTAGGCACTGGTGCCACAACACTGCAACCCCTCACAGATACTCTAGTTGGAGAGCAGGAATGAGCTCTGCTGCAAAGTATTAGAGCAAAAAAATTAATTACACGACCCTGTTAAACAGGGGCAGAAAAATTGGGCCTTAGCCACTGGTGGTGGTGCCCAGAACCAAAAATGTTCTTACAAGCTATCAACATGAACATTGAGGAGGAAGAGGATAGTCACTCAGCATAACAGGATAGTCACTCAGCATCAGCATAGGCAGTCTTGAAGGGATCTCACATTCATTAAAAAATTATTCGGTTACATCAGCATCAGGTGCTTGGTAGCTGGTGATCCAAGACTGATTCATTTTTATGAAGGTGAGCCGATCGACCGAGTCGGTGGACAGGCGCACCCTGTGATCGGTTACAAAGCCTCCAGCAGCACTGAATGTGCGTTCCGAAAGAACGCTGGATGCAGGACAGGCCAGTAGCTCAATTGCATACTGTGCAAGCTCTGGCCAGTGATCCATCCTCAAGACCCAGTAACCCAGTGGATTTTCGGTTGGAAACGTGTCCAAGTCTGATCTTGCCCCTAGTTATTCCTGCACCATGTAAATAGGACGCTGGCGATGGTTGCTGGAACCGATCAGACCTTGGGGCTGCGGACTAAAAAATTGTCTGAATGCATCAGTCAGACAGCCACCTTCTCCACCGCTACTTCTGTGACTGACCGAAGCCTCAGCAACACGTTGTCCAGGACCAGGAAATTGTAACCTCCCATCCTCTGGAAACGCTTTGCACAAACCTTTCTGCAAGGCCTCCCGAAGATGTTTCATCCTCTGCTCCCTCTGCGACGGCAGGAAAAGTTCCGCAACCTTACCCTTGTAACGTGGATCAAGAAGGGTTGCCAGCCAGTAATGATCCCTCTCCTTGATCACACGAATCCGAGGGTCCTTTCGCAGGCTTTGCAGGATCAGGGAGGCCATGCAGCTTAGGTTTGCTGAGGCACTCGGTCCGGAGTCCTCTGGGTCACTAAGGACGACATGATCCGCAGCCACCTCCTCCCAGCCACGTACAAGTCCATGGGTTTCTGGGGACTTAAAAGGATCCCTTGAAGACTGCTGCTGATGCTGAGTGCTAGGCTCCACCTCCATGCTTACACAATCCTCCTCCTCCTCTTCCTATATGATCGGAGGACCCACAGGAACACTGTCTGTATAAAAGGGGCCTTGAGAGGTAAGGAAGTCCTCCTCCTCCTCCCTCTGTTCTGCCTCAAGTGCCCTGTCCATTATTCCAGGCAGCATGTGCTCCAACAGGTACACAAGGGGGACAGTATCACTGATGCATGCACTGTCACTGCTCACCATCCTCGTGGCCTCCTCAAATGATGACATGACAGTGCATGCATTCTTCATAATGAGCCACTGGCTTAGCTAAAAAAAGCCAAGCTCCCCTGACCCTGTCCTGGTGCCATAGTCACACAGGTACTCATTGATGGCCCTCTGCTGCGTGTGCAGCCGCTGCAGCATGGCCAACCTTGAGTTCCATCTGGTGGGCATGTCACAGATTAGGCGGTTCTTGGGCAGGTTGTATTCCTTTTGGAGGTCAACCAGCCGAGCGCTGGCATTATATGACCGGCGGAAATGCACACAGACTTTCCTGGCCTGCCTCAGGAGATCCTGTAAGCCCGGGTACCTGCGCAAGGACCGCTGCACCACCAAGTTAAGGACGTGAGCCAAACAGGGCACATGGGTCAGATGTCCCTGTCGGAGGGCGGAGAGGAGGTTGGTGCCATTGTCGCAAACCACCATTCCTGGCGGAAGCTGGCGTGGCGTCAACCACCTCTGAGCCTGCCCCTGCAGAGCTGACAGAATCTCTGCCCCAGTGTGGCTCCTGTCCCCTAAGCACACCAGCTCAAGCACCGCATGGCATCTCTTAGTCTGAGTGCTTGCGTAGCCCCTTGAATGCCTACGGAGCACCGCTGGTCCCGAGGACAAATCAGCAGATGAAGAGGCCATGGAGGAAGAAGAAGAGGAGGGGGTGGAGGAGAGAGGTCTGGCAGAAACACCACTAGTAGCATTTTGGAGGCGTGGTGGCGGAACAAGCTCCAACAAGACTGCACCCTGTCCTGCATCCTTCCCAGCTGCCAGCAGAGTCACCCAGTGCGCCGTGAAAGATAGGTAACGTCCCTGTCCATGCCTGCTGGACCATGTATCAGCAGTAATATGCACCTTACCGCTGACCGCCCTTTCCAGCGAGGCCAAGACATTGCCTTCCACATGCCAGTAGAGAACAGGAATCGCCTTCCATGAAAAAAAAGTGGCGTTTGGGAGTCTACCAGCTGAAAAGGCAGCAGTTGGAGTACTAGCAATTTAGCGACGCTAGCATTCAACCGCTGGGCATGTGGATGGCTGGGAGCAAATTTCTTTTGCCGGTTTAGCAACTGGGGTGGGGAAATTTGCCTGCTACAATCGGACGTTGGTGTAGCGATAGCAGATTGCCCACAAGTACTTGGCAGTGGCACACCTAATTCTACACCTTCATTCCTCTCAGTGCAGGTTTCTGAGAGAACTGAAGGTATAGTGGGGTTGGAGATCCCAGCTGATGAGGAGCAAGGAGAGGTACGCCTTGTTCTTTGGTGTGGGTCTTTTAAGTACGCTTGCCAACGGACTGCATGGAACTTCGACATACGTCTGGTCAAGCATGTGGTGCCCAAGCGGCTGCTGTTTTGGCCACGCTTGATACGCTTCAGACATATGTTGCAAATGGCAACAGTGCGATCTGCTGCACACATCTCAAAAAAGTCCCACACCAAACTTTTGGAATAACGCGCAGAGTCAGCAGCGCCCTGCACATGCGGAGCTCTGTGGTGTGATGCAGTCGGTTGGCTGCCCTTAAAGGGGTTGTAAAGGTTCATTTTTTATTTTCTAAATAGGTTCCTTTAAGCTAGTGCATTGTTGGTTCACTTACCTTTTCCTTTGATTTCCCTTCTAAATGTTTTTTTTTTCTTTGTTTTCTTTGTCTGAATTTCTCACTCCCTGTTCCTCCTCAGTAAGCTGTTCAGTAAGCTGTTCTGGCTGACTAAACACCGCTCGGATGATGGTGTGAAGTTTACTGAGGAGAAACAGGAAGTGAGAAATTCAGACAAAGAAAAAAAACATTTAGAAGGGAAATCGAAGGAAAAGTTAAGTGAACCAACAATGCACTAGCTTAAAGGAACCTATTTAGAAAATAAAAAACAAACCTTTACAACCCCTTTAAGCTGGCCCCTGTCATGTTGAAAAAGGAGCGCGGCTTGCCAGGACATCGCTAGCCTGCACGCTCATGAAACGCGTCCATCTCTGATGACGTCACTCCCTGCTATCCAGCCACTGGTGTACTCCAAGTCTCGCTTTTGAAACATCCAACAGGACTGCTGTCCCTGGAGCCGGCTTATCCATCTATTAGAGACACTCCTGTTGCACATAGCTGAGCTGGATCACTGTGTACTGTGATCTGCAGCTGCTGGCCGTCATCCTGACATTCTGTACACGCCTGTACTAACTCATCTCCATGTGAGTGTTTTATATCTACTATTAAAAAAAATATATATTTTTTTGTACTGCTGCACTTAGAGGCGCCTCTCTCCTTGCTTTTCTCATTGGAGATGTGTCTCCTCCTCCTCTCTCCTATCAGGCACCCACGTAGAGGCAGTGACCTCATCATCCCCTCCCTCCTCGTCACTGGAGCAAACCTGGCAGTATGCTGCAGCTGGGGGAACATGACTGCCAGTTTGTTGTCCTTCTTGGGCACCCTCTCTCTCTGGGCTCACGTTACTGCCTTCCTCAAGCTGGGTGCCATCATCGGAGCTTTCAAAACGCTGCGCATGCTCCTGCAGCATGTACCCATCACTGTGGTCGAACAGTTCGGGGGACTCCTCCGCATGATGGTGGGGCTAGGGAAGGAGTAAGTGATGACCTCGAGCTGATGGAATAGGCCGCTTTGGCACCTGCATTGGCAGCCAAGGCACTCTGAGCCTGGGTAACCGAGGATGAGGACGGTTTGATCATCTACTCTACCAACTCTACATGTTGTGGCTCAACACGGCCAGCTGCCGGAAAAAAAGACAAGCGTGCCCCACGGCCACGTGCTGAGGATGCACCGTGTCCACGACCAGCACTGTTGCCTCTAGACACAGAGCCTGCTTGCCCTCTTTTAGTGGCCTGTGAGTGTCTGCCTCTCCTTGTTGGCCTTCCAGACATACAGTATTTGATGTATTTGAATAGGTACACCAGGAATGGCCTGCAGTGAGATGTAGCTGCACAAAGCTGGGATGTATATATATACTGAATATACTGCAGCTATCTGAATCAACTGCCTGCCTATTAGCAAGAGAACAGGAATGGTCTGCAGTGAGATCTAGGTGAACACTGTGCACAGAATACAGTACTTTATATACTGCACCTAACTGAATCAACTGCCTGCCTGTAGTATATTAGGACGAGAACAACAGGAATGGTCTGCAGTGAGATCTAGGTGAACACTGTGCACAGAATACAGTACTTTATATACTGCACCTAACTGAATCAACTGCCTGTCTGTAGTATATTAGCAAGAGAACAACAGGAATCGTCTGCAGTGAGATCTAGGTGAATACTGTGCACAGAATACAGTACTTTATATACTGCACCTAACTGAATCAACTGCCTGCCTGTAGTATATTAGGACGAGAACAACAGAAATGGTCTTCAGTGAGATCTAGGTGAACACTGTGCACAGAATACAGTACTTTATATACTGCACCTAACTGAATCAACTGCCTGCCTGTAGTATATTAGCAAGAGAACAGGAATGGTCTGCAGTGAGATCTAGCTAAACTGTATACAGTATATATATATATTAGAGATGAGCTTTGTGTTCGAGTCAAACATCGTCTGTTCGGCTGTTTGCCGAATTTGCGAACATTATGGGCCGTTCGTGCCAAATTCGAGTGGCGCGTCACGGCCCATAATTCACTGCGGCATCGCAGTGCAATCCTGGCTGATGATTGGCCAAGCATGCACTATGACCCGCATGCTTGGCCAATCACAGTGCTGTCTGAACAGAGAGCCGTAATTGGCCAAAGCCAGGGTGGCTTTGGCCAATTATGGCTCAGGGGGTTTAGTACACACCCCACACTATATAAGGCTGCTGGCTTGGCGCCCTTGTGTAGTGTGTTGGAGTTGTTTAAAGAGAGAGATTACAGAGAGAGACAGTGTCATTTATATTGAATTAGATAGAGTAGGCAGGCGAGTCAGTTAGCTGCAGTTACAGTGTGTAGAGGATATATATGCATCCTAGGTGTTGTATATATATTTATACACTGTATTCAGTTTAGCTGGATCCGTTCCTGTTATTCTCTAGTCTATTCTGTGAGAGGCAGGCAGGTGATTGTGGTAGCTGCAGTCAGTGTTTCACTTAGTGTACTGTGTGCTTTGCATAGCGTTCACCTAAAACTTACCTGAATACAGTTAGTGACTAATAGTGGTGTTCTCATAATAAAACCACAGGCACAGAGCTGTGTATTTTCAGGTAGTGTACTGTGTCCTCTGCACACTTTTCACCTAAAACTAACTGAAGACAATTGCTGCTTGTCATGGATATGCAGTAGTGTTTGTCTGTCAGCTTACCTTCCTTCCCATGTGTTCATCTTAGAGGCCTGAGCCCTTTCACCTGGCTTCCTTTATAATCTCCTCCCAGCCAGACTCCACCCCAGGCCCAATCACAGAACACTATATTAACCTGTGCACTGCAAGCCTGCTTTGCTGATCAACGTGTTTGTTAGGCATTGTGTGTTTGGGTTCCTGCCTGCCGTGTGCTACGTCTGTCTCTCTGTTATGTTATTGGCTTGTCCCCGACTATCCCTGTCTGCTCGTGACCCTTGACCTTCGGCTCGTTCTTCGTTATCCTTGTCTGCTTGTGGCCCCTGACCTTCAGCTTGTTATTCGGTTCTCTCTATCGTGTGCTGCTGCTTCCCCTCTTTTCCCCTTATCCTACGGGGCGTGAGCTAGGAAACTCCAGGGGCCGCGACCTGGTCCCAGCCTGCAGCGTAACATCCTCACCACTAGAGGCCCTGGAGAAGACCAGCTGGGTCTTAGACTCCGCGCCCTGGGGAATCTTGGCTCTCGCTTCCGTTGGGATCCCGGTTGTGCTCCTCTGGTACCGCTTTCCACAACCACCCAGTTTCCTATCCGCAGAAGCCAGCCATAGGGTTCACTACCTCGCGGTGCACTCCTGTCCCCCTACGGTGTGCATCTGTCACCTGGCCACAGGTGACCCTGACAGTTTGATCAGCCATGAACCCGGCTGACATCCCGCTACCCGTGGATGATCCGTTGCAGGGCATAGTTTGCAGACTTGAAACCCAGGAATCGAATCAGACTCAGGTGATGCGATTCCTCCAGGATCTGGCTTCTCGCTTTGAGCAGCTTCAGGCCTCCTTGGGAACCCTGAATCCGCAACCTCAAATACAACCAGCGGCTGCACCTATTGCACCAGTCGCAGCCACACACTCACTACAACTGCCAGCTCCGTCCCGTTTCTCTGGGGACTCCAAGGCTTGCAGGGGGTTCCTTAGCCAATGCACAATTCATTTTGAGCTCCAGCCCCAAAACTTCCTGTCTGATCGGGCTAAGGTAGCCTATATCATTTCCCTCCTCTCTGGTGAAGCTTTAGCCTGGGCAGCCCCTCTGTGGGAACTGAATGATCCAGTGGTTTCTAGCCTGTCTGGCTTCTTGAAACTTTTTCGGAATATCTTCGAAGAACCGGCTCGTGTCTCTTCAGCGGCCAGCGCCCTTTTACGTCTCCGCCAAGAGTCTGCTTCTGTGGGACAGTATGCCCTTCATTTCCGCATACTGTCGGCTGAGTTGAGCTGGAACAATGAGGCCTTAGTCGCAACCTTTTTGCATGGCCTGTCTGATAGAGTGAAGGATGAATTAGCAGGAAGAACCATCCCCACTGATCTGGCCGGCGTTATCTCCTTGTGTAACCAGATCGATATTCGCTTTCAGGAGAGGACCTTAGAAAAGCAACGCCAGCACTCCTTGGTTCTTAGTCAGCCTGAGCTCCCCTCTCTTCGACCCGTAGAGCATCTCCTACCAGCTGAGGAACCCATGCAGCTGGGTCGGACCAGGCTATCCCCCGAGGAACGTGCTAGGCGCAGAACTCTTGGTCTGTGTCTTTACTGTGGGGGCAAAGGTCATTTTCGTGACACTTGCTCTCTTTGTCCAGAAAAACGTTCGGGTCCACTTCATCTGGAAAGTGGAGTATTGGACCCAGAAATATCACCTTCCCCTTCTCGTCTTCTGCTTTCTGTGTTCCTTTATGTTGGTGCTTCTTTTCATTCGGTCTCAGCATATCTGGATTCCGGAGCCGCTGGTAATTTTATGGACTGGGAAATCGCATCGTCCATGAGACTTACTCTTTTGCCCCTCACCACACCATTGGTGGTCTTGGCGATTGATGGTACTGTTCTCCCAGGGGGACCTATCCGCTTCCAGACCCTCCCTGTTAAGATGTCAGTAGGGACACTCCACCAGGAGTGGATATCCTTCCTTATCTTACCCAAGGCCTCAACGCCTATAATTTTGGGTCTCCCATGGTTACAGCTCCATTCTCCTCATGTGGACTGGACTACTGGACAGATCCTGGCTTGGGGTCCCTCCTGTTCCTCGTCCTGCCTACCCAAGGTTGCCCCATGTGAATCTGAGCCGGCCATTCATTCCAGGTTGCATAACCATTTACATTTCTCTGTCCCTAACCACTCTTGGACGCACAGCCAGGCTAGCTTGTCTACAAGTCCTGCAGTCGCTACGTCTTGCGATGCGATTCAGGTAGTCGCTACACCTGACTCAGCTATTCACTCTGCCTCTGTACTAGTTATGCCAGTCCAGCCCATGCCCAGTGAGCCTCCTACTTTTTCTTGTTCGGGACATTCTGCTTGTCCTTCAGCTATTCAGTTTGACTCCGGCGACATGTCACCTTCTAACCAACCTGACTTCAGGGTTCCACTGACATCTGCCCAGTCTGATGGTCCTGTGCAAGATGACCAGTTCACCTTTAAGGGTCTAGGGGACCCTCCTCAGATTCCTGTTGATCCTCTCATGCCCTAGCTTATTCCTAGAGAGCCTTTGGTCCTCAATAGATCTTCTTGTCATCTCCCTACCTCGTTTTCAGTCTCTGAGGATAATCTTAAGTACGAGGTTAGACAAGTTCTGGATTCTCGGCTCTGCAGAGGCATTCTTCAGTACCTTGTGCATTGGAGAGGTTTTGGTCCTGAGCAGGCGTCTTGGATCGCTGCATCTGATGTCGCTGCACCTCATCTGTTGAGAAGGTTTCATCAGAGATTTCCCTTTAAGCCTGGGCCCAGGCGGGGGAGGGCCCATAAGAGGGAGGGTACTGTCATGGATATGCAGTAGTGTTTGTCTGTCAGCTTACCTTCCTTCCCATGTGTTCATCTTAGAGGCCTGAGCCCTTTCACCTGGCTTCCTTTATAATCTCCTCCCAGCCAGACTCCACCCCAGGCCCTATCACAGAACACTATATTAACCTGTGCACTGCAAGCCTGCTTTGCTGATCAACGTGTTTGTTAGGCATTGTGTGTTTGGGTTCCTGCTTGCCGTGTGCTACGTCTGTCTCTCTGTTACGTTATTGGCTTGTCCCCGACTATCCCTGTCTGCTCGTGACCCTTGACCTTCGGCTCGTTCTTCGTTATCCTTGTCTGCTTGTGGCCCCTGACCTTCAGCTTGTTATTCGGTTCTCTCTATCGTGTGCTGCTGCTTCCCCTCTTTTCCCCTTATCCTACGGGGCGTGAGCTAGGAAACTCCAGGGGCCGCGACCTGGTCCCAGCCTGCAGCGTAACATCCTCACCACTAGAGGCCCTGGAGAAGACCAGCTGGGTCTTAGACTCCGCGCCCTGGGGAATCTTGGCTCTCGCTTCCGTTGGGATCCCGGTTGTGCTCCTCTGGTCCCGCTTTCCACAACCACCCAGTTTCCTATCCGCAGAAGCCAGCCATAGGGTTCACTACCTCGCGGTGCACTCCTGTCCCCCTACGGTGTGCATCTGTCACCTGGCCACAGGTGACCCTGACACTGCTTTTCCCATACTAATACCACAGCAGGCAGTTAATCCTGATAGCTGGTACAGATATATATATATATATATACATCCCACCTTTTTGCAGCTACATCTCACTGCAGGCCATTAGTATGTCTGGAAGGCAAACAAGGAGAGGCAGACAGTCACGAGGCAATAAAAGAGGGCAAGCAAGCTCTGTGTCTAGAGGCAACAGTGCTGGTCATGGACACGGTGCATCCTCATCAGCACGTGGCCGTGGGACACGCTTGTCCTTCTTTTCGTCAGCTGGCCATGTTGAGCCGCAACATGCCCAAGACTTGGTATAGTGGATGACCAAGCTGTCCTCATCCTCCTCTCTCACCCAGGCTCAGGGTACTTTGTCTGGCAAAGCAGCTGCCAAAGCGGACTCTTCCCTCGGCTCAATGGCATCAGTCACTCCTTCCCTAGCCCCACCATGTCCTCCTAAGGAGTCCCTCGAACTGTTTGACCACAGTGCTGGGTACTTGCTCCAGGAGGATGCCCAGCGTTTTGAAGGCTCCGATGATGGAACCCAGCTGGTGGAAGGCAGTAACGTGAACCCAGATAGAGGGGGTAGTAACGTGAGCCCAGAGAGAGAGGGTGCCCAACAAGGACAGCTATCTGGCAGTCATGTTCCCCCAACTGCAGCATACTGCCAGATTTGCTCCAGTGATGAGGAGGGAAGGGATGATGAAGTCACTGACTCCACGTGGGTGCCTGATAGAAGAGAGGAGGAGGAGGAGAAGGCACATCTCCAACGAGGCAGGATGCCCTCCAGGGGCCAGCTTAAGGGCAGCACACCGACTGCATCACACCGCAGAGCTCCGCATGTGCAGGGCGCTGCTGTCTCTGCGCGTTATTCCAAAAGTTCTTTGGTGTGGGCCTTTTTTCAGACATGTGCAGCAGATCGCACCATTGCCATTTGCAACATATGTCTAAAGCGTATCTCGCGTGGCCAAAACATCAGCCACTTGGGCACCACGTGCTTGACCAGACATATGTCGACCTGCCATACAGTTTGTTGGCAAGCGTACCTAAAAGACCCACACCAAAGAACAAAGCGGACCTCTCCTTGCTCCTCATCAGCTGGGATCTCTAACCCCACTATACCTTCAGTCCTCTCTGAAACCTGCACTGAGAGGAATGAAGGTGTAGAATTAGGTGTGTCACAGCCAAGTACTTGCGGGCAATCTGCTATCGTTACACCGACGTCCGATTGTACCAGGCAAATTTCCCTGCCCCAGCTGCTGCACCGCCAAAAGAAGTTCGCTCCCAGCCATCCACATGCCCAGCGGTTGAATGCTAGCTTGGCTAAATTGCTAGCACTTCAACTGCTGCCTTTTCAGTTGGTAGACTCTGCCCCGTTCCGTGAGTTTGTGGAATGTGCGGTTCCTCAGTGACAGGTTCCCAAACGCCATTTTTTCTCACGGAAGGCGATTCCGGCTCTCTACCGGCATGTTGAAGGCAATGTCTTGGCCTCCCTGGACAGGGCGGTCAGCGGTAAGGTGCATATTACCGCTGACTCATGGTCCAGCAGGCATGGACAGGGACGTTACCTATCTTTCACAGCGCATTGGGTGACTCTGCTGGCAGCTGGGAAGGATGCAGGACAAGGTGCAGTAGTGTTGGAGGTTGTTCCGCCACCACGCCTCAAAAATGTTACTACTGGTGATTCTGACACACTTCTCTCCTCCACCCCCTGCTCTTCTTCTTCTTCCATGGCCTCTACCTGTGCTTTGTCCTTGGAACCAGCGGTGCTGCGTAGGCGTTAAAGGGGCTACGCAAGTACGCAGGCAAAAAGATGCCATGCGGTGATTGAGCTGGTGTGCTTGGTGGACAGGAGTCACACTGGGGAAGAGATTCTGTCAGCTCTGCAGGGGCAGGCTCGGAGGTGGTTGATGCCACGCCAGCTTAAGCCAGGAAAGGTGGTTTGCGACAATGGCACCAACCTCCTCTCCGCCCTCCGACAGGGAAAACTGACCCATGTTTCCTGTTTGGCTCACGTCCTTAACTTGGTGGTGCAGCGGTTCTTGGGCGGGTACCCGGCCAGGAAACTCTGTGGGCATTTCCGCCAGTCATATAATGCAAGTGCTCGTCTGGCTGACCTGCAAAAGGAATAAAACTTGCCCAAGTTCCGCCTAATCTGTGACATGCCCACCAGGTGGAACTCTACGTTGGCCATGCTGCAGCGGCTGCACACGCAGCAGAGGGCCATCATTGAGTATCTGTTGCAATATGGCACCAGGACAGGGTCAGGGGAGCTTGGATTTTTTTCCCCACGCAGTGGGCCATGATCAGGGATGCATGCACTGTCCTGGCACTATTTTAGGAGGCCACGAGGATGGTGAGCAGTGACAGTGCATGCATCAGTGACACTGTCCCTCTTGTCCACCTGTTGGAGCACACGCTGCGTGGAATAATAAACAGGGCACTTGAAGCAGAACAGAGGCAGGAAGAGGAGGACTTCCTTACCTCTCAAGGCTCCCTTTATCCAGACAGTGTTCCTGCTGGCCTGGCTATCACACAGGAAGAGGATGAGGAGGAGGATTATTGTGTCAGCATGGAGGTGGAGCCTAGCACTCAGAATCAGCAGCAGTCTTCAAGGAATCAATTACAGTCCCAAGACACCCATGGACTTGTACGTGGTTGGGAGGAGGTGGCTGCGGATCATGTCGTCCTCAGTGACCCAGAGGACTCCGCACCGAATGCCTCAGCAAACCTACGCTGCATGGCCTCCCTGATCCTGCAAAGCCTGCAGAAGGATCCTCGTATTCGTGCGATCAAGGAGAGGGATCATTACTGGCTGGCAACCCTCCTTGATCCACGTTACAAGGGTAAGGTTGCGGACCTTATCTTGCCATGGCAGAGGGAGCAGAGGATGAAGCATCTTCGGGAGGCCTTGCAGAAAGGTCTGTGCAACGTGTTCCCAGAGACTGGGAGGTTACAAATTCCTGGTCCTGGACAACGTGTTGCTGAGGCTTCGGTCAGTCAAAGAAGGAGCGGTGGAGAAGGTGGCCGTCTGACTGATGCGTGCAGACAATTTTTTAGTACGCAGCCCCAAGGTATGATCGGTTCCAGCAACCATCGCCAGCGCCTGGTTTACATGGTGCAGGAATACCTAGGGGCAAGATCAGACTTGGACACCTTTCCCACCGAAAATCCTCTGGGTTACTGGGTCTTGAGGATGGATCACTGGCCAGAGCTTGCACAGTATGCAATTGAGGTACTGGCCTGTCCTGCATCTAGTGTTCTTTCGGAACACACATTCAGTGCTGCTGGAGGCTTTGTAACCGATCACAGGGTGCGCCTGTTCACCGACTCGGTCGATCGACTGACCTTTATACAAATGAATCAGTCTTTGATCACCACCAGCTACCAAGCACCTGATGCTGATGCAACCAAATATATTTTTTGGAAATGTCAGATCCCTTCAAGACTGCCTATGCTGATGCTGAGTGAATATTCTGTTATGCTGAATGACTATCCTCTTCCTCCTCAATGATCATGCTGATAGCTTATAAGAATTTTTTTGGTTCTGGGCACCTTTGCAGCAGGGCTCGTTGCTGCACTCCAAGTACAGTATCTGTAAGGGGTTGCAGTGTTGTGGCACCAGTGCCTATGGCCCAATTTTTCTGCCCCTGTTTAACAGGGGCGTGTAATTACAATTTTTGATGCAATACTTTGCAGCAGGGCTCATTGCTGAGCTCCAATTACAGTATCTGTAAGGGGTTGCAGTGTTGTGGCACCAGTGCCTAAGGCCCAATTTTTATGCCCCTGTTCAACGGGAGCATGTAATTACAATTCTTGATCTAATAATTCACAGCAGGGCCCATTTCTGCACCCACCAAGAGTAACTGTGAGGGCTTACAGTGTTGTTGCAACACCACCACCACCACCAAAGGCCCATTTTTTCTGCCCCTGTTCAACAGGGGCATGTAATTACAATTCTTGATCTAATATTTCACAGCTGGGCCCATTCCTGCGCCCAACAAGAGTAACTGTGAGGATTTACAGTGTTGTGGCACCAGCACCACCACCAAAGGCCCAATTTTTCCTACCACTGTTCAACAGTGGCATATAATTACAATTCTTGATATAATAGTTCACAGCAGGGCGTTCCAGCGCCCACCAAGAGTAACTGTGAGGGCTTACAGTGTTGTGGCAACACCAACACCTAAGGGCCAAATTTCTGCAGAGTATATACGGCAGGCCCCTACTTTCAAACATCCAACTTACAAACGACTCCTACTTGCAAACGGAAGGAGACAACAGGAAGTGAGAGGAAATCTACCCCTAGGAAGGCAAATTCTCTTCTGTAAGAGTTAATATGGGAAAAAAAGGTGTCTCCTCTCCACTGATGTTTTATCACCAATCCTTGTTTCAATAAAAACCCCAAATCTTCAAAAAACATTTGTCATTGGGACGGAAAGTGAGGTGAAATGTTCTGAACAGGTGCACAGACAGCAAAACAAATGTTACAGGGGTGATAACCCTTCCCTATGTTTTCCAAAAAGCTTAAAAATAGATTTTTTGGCTGGAGCTACACTTAAACAATGTACATGTTCCAAATTACAAACAGATTCTACTTAAGAACAAGCCTACGGTCCCTGTCTTGTTTGCACCGTCTGTATACTGCTGTTCAGAGTATATAGGGCCTTTTTTAATTTAGGTCCGGGGTTCCCCTTAATATCCATACAAGACCCAAAGGGGCTGGTAGTGGGCTGGGGGGGTACCCATGCCATTTTTCTCAATGATTTTCATCCATATTGCCGGGACCAAACATTACATTAAAGCCGCAAGCAGTTTTAAATTACTTTTTTTCCTTTAGAAATGTCATTTTGTGCAGGGACAGTTCTAAACACGGGAAACACGTGCCACTTCACATGCATACTTTAGACACCCCCCAGGTACGATATTTAACCACTTCAATACAGGGCTTTTTATACCACTTCCATACCGGGCCTATTCTGGCACTTCTCTCCTACATGTACAAATCATCATTCTTTTGCTAGAAAATTACTCAGAACCCCCAAACATTATATATGTTTTTTTTATCAGACACCCTACGGAATAAAATGACGGTCGTTGCAACTTTTTATCTTGCACGGTATTGGCGCAATCATTTTTGAAAAAAAATGGTTTCATGAATTAAAAAATAACAAAACAGTAAAGTTAGCCCATTTTTTTTGTAAAATATGAAAGATTATGTTAGGCCGAGTAAATAGATACCTAACATGTCACACTAAAATTGCGCACACTCATGGAATGGTGCCAAACTTCGGTACTTAAAAATCTCCATAGGCGATGCTTTGAAAATTTTTACCAGGTTAGAGTTACAGAGGAAGTCTAGTGCTAGAATTGTTGCACGCGCTCTAACGCACGCGGCGATACCTCACATATGTGGTTTGAACGGCGTTTACATATGTGGGCGGGACTTACGTGTGCGTTCGCTTCTGAGCGCGAGCTATTGGGGACAGGGGCGTTTTCATATTTTTTTATTATTTTTTTTTTATTTTACTTATTTTTTTTTATTTTTACACTTTTTTTTACATTTTTTTTTTAATCACTTTTATTCCTATTACAAGGAATGTAAACATCCCTTGTAATAGGAATGGTGTGTGACAGGTCCTCTTTATGGAGAGATGCGGGGTCAATAAGACTCCTCCAGGCTGGAAAGCATGAGATCGGGAAAAATAAATCACCGATCTCATGCTTTCAGCCGCAATCGCGGCTTTGTTTATCTTTGGGAACCCAGGCATGACGTCATCACATCGCGCCCGGGCCTCCGACGGTCATAGAGATGACTGGTGACCATCTGGTCACCAGTCATCTCTATGCTCGTCATGTGACCACCGGCGCTGGACGATTCTTTCTCCGGGCCCCAGATGGCACAGGAGAGCCCGGAGAAGCCTCGGATGGCGACGGGAGGGGGGGATGTCCCCTCCCACTGCCTATAAGAACGATCAATCGGCGGAACCGCCGCTATGATCATTCTTATGGTGCGCAGAATCGCGGGCAGAAGAGAAGGATATCTGAATGATGCCTCTAGCTGCAGGCATCGTTCAGATATCCCCCCACAAAGCACAGGATGTAATATTACGTCCACCCGGAGGGAGAGAGGGTTCCTGCTGGCGTCATTTTACAATGACCGGGTATGGAAGTGGTTAAAGGAATATTTCACTTTTTTTTTCACTTTAAGCATCATTAAAATCACTGCTCCCGAAAAAACTTCTATTTTTAAAACGTATTTTTGCATTGATACATGTCCCCTGGGGCAGGACCCGGGTCCCCAAACCCTTTTTAGGACAATAACTTGCATATTAGCCTTTATAATTAGCACTTTTGATTTCGAACATTCAAGTCCATTGTATTTAATAGGGTTCTAAAGTTCACGCAAACTTTCGGTCCGTTCGCAGGTTCTGGTGCGAACCGAACCGGGGGGGGTTTCGGCTCATCCCTAATATATATATATATATATATATACACAAAGCCTGCAATGTATATATATATATATACTAAATATACTGGAGTACTGGAGCTATCTGAATCAACTGACTGCTCAATCTAGCTAACTGAAATGAAATGACACACTCTCTCTCAGAACGCCACAACACACTACACAAGGCCGACGCGCAGGCGGCCTTATATAGTGTGGGGCGTGTACTTAGTCCCCCTGAGCCATAATTGGCCAAAGGCACCCTGCCTTTGTCCAAATATGTCTCTCTGTGCTGACGGCGCTGTGTTTGGCCTAAGCATGCGGGTTATAGTGCATGCTTGGCCAGTCATCGGCTAGCAATGCACTGCGATGATGCAGTGCATTATGGGCCGTGACGCGCTGCTCAAATTTGGCGCGAACGGCCCATAATGTTTGAAATTCGGCTCATCCCTAGGGGAACATGGAAAGCTACTCAAGGGGAAGTAACCAAGGTCGGACTTTTAAGGCAAGGAAACAATAGAGATTACAAAAAATATTTATTAGAGCGAAAAAAGGTTTTACAAGTACAGTGTTCAAGAATTAAAACCATACAAGAAGGTACACAGTATTGATTCAGTCCCTTGTACGTCTACGCGTTTCGCCGTGAGGCTTCTTCAGGACTAACAAAGTAGCAAGAGCAGAAAAAACAAGTCTCACTATCTGAAATTAGATATGTTCAAGTTATAAACCAAGCATTAAAAAAAGGGTTACATTACAAAAATACATTACATTCTTACAACTTTAAAAAGCATATGCTCTAATGTCCCATGGACATCCGACTGACTAACCAGCACACAGAAACCTTGGAATGGACAGGATCTAGGGTATAAACATCCGAATATCGGGAAATCTATGTACAAACGGGAAACTTCCACAAGAAGTAGCAATAACACCATGTATGTCTGAAGAAACGAAAAAAGAGAAAGCACAAAAAAAAAATATATATATATATATGTATAATAAACATGCCAAAATCGAGACAGTTCCATATTGGACTAGAAAGATATTTGTATGTATACAGGGAGATTGGTATTTTGTATGTAGATGCAGATCCCCACCTGTTTATAGGCTAAGTGTGGACATGCAGTTGCTTCCAGTGTGGAGGGTATCCACTATGGGAAGAACCATTGATTAGGCAGCAATAAGCATATCCCTAGTATTTCTGAAAGTATGAACAGAAAGAAAAAAGATGGCAAAATATGAGTCCCATAAAGTATAAATACAAAAATGTTTATTAAAGAAAAAACAGAATACCTACTGGAAAAGGTATGCATGCATCACATAGTGGGGGCAGACATCCCTGGTACAGAGTGCTCGAGGTACATAGACGTCAGATAAAGCAGCCAGCAATCCAATGAGGAAAAGGTAAGGTACAATGGAAAACCGCCTTATAATGAATCCAGGTATAGTGTGAGGGAATACATGGTGAAAAATCCACTAGTAAGGGTGATAAAAGTACTGAATCGAGACCCGTCGAAAACAAATGTAGCGGCCTCCTCACTCCCCTCTTTGCATCAGCTCGTCTTTCTCTTGTCTAGGGGTACCTCAGAGGGGAGGGAGCGAGGTCACCACGCCAAGCCTTCACCACATGTGTCCGTGCGGTGTAAGCAAAGTTCCTTCTCTACCTTCGGGTCAGTGTTGTGCACCTGGAGTTACCTTGAACAATGTCCACCAGAAAAGAGCCCCACACCATTAAAGTCCAACACTCCTTTATTCTTCTCGAGTGAACAGCACAATCAGTTAGACTCCCTTAACCACTTCCCTACCCAGCCATAGTAATATGACGTCCACAGATGGGATCTCCCATCCTGGGTGGACGTCATATGACGTCCTCTGCTTTGTAGGGGAATATCTGAATGATGCCTGCAGCTAGAGGCATCATTCAGATATCCTTTTGTTCTGCCAGCGATTCTCTGCACCATAAGAATGATCATAGCGGCAGTTCCGCCGCTTGATCGTTCTTATAGGCGGCGGGAGGTGGCACCCCCCCCCTCCCGCCGCCATCCGGTGCTTCGCCGGCTCTCCCAGGTACCGTTGTGTTCCTTAGGACACAGCAGTTCCCTGATGGGGGTAAATGAGTGGCGGCGGAGCAGCAGCGGCGGGCAGCGGAGCTTTCTGTGCGGCGCGGCGGGCAGCGGAGCGGCTTACCGGCTCCCATATGCAGAGCTGCAGCAGCGGCGTGCCCGGGGGCGTGCATCGCGGCAATCTGGGATCCGGTGTGTCCCTCTGGACACACCGATTCAAGTAATGTGGCGGCGGGCGGCGGAGATTCCGGTATAAACTTACCGGAATTGATGATGCAGAGCTGCGCAGCGGCTGAGGTTTTTCCCTTGGATACAGCCCAGCCTCGATCAGGGTAAAGAGCCAATGAAATTGGCTCTTTACCACGTGACCGGCTGTGTCCAATCACAGCAGGTCACTAAATGTAAACAAAACACACAATTGTGTGTAACTCACTGTTGCCTGGTTCTCCTCTTCACACACCTGTGAGGAGGAGATCAGCTAACAGTGAGTTACACATATGTTATACACATATACATATGTACTACTGTGCCCAGATTGCCCCCCTAAATAAAGAGTACCTGTCATCTAGTACCTGCCACCAGATCACCCGCCACCCACCTGTCCATCAGGAGTACCTGTCCATCAGGAGTACCCGCCACCTCACCTGAGTACCCGCCACCCCAGAGTACCCGCCACCAGTCCATCAGGAGTACCTGTCCATCAGGAGTACCTGTCCATCAGGAGTACCCGCCACCTCACCTGAGTACCCGCCACCTCAGAGTACCCGCCACCAGTCCATCAGGAGTACCTGTCCATCAGGAGTACCTGTCCATCAGCAGTACCCGCCACCTCACCTGAGTACCCGCCACCTCAGAGTACCCGCCACCAGTCCATCAGGAGTACCTGTCCATCAGGAGTACCCGCCACCTCACCTGAGTACCCGCCACCTCAGAGTACCCGCCACCAGTCCATCAGGAGTACCTGTCCATCAGGAGTACCTGTCCATCAGCAGTACCCGCCACCTCAGAGTACCCGCCACCAGTCCATCAGGAGTACCTGTCCATCAGGAGTACCCGCCACCTCACCTGAGTACCCGCCACCAGTCCATCAGGAGTACCTGTCCATCAGCAGTACCCGCCACCTCACCTGAGTACCCGCCACCTCAGAGTACCCGCCACCAGTCCATCAGAAGTACCTGTCCATCAGGAGTACCTGTCCATCAGGTGTACCAGCCACCTCACCAGGAGTACCCGCCACCTCACCAGGAGTACCCGCCACCAGTCCATCAGGAGTACCTGTCCATCAGGAGTACCCGCCACCTCACCAGAGTACCCACCACCAATCCATCAGGAGTACCTGTCCATTAGAGTACCCGCCACCTCACCAGAGAACCTGCCACCAGAGTACCTGCCACCTCACCAGCGTACCCACTATGTCCAGAAAGGTGTACACCCCAGAAGAAGCATATCAAATACTCAGTCTGACCGATGAGAGCAACGGGGAGCTCTCACCGCTCAGTTCTGATTCCGATTCTGGTTCGGAATATGAACCCCCCGAAGGCAGCACATCCGGATCCGAATTAGAGGAGGACACAGTCCGTCCAAAAAGAAGACGGTCTGAACACCAGGCAGCGACCAGCAGTGCCAACGGCGGTAGACCCCAGGAGGAAAGGCCCAGTGCAAGTACACGCCAAAGAAGTAGGACCCGAACCCAGCTTCCAGATGGCTTGGCAAACCCATTGTGGCTGCCTTCTACCTCAGGGTCAGCCACGATCCCCCCTTTTACAGCACAGCCAGGTGTGCAGGTCAACACTGAGGGTTTTTCCAAACTTGATTTTTTTTATTTATTTTTCCCTGATGAATTGGTTCAAGGCATTGTGGAGCAAACTAATCTTTTTGCTCAACAATTCATTGAAAACAACCCCAGCTCCAGCTATGCCCGCCCTTTTGAATGGAGACCACTAACAGTGGTGGAGCTTAGATTGTTTTTAGGCCTAACGTTTAACACGGGGCTTACAAAAAAAAATGAAATGAATAGGTATTGGTCGAAGAAACCCATCCACCATATGCCAATTTTTACATCGGCCATGTCCAGGTCCCGATACGAACTTATAATGCGGTTCCTGCATTTCAGTGACAACTCACAGTGCCCTCCCCCCCGAGATCACCCAAACTTTGACAAATTATATAAAATTCGCCCCCTAATTAATTTTTTTTCCAAGAAGTTTGCCGAACTTTATGTCCCTGACCAAAACATTTCTGTGGACGAATCCCTGGTGCATTTCACAGGCCGGCTGGGAATCAAGCAATATATCCCCAGTAAGCGGGCGAGGTACGGCTTGAAGCTCAACAAGCTCTGTGAAAGCGCCACTGGTTATGTGCACTCATTCCGCATGTACGAAGGCAAAGATTCCATTGTACATGGGAATAAGTGGAAAAATTGTTTGGGAGTTGGTATTTCCACTCCTCCAAAAGGGGTATCATATTTATATGGACAACTATTATACCAGCCTGCCCCTTCTCCGCCACCTCTACCTAAAAAAAACTCTGGCGTGTGGTACAACAAGAATAAACAGAAAGGGCTTCCCACAGCGTCTTGTCACCACAACCATTCAAAAGGGGGAATCGGCAAGCTTGAGGAACGAGGAAGTGTTGGCTGTGAAGTGGAGGGATAGGAAAGATGTGTACATCATGTCCACCATCCACGATGACACCTCGGTGGAACTTCACAGAAGACGCAGTACCGTTCGCAAGCCTTCCTGCATCAATGAGTACAATAAATTCATGGGGGGTGTGGATTTAAATGATCAAATGTTGCAGCCCTATCTTTCAACCCGAAAATCCCTCTTCTGGTATAAAAAAATCGCAATTTACTTTTTTCATTTGGCCCTGTTAAATTCTTTCATAGTCTACCAAAAATCCACACATAGACCCACCACCTTCATGAGATTTATTGAAGACATTGTCACTGCCCTGATCTACCAACAAACATCCCCCCCAGAAAGCATTCACTCAGATTGTGTCAGCAGACTACATGAGCGCCATTTTTCAGACCATATTTCACCATCACGATCCGGAAGACGACGCCAAAAAAAATGTCGGGTGTGCACCAGAAGAGGAATTAGGAAAGACACCAGCTTCCATTGTCCTGACTGTCCCTCCCAACCTGGCCTTTGCATCGGAAAATGCTTCAAGCGATATCACACTCTCGAAAACTATTAGCCCATATTTCTAATACTGCCATTTCCCCGTTTTCAATATGTCCTGAATATTTCCCTGCCTCAACCAACCATATCATTGTCTTCCATGTGAACTGACCCTGGCCTGTTTCTCGACTATGTCTCTGCCTACCGTCTGCATTGTTTATCCGCCATGTTTCTGCCTTTCACGTGAACTGACCCTGGACTGTATGGATTATGCCTCTGCCTACCGTTTATTTCTGCCTTTTACCTGCACTGACCTCGGCCTGTTGACCATGTTTTTGCCTGCCCCCTTGGACTGATCTTTCACCCTGCTACACAGGGGTCTCACATATGTGAGGGGCTCCAGAATAGTGTTCTGAGTTCAGAAAACCAGTTTTTGGTTTTCTGTGTTCCCAGAACAGGGTCTGGTTGTCCGGAGGCTTCAAAGCGATTTGGGTGGGAGAAGCCTCTACCCCTGTCCCCATTCTTTCCTGACCATTGCCCTAAGCTTGATGGTCCTGCCTGCTCCCTGGACAAATACTCTGGCTGTGCTGACCATACCTCTGCCTGCTGCATGTACTAACTATGGACAGTATTCCTGCCTGCTGCATGGACGATCCTTTGTTCCTTTTGCTACTGCTGACCACATCTCTGCCTGCTATCTGGACCAATGCTTTGGCTGTGCTGACATCATCTCTACCTGTACTGACTATTCCTGCCTGCTGCCTGTTTTGCTGTCGCTGTCCACGTTCCTGCCTGCTGCCTGGACCGATGCTCTCCTCTTTGGACCACTGCACTACTAAAACCGCAGGTAATCTTTTCTTTACCCTTTTTCTCAGAAGAATGTATTTTGGTTTATAATT
This sequence comes from Rana muscosa, assembly GCA_029206835.1. NCBI lineage: Eukaryota > Metazoa > Chordata > Amphibia > Anura > Ranidae > Rana > Rana muscosa. The sequence goes on from CM055122.1 coordinate 547,944,145, forward strand.
GGTATGTACAGTACATGCTATGTTTTAGAAATATGAAGGGCCTTCAACAATGTGATAGGTTGTCAGGAATTTATGTGTGTAATTTATGCTCCTAGAACACATGACGGTGCTACTTAGATGTTAGGCCTCTGTATTTGGCCAGGCTGTGTAAAAGTCTCACACATTTGGTATCACCATACTCAGGAGGAGTAGCAGAATGTATTTTGGGGTGTCACTTTTGCTATGTACATGCTATGTGTTAGTAATATCTTATAAATGGACAACTTTGTATAAAAAAAATGCGTTTTCATTTTTTTCCCACATATTCCAAAAACTTCTGGAAAAAAATGAACCGTTCAAAAGACTCATTATGCCTCATAGATTATACGTTGGGGTGTTAGCTTTCCAAAATGGGGTCATTTTATGGGAGTTTCCATTGTCCTGGTGCTCCAGGGTCTTCAAAACTGTAATAGGTGGTTGAGAAATGAGATGTGTAATTTATGCTCCTAGAATGCCTAAAGGGGCTATTTCAATGTTGGGCCTCTGTATTTGGCCAGGCTGTGTAAAAGTCTCACACATTTGGTATCGCCATACTCAGGAGGAGTAGCAGAATGTATTTTTGGGTGTAATTTTTGCTATGTACATGCTATGTGTTGGTAATATCTTATAAATGGACAACTTTGTATAAAAAAAATGCGTTTTCATTTTTTTCCCACATATTCCAAAAACTTCTGGAAAAAAATGAACCGTTTAAAAGACTCATTATGCCTCATAGATTATACGTTGGGGTGTTAGCTTTCCAAAATGGGGTCATTTTATGGGCATTTCCATTGTCCTGGTGCTCCAGGGTCTTCAAAACTGTAATAGGTGGTTGAGAAATGAGATGTGCAATTTATGCTCCTAGAATGCCTAAAGGGGCTATTTCAATGTTGGGCCTCTGTATTTGGACAGGCTGTGTAAAAGTCCCACACATTTGGTATTGCCATACTCAGGAGGAGTAGCAGAATGTATTTTGGGGTGTCATTTTTGCTATGTACATGCTATGTGTTGGTAATATCTTATAAATGGACAACTTTGTATAAAAAAAATGCATTTTCATTTTTTTCCCACATGTTCCAAAAACTTCTGGAAAAAAATGAACCGTTCAAAAGACTCATTATTCCTCATAGATTATACGTTGGAGTGTTAGCTTTCCAAAATGGGGTCATTTTATGGGCGTTTCTATTGTCCTGGTGCTCCAGGGTCTTCAAAACTGTAATAGGTGGTTGAGAAATGAGATGTGTAATTTATGCTCCTAGAATGCCTGAAGGTGCTATTTCAATGTTGCGCCACTGTATTTGGCCAGGCTGTGTAAAAGTCTCACACATTTGGTATCGCCATACTCAGGAGGAGTAGCAGAATGTATTTTGGGGTGTCATGGCAAGTATGCATGTGCTGTGTGCGAGAAATAACTTGTTATTATGACAATTTTGTGCAAAAAAATAAAAATGTAAAAAAATTTAAAAAATTTCCCAAGAATTGTGGGAAAAAAGTACAACTTCAAAAAACTCACAATGACTCTTACTAAATACATTGGAATGTCTGCTTTCCAAAAAGGGGTAATTTGGGGGGTATTTGTACTTTCCTGGCTTGTTAGGGTCTCAAGAAATGAAATAGGCCTTCAGTACATCAGGTGTGATCAGATGTGATAATTTTTCAATGATTTGCATCATAGCTTGTAGACTCTATAACTTTCACAGAGACCAAATAATATACACTTTTTTGGTTATTTTTACTAAAGATATGTAGCAGTATACATTTTGGCCCAATTTTATGAAGAAAAATTACTTATTTGCAAAATTTTACAATAAAAACAAAAAAAAAAGTGTTTTTTTTTTAAAAAATCTAACTTTTTTCGCTTATATTGCAAAAAATAAAAAACCTAGCGGTGATTAAATACCACCAAAAGAAAGCTCTGTTTGTGAGAAAAAAATGATAAAAATTTGGTTTGGGTACAGTGTAGCATGACTGAGTAATTGTCATTCAAAGTGTGAGAGCGCTGAAAGCTACAAATTGGTCTGGTAAGGAAGGGTGTATAAAAGCCCTGTATTGAAGTGGTTAAAGAACAGAACAAACAAGGAGGTGTGGATGCGAGTAGGCCCAGACACAATGAACTCTCCACTTTCCTCCAAGAAAGTGAGCTGAGGTCTCCAAGCAGAGGGGGGGGGGGTTTCCTTCCTGGCGGTCTCCGATGGGAGGCTCATCTGTCACTGGCAATCTGCTGCACCCGGTCTTCAAGTGAGTATCTCCCCCTGGTCCATTACGCCTTCCGGATTCGGGTACCCACTCCCGGGGGTTCCCTAGGACCTCCTTCCCTCGCGGAACTCAGTGTTGGGCACTGAGCTCCAGACCTCCATCCGAGTACCTCACCCCAGGCTAAAGGTGCCTGGAATGGAACACGACCTCCGGACGTCCTCTAGGCCTAGGCCGCCTAGAGGACCGACACGAACCACCGCCCTCAGGCTGAAGGTGCCTGGGACTCGACCCCGTGACAAAGATGGCCGGCCTCTTTATACCCTCTCCCAGCAAGCATTGCGGGTTCCCCGCCCCACCATACCGCTGCCGAGGGAGGACAAAAAGGAGGCACGGCACACAGCAATGGTTCAACCCCAGCCCAGGGCGACAGTGCCACCTGCTGGGCCGCAAGGAACTGCACATCGCTGGTGTCTCTGCCAGTTTTAAATGGGAAGAAAAGTGTATACCCGCTACACAAAGAACAAAAAATGTACTTACAGATGTCACTAGATGTGTCCAGTATGCCCCCAGGAGACAGCTAACTGCAGTGCACAAAGCCGGGATAAGAATGCAGCGTTTAAATATGTGTGCAGGAAAACAGCGGCGCGCGAAAGTACGGCGTGGGCATGTGACGTCACAGCCCAGGGCCGAAAGCAGCATGTAAACATGCTGATGTGTGCGGCGAAGACCGTGCATGCGTCCAACAGACAGGACAAACTATGAGAATGCGCTGGCGCCCTGGACAATAATAAAAAGAAAGCCCCACACAGAGCACACAAGTGAATGCCTGTAGGTAACCACCAAGCCGGAAACAAACCAGGCCCAATTTGCAAGCATAGAACGGTCACAAAAGGACAAATAATACCAAAGAGAACCACAAGAGGGCAGACCCATCTATATAGATACTGAAAGTATCTCAAGGAAGATATGTGCAGGACGCAGTCGGATTATACATGGAGCAGTGAACACATGCCAAGGACAGTTAAAAGAATAAAGAACACTGAAAAATTATATTTGTATTCATGCATATTTGGCTCAAATTACACGCTAAAGCAGCATTCTATTGTAGAGTAGATTGAACTAGAAAAGCTACAATTTCTGGGGAAATTGTGTGACGTGTTCTTGCCTCCACCAGTAGTCTACAGCTGGAGTGGGCGGAGTAACTGGGTGGAGTGACTTGAGCAACTGTTGTGTGCTTGGAGTGGCTGGAGTAACTGTGAAAAGTGTTAAAAAGCTTAATTTTTTAAAAAGTAGAAATAGTAGAAAAAAAAATGAAGAAGTCCCATCATTAGCTGAAAGAGCGGAACATTTTTTTTAAAAAATTGAATTTTTTTTTTTTTTTTTATATTTTTCAAAAATTATAATTATTTTAATTTTTAAATGATTTTTTTTCTAAAATCTTTTTTTTAAAAATGGGGTTTTTTTCAAAAATTTCTTTTCTTTCTCGTACATCACGGGACACAGAGCGACATAGTCATTACTAATGGGTTATATAGTTACCGTCAGGTGCTGGCACTGGCAACTTCCAAAACCGGAAGTACCCTCCCCTATATAAGCCCCTCCCATCCGGGAGCACCTCAGTTTTTTTGCCAGTGTCTAAGGTGTTGGCCAAGAAGAAACATGTGTTTTTCACTGAGCTTGCGTACAGGTTCTTTTGGGCCTCAGTAAGCTATTCCGGATCCGACCAAAAAAGCTTCATAGCTAAACGGTCGGTACCCGGGCCTTGCAAAGAGAAGAGCAAGGTTCTGCCTGTAATGCTTCTCTTAGGAGAGCTGGACCCTGGGATCCAGAGCTCTGGTCATACCCACGACCAAGATGTTTTCTGTGCAGGGTGCTATACAGGTCCAGGGGAGTGGAATCCTTGGGAACCCGGTCCCTGAAGGTTTGATTACAATGCCTGCCGTGATAGGTGAAGTTTGGGCTTTTGTGGACCAAACAAAGTCCTGCGGCGAGGAACAGGTAAGTGGGGGCCCCCAGGAACTTGGTTCTATTGGGGGACCCCCAAGCCTAATTTGTCTTTCTGTCTGTTACCTAATGGTATTCCCGCAAGATTCTGTGCATGCCTGTAACTACTAAAAAAATGTAATAATTTTTAATGGTGGTCAAGAAAAAAAAAAAAAAAAATGTTTTTTTATATATATTTAGTATATTAGACTGCGGTACCTGTGTTTGTCCACTAGAGGCCGCTGTGGAATGTTTTCTTGTCATGTGGACTAGTTTCTTCTCAGAGAGCAAAGTCCAGGCAGTTGGTGAGTTCTCCTATAGGAAACTGCTTCCTCTGCCATGTTGCAGTGCTCGTCCATCCCCCGGCCTGCGGCAAAGAGGGGCCCTGGCTCCTGTCCCTGGTTTCCATGTTTGAAATTAGCGCCGAGGGCGCACGTGGCCGCGTGCGTGCGCGTGCACGCGCCTCTATATATAGAGGTGAGCCGGGAAAGGGGGCGGAGCCTGGGGGATGACGCTCTGTGCGCGCCGCAGCGCTTCTGCGCATGTGCGGGCGTCCCAGCAGGTTTTAAAAAGCCACAATATTGTAGTAAGCTGGCTATGAAGTACAGAGACAGAGCTGGCAACATTTAAAGGCATACAGCAAGCGGTTGATACAGGCATCCCCTAGAAAGGCACATTAGTAGACACCAACTGTTTATTATAGCAGCATTTATGCTAGACTATTATCAGTAACTGGTGTATTTCGGCTGGAATACCTCAGCTTTGTGGCTTAGGAATATGCCGTCTAAAAACTCCGGGACTAGAAATTCCAGGAGGAATAGGGGGTCTCCATCGGGCTCTGAGGATCTTGGGCATGCTTTGGCTGCACCAGTCTCCCCTGAAGAATCAGAGGTTAGTGACCGTAGGGCACCCCCAGGAGTACCTGGTACTGTGGCTGTCCTCAGTTCACCTGCTCCTGTGTATGTAACAGAGGAGGTTTTTTCCTCAGCTCTGGGAGGACTGGAAGAGAGATTGTCAGCATTAATCGCTGCTTCCCTGTCACAGGAGAAAAGCGCTCGATCTCCGTCTCCTCCCTCAGAGTGCCTGTTAACAGAGCAACAGTCCCATACAGAGGTCGACCTACCTGAGGGGGATCAGGATGAGGTTGATTCGGTTGTAGAGGAATCAACAGTGGAAGAGCCGTTCTCAGCATCACATGCTGAGAGGTTATGGGTTCAGTCCCTGACTAATATGGTCCGATCAGCATTTAAAATGCCACTTGCGGAGCCATCCTCCACTTCTGTCTCCTCGTTGGGGTCGCTAAAAGCTCCCCAGACTGTTTGTTCCTTTCCGATCCATCCTTTACTGGAGGGGCTCATTTACCAGGATTGGGAGCATCCTGACAAAATATTTACTCCCCCCAAGAGATTTCCGGTGGTCTATCCCATGGAGGATAAGTTCATCAGAAAATGGAAGGTCCCTACAGTGGACGCAGCCATCTCTTGTGTGAATAAATCACTGACATGTCCGGTGGAAAATGTCCAAATGTTCAAGGACCCAATAGATAAAAAATTGGAGTCATTATTGAAATCTGCTTTTTCTACAGCAGGATTGGTGACACAACCAGCAGTGGCAGCTATAGGGGTCTGCCAAGCAGTGAAGGATCAGTTGAAACAGGTCTTAAGAGACTTGCCGGATCAGCAGGCTCTTGCCCTAGCTGATCTACCTAGAGCCTTATGCTTTGCGGTGGACGCTATAAAGGATTCAATCCATCAGGCCTCCCGCCTTACGCTGTCTGTAGTACATATGCGCAGGCTTCTATGGCTCAAAAACTGGTCTGCTGAAGCTCCCTGTAAAAAATTGCTGGTCAGCTTCCCATTTCATGGGGAGCGCTTATTCGGGGAAGACCTGGACAAGTATATCCAGAGAATTTCCAGCGGTAAAAGTACACTTTTGCCGGTTAAAAATAGAGTTAGAGGTCCCTCCTTTAAGAGGCCGGCTTCTCCAGTCCCTAGGACATCGGCTGTGAAACAGTTCCGACGGCCTCCCCGGTCAAATCCCGGAGGTAAAAATCAGGGACAGTTGCAGGGTAACAAGAAGCCCTGGAGCAGGAGAGGTACAAAACCTCCCCCAAAGTCAAATGCATGAAGGGTTGCCCCCACCCAATCGGGTGGGGGGAAGACTTCAGTTGTTCACAGAAACCTGGCGGGACACGATCCGAGACAGATGGGTGCTCTCCGCAGTAAATCTGGGATACAAATTGGAGTTAAAAAACTCCCCTCCTTCCCGCTTTATAAGGTCAAACGTGCCAAGGGATCCCCAGAAGAGAGGATCCCTCCTGTTGGCACTGGAACAATTATTGCTTCAAGCAGTAATTATAGAGGTTCCCCTGGAAGAATGGGGGTTCGGGTTTTACTCAAACCTCTTTACAGTTCCGAAGCCAAACGGGGACGTGAGGCCCATATTAAATCTAAAAGGGCTAAACAAATTCCTACATATCAGGACTTTCCGGATGGAGTCGATCCGATCGGTAGCCACTGCCCTACAAGGGGAGGAATGGTTAGCCTCGATCGACATCAAAGATGCTTATTTGCACATCCCCATCTTTCCAGCCCACCAAAAATTTCTACGCTTTGCGGTAGAAGGGTGCCATTTTCAGTTCAGAGCCTTACCCTTCGGTCTGGCCACAGCACCAAGAGTGTTCACAAAAATTCTGGCCCCATTATTGGCCAATCTAAGAACACGAGGTGTAACGATAATGGCATATCTAGACGACTTGTTGCTGATAGACCACTCAGTGGAAAAACTAGAAGTGGTTGTTCACGAGACAATCAAGTATCTGGAATATCACGGTTGGATTATCAACCGAGACAAGTCAGCCCTAAAACCAGTCAAAAGTCTGGAATACTTGGGGCTAAGGCTGGATTCAGACCAGAGAAAGATTTTCTTGCCTCAAGAAAAGGGGTCGTCTTTGAGAGATTTGATCCACTTAGTGGGTTCAAAAAGACAGCCATCCATACGCCTGTGCATGAGGCTGCTGGGAAAAATGGTGGCATCATTCGAAGCAGTACCCTACGGTCAATTCCATTCAAGGAAGTTGCAAAGGGCCATACTGTCAGCCTGGAACAAAAAAGTTCAGGCTCTGGACTTACCAATGTCCTTGTCCCCTTCCGTTCGCAGGAGCCTCCGCTGGTGGTTGGTTCCCCAGAATCTGGAAAGAGGGAAATCCTTCAGTCCGATTTCCTGGAAGGTGGTCACTACAGATGCCAGCCTTATAGGCTGGGGAGCAGTACTGGAGCAATGGTCTCTCCAGGGCAGATGGTCGGATGCGGAAAAGGCCCTGCCCATCAATCTCTTAGAGATACGAGCAGCCCGGTATGCCCTAGTAGCATGGACATCCAAACTCCAAGGGTCCCCTGTCAGAGTTCAGTCAGACAATGCCACAGCAGTGGCATATATCAATCGTCAGGGGGGCACCAGGAGTCGTGCAGCCCAAAGGGAAGTAAATTACATCCTGAGATGGGCAGAAAGATATGTCCCAGCCATATCTGCGGTATTCATTCCAGGGGTGGAGAATTGGAAGGCGGACTTTCTAAGTCGCCAACAATTATGCCCAGGGGAATGGTCCCTTCATCCCGAGGTTTTCCGGACAATATGTCAGTGGTGGGGAACACCGGATGTAGATCTGCTAGCATCCAGATTCAACACAAAAGTGGACAGGTTTGTCTCTTGGGCAAGGGATCCCCTAGCGTGCGGCTCGGATGCCCTAGTGTTCCCTTGGGATCAGTTCAAGCTGATATATGCATTCCCACCGCCACAATTGTTACCTCGATTACTCCGCAGAATCAGGGTAGAAAAGAAACCAGTGATTCTGGTGGCTCCAGCGTGGCCCCGAAGAGCATGGTACGCGGAGATTGTAAAGATGTCTGTGCGGAGTCCTTGGACCCTCCCACATCTTCCGGACCTGCTTTCGCAGGGACCGATATACCACCTTTCCTTACCAGCCCTAGGTTTGACGGCCTGGCTATTGAAGCCCACATTCTAAAAAAGAGAGGGCTCTCTAATGCTGTGGTATCTACCATGATCAATGCCAGGAAGCCGGTATCCAGGCAGATCTACTATAGAATCTGGAAGGCGTACATCGCCTGGTGTGAAGCCAAGAAATGGCATCCACGTAAATACGTAATAGGTAGGATTCTGGACTTCCTACAATGGGCTGTAGATAGGAAGCTTGCCTTGAGTACTATCAAGGGTCAGATTTCGGCCTTGTCAATATTTTTTCAAAGGCCCTTGGCTTCGCATTCACTAGTCAAAGCCTTTATACAAGGAGTGATGCGTATTAGTCCTCCGGTTAATATTCCCATATGTCCATGGGATCTAAACTTGGTTCTGTCGGTTCTACAGAAACAACCATTTGAACCATTACAGCATATTTCCTTAGTGCTTCTCACCAGGAAATTGATTTTTCTAGTAGCCATTTGTTCGGCTAAAAGAGTATCGGAATTAGCAGCTATGTCCTGTAAGGAGCCATATCTGGTTATCCATAAGGACAGAGTAGTGTTACGTCCTCATCCAGCCTTTCTTCCTAAGGTGGTATCGAGTTTTCATTTGAACCAAGATGTGGTTCTTCCTTCTTTTTTCCCCAAGCCTACTTCGGTAGAGGAAAAGTTATTGCATTCTTTGGATGTAGTAAGAGCAGTTAAAGCTTATCTAAAAGCCACTGCTCAGATTCGCAGAACGGATACTTTGTTTATTCTGCCGGAAGGCCCCAGAAAGGGTCAGGCAGCGTCAAAATCTACTTTAGCCAAGTGGATTCGACAGGTCATAATACAAGCCTATAGCTTGAGAAGTAGACCGCCTCCGTTCAAAGTTAGGGCGCACTCCCCGAGAGCAGTTGGAATTTCATGGGCAGTGCATCACCAGGCCTCCCTGGCTCAAATCTGTAAGGCCGCAACATGGTCTTCGGTACACACGTTTACTAGGTTCTACCAGGTGGACGTTAGAAGTCAGGAGGATGTCGCCTTTGGGCGCAGTGTGTTGCAGGCCGCAAAAGATCCTCATGTCTGATAGCGCTCAGCTTATATATGGTGTATCCCCCCCCTCATTTGGCATTGCTTTAGGACATCCCATTAGTAATGACTATGTCGCTCTGTGTCCCGTGATGTACGAGAAAGAAAATAGGATTTTTATAACAGCTTACCTGTAAAATCCTTTTCTTGGAGTACATCACGGGACACAGAGCTCCCGCCCCTCTTTGGGGACACTTATTGCTTTGCTACAAAACTGAGGTGCTCCCGGATGGGAGGGGCTTATATAGGGGAGGGTACTTCCGGTTTTGGAAGTTGCCAGTGCCAGCACCTGACGGTAACTATATAACCCATTAGTAATGACTATGTCGCTCTGTGTCCCGTGATGTACTCCAAGAAAAGGATTTTACAGGTAAGCTGTTATAAAAATCCTATTTTTTTCAGATATTTTTTTTTTCAAAAAATTTTTTTTTTTCAATTCAAAAATGATTCTTTTTTCAAAATAATTTTTGTTTTAAAAAAATATATATTTTTTTAAATGATGTTTTTTTCAAAAATATTTATTTTTTTCAAAAATTATTATATATATATTGTGAGGGGGTTAGCTCGGCAGCGGGTGTGTGTGACCCCCGGGATGGGCTCCCCACACAAAAACAGGCCCAGCAAACGGAGGTTGTGGTTTTCAAAATCAAAAAGGTGCGGTTTATTTTCTATTTACAGTGACAAAACACAGCAAAGCAAAAGAAACATAAATAAAATAAATCCTGGTCAACTTGACCTCTGAGTAAACATACAGGTTTCCTAACTAACAACTGGGATCAGCCTAGTGCTGTCCTAGTCCCTAAGTCCCTAGTTTTAAATGTCCAAGCAAATAGCCACACAGGCTTTTTCTCACCGCACAGGGGTTCACTCTCCCTAGACAGTCCACACAGGTCTGGTTCCAGGCATGAGCTAACATCTAATGAAGCTGGGAGTTCTTATAGAGGCCTAAATGAGCTGACAAGCTTCAGCTGGTCTCATCAACTCCCTGTCTGCACGACGCCCAGCCCTCTCCCTAGAGGTATGAGTCATCCATGAGCCCACTAGCCTTATACAACTCTCCACCTAGTTGTATAAGTCGGCGTAAAGCCTGAATCTGGGCGAAATATATCTACCCCCCTGGATGCAACCAGGTGACTTTACCTTCCTGCTGTCACATACCCCCCCCTCTTGTTTTAACCTCGGGGTTGGAACACCAGCAATCAGGCATTCATGTACTCGAGACAAAGCATCCACATTCCCCATTTGAACGCCAGGGCGATGCTTTACTGTGAAGTTGAATTCCTGGAGGGCCAGGAACCACCTATTCACTCTTCTATTTGTTTCCTTGTTTTGAGCCATCCACTTTAACGGAGCGTGATCCGTAACCATGTCAAAGTGCCTACCTAGCAGGTAGTACCGAAGGGAATCTAGAGCCCACTTCACCGCTAAACACTCCTTTTCAACGGTGGCGTAATTTACCTCATGGGACTTCAACTTCCTGCTGAGGTAAATGACTGGGTGCTCTTCCCCGTTCCAGACCTGGGACAATACTGCTCCTAACCCCACATCTGACGCATCACTTTGTACGACAAAGTCTTTAGAGAAGTCGGGTGAGTACAACACTGGCTGGCTACATAAGGCTTGTTTCAAGAATTGGAATGCTGCCTCAGCCTCGGGGGTCCATTTAATCATGACCGACCCTTTCCCCTTCGTCAGGTTGGTTAGGGGCACAGCCTTAGAAGCAAAGTGGGGAATGAATCGCCGATAATACCCAGCGATTCCCAGAAAGGCTCGTACCTGCTTCTTGCTGTTGGGACGTGGCCAACTCTGGATGGCCTCGACTTTGTTGAGTTGGGGTTTTATTACTCCCCTCCCAATGGTGTACCCAAGATATTTGGCCTCCTCCTGCCCAATGGTACACTTCTTGGGGTTAGCCGTAAACCCCGCTTCCCGAACAGAGTCCAGGACTGCTTGCACTTTTGGCAGATGTGAGGCCCAATCTGTGCTATGGACAATTACGTCATCCAGGTAAGCCGCAGCATACTTCCGATGGGGCCTCAGCATCTGGTCCATTTTCCGCTGGAATGTGGCCGGCGCATTCTGTAACCCGAACGGCATTCTTTTATATTGGAACGCCCCGTCTGGGGTTACAAATGCGGTTTTCTCTTTGGCCGACTTGGCCAGGGGGATTTGCCAATACCCTTTTGTGAGGTCAAGAGTCGTCATGTATCGGGCTGTTCCCAGCCGGTCGATCAACTCATCTATACGTGGCATGGGGTAGGTGTCAAATTTTGTAACTTTGTTCAACTGACGAAAATCGTTACAAAATCGCCAGCTCCCATCCGGTTTAGGCACCAACACAATGGGACTAGACCAATCACTTTGGGACTCCTCTATCACCCCTAAGTTCAGCATTTTTTGTACTTCCTCCCGTATTGCCTCCCGTCGGGCCTCTGGGATCCGATAGGGTTTTAACTTCACCCTTTCACCGGGCGGGGTAATGATGTCATGCTCTACCCCAGATGTTTGTCCCGGCAGCTCAGAGAATACCTCCTTGTTGCGAAGCACAAACTCCTTAACCTCCTGTTGTTGGGGTTGTGACAAGGTGGCTGCTATTCCAACCTCAGGAATCACGCAACCAGTTTGAGCTGGTGACCAAGTGTCTGCGACTAGGGACTCTCTATCCCTCCAGGCTTTCAACAGATTAACGTGATAGATCTGTTCGGGCTTTCGCCTTCCTGGTTGTCTGACCTTGTAATTCACTTCACTCACTTTTTCCATTATCTCATAGGGGCCTTGCCATTTGGCAAGGAATTTACTTTCAACCGTAGGGACAAGTACCAGTATCCTATCCCCCGGGGAAAAGGTACGGGTCTTGGCTCCACGGTTGTACACTCTCTGCTGTGCTAACTGCGCTTGGGCCAAATGTTCCTTCACGATGGGCATTACCTGTGCAATTCGGTCTTGCATCAGGGCGACATGCTCAATCACACTCCTGTGGGGAGAACTCTCACTTTCCCAAGTTTCCTTGGCAATATCCAACAGCCCTTTTGGGTGTCTCCCATACAGTAACTCAAAGGGGGAGAATCCCGTAGAGGATTGGGGCACCTCCCTAATAGCAAACATCAAATAAGGAAGTAGACAGTCCCAATCCTTTCCATCTCTATCCACCACTTTCTTCAACATTTGTTTTAGGGTTTTGTTGAATCTTTCAACCAGCCCATCGGTTTGGGGGTGATACACAGATGTACGCAATTGCGTCACTTTGAACAATTTACACAGCTCTTTCATAACCCGGGACATAAAGGGTGTACCTTGGTCCGTAAGCAGTTCTTTACAAATACCCACCCGGCTAAAAACAAGAGATAGCTCTTTGGCTATGGTTTTGGCCGAGGTATTTCTGAGAGGGATCGCTTCTGGATAACGGGTGGCATAGTCCATTATAACCAATATGTACTGGTGCCCCCTAGCGGACTTGATTATAGGACCTACCAAATCCATTGCGATTCTCTCAAACGGGACCTCAATGATGGGTAGAGGGACCAGCGGGCTACGGAAATGTGGCATCGGGGCCGACCTCTGACACACAGGGCAGGAGGAACAATAATTTTCTGTGTCCTTCATCACCCCAGGCCAATAGAATCTCTGTAATACCCTCTCTCGGGTTTTCTCTGTCCCCAGATGACCTCCAAGAATGTGCCCATGGGCCAACTCCAACACCAACTTCCTGTAAGGTTTGGGCACCACAAGCTGCTCAACGGTTTCTTCTGCCCTTTTTGCCACCCGATACAGTAGGTCCTTCTCTACGCTGAAGTATGGGTAAGTGCAGGTATTATCTGGGTTCACTAACTCGCCATCTATTTCCACTACGTTTTCCCGTGCCTTTATTAGGGCGGGGTCTTTTAACTGTTCTGTGGCAAAATTTTCCCTGTGAACCTCCAGATCAGAAAACTCCACAGACGGTAGGTTTTCGTCTGAGGAGGTGGGCTCCTCTCCAGTTTCTTGAGTCTCCCCTGCCAATACTGACAAGGGAAATTCTGGAGAGTCCTCACCACTCTCAGAGGAGTTCTGGCTATCACATTCCTGGTACATAGGGGCACCAGTGGGGGGCTCAGGATCATCCCACAGTTCCCAGAACTTCGGAAAATCCCTTCCCACAATGGCGTCATGCGGTAACTGAGATACTAAGCCCACTGGATGAGAGAGGGTACCTTTGGGGGTCTCGAAACACACTGTAGTCACTGGATACTCTCGGGTGTCCCCATGCACACAAATAACAGCTACCTTGCTATTCCCCGAGACCTCTGTTTTAACTAATTCAGCCTTTATCAGGGTCACAAGGCTACCTGAATCCAGCAATACCACAACATTTCTACCATTAACACACATTTTGCATAAATGTTTCTCAGTTCCTCGAATGGCAGTGCATGCGACTGTCGCACACAGCGACTGACGTCTGCCCGTCAGAAAGTCACACTGCATGGGTTCCTCCACAACCGGGCAATTGGCTGCAATATGTCCCGCTTGCCGGCAGCGGTAGCAAACGATCCTTCTTGCCGCCTCTTGAGCCGCTGATTTCCCAGGCTGTTCTCGCCAAACTTGGGGTAGAGCTCCCACCCTCTCACTCTCTCCACCCTCACCCCTTGGAATCCTCTTATCCGCCCCTGGGGATGGTCTGGTCTTAGGGTGGAAAGTCCGAGTGTCTCTGGAAGAGGCCGTCAGGTTCTCTGTAGCCAAGTATTTCTCCACACGATCCACAAGACCATCGGCCGTCTCTGGGTCTCCATGGCTTACCCACTTTTGGATGGCAGTAGGAAGAGCTCTCAAAAACCGATCCATTACAACACGTTCCACAATCTTTGGTGCGGACAAAGTCTCTGGCTGTAGCCACTTTCTGCTCAGGTGAATGAGATCATACATTTGAGACCTGGGGGGTTTTCCAAGCTGGAAAGTCCAGTTATGCACACGCTGAGCCCGGACAGCCTGGGTGACACCCAGCCTTGCCAATATTTCAGCTTTTAGCATCACATAGTCTTTTGCTTGGTTAGGCTCTAGGTCATAGTAAGCTTTCTGCGATTCACCAGTTAACAGAGGAGCCACCAGTCCAGCCCACTGCTCCTCAGGCCACTTTTCTCTTTCAGCGGTCCTTTCAAATGTGGTCAAAAATACCTCTGGATCATCCTCTCCAGTCATTTTTGTCAATAAACGACTCACCCCAAAGGACGCGGTATTAGTGGGACGGCTTTCCTCACTGGTCTGCGGACGTTGCTGCATTACTGCTTCCATTTGTTGTAGTCTCTGCTCTAGCTTCTGTAACAGGTCTATGAAGCGGGCCTCAGATTGCTGCTGGGCTTGTTGCTGAGCTTCCAGACTCTGTTGGTGAGCTTGCTGCTGGGCTGCAAGGCTCCTTTGCAAACCTGCATTTGTCTGCTGTTGATTGGCATTTGCTAGAGCCAGCTGTTTCAGTATCTCCTCCATGCTGGCTTAAAAAAAAACTGCCCGCATTCTCCACCAACTGTGAGGGGGTTAGCTCGGCAGCGGGTGTGTGTGACCCCCGGGATGGGCTCCCCACACAAAAACAGGCCCAGCAAACGGAGGTTGTGGTTTTCAAAATCAAAAAGGTGCGGTTTATTTTCTATTTACAGTGACAAAACACAGCAAAGCAAAAGAAACATAAATAAAATAAATCCTGGTCAACTTGACCTCTGAGTAAACATACAGGTTTCCTAACTAACAACTGGGATCAGCCTAGTGCTGTCCTAGTCCCTAAGTCCCTGGTTTTAAATGTCCAAGCAAATAGCCACACAGGCTTTTTCTCACCGCACAGGGGTTCACTCTCCCTAGACAGTCCACACAGGTCTGGTTCCAGGCATGAGCTAACATCTAATGAAGCTGGGAGTTCTTATAGAGGCCTAAATGAGCTGACAAGCTTCAGCTGGTCTCATCAACTCCCTGTCTGCACGACGCCCAGCCCTCTCCCTAGAGGTATGAGTCATCCATGAGCCCACTAGCCTTATACAACTCTCCACCTAGTTGTATAAGTCGGCGTAAAGCCTGAATCTGGGCGAAATATATCTACCCCCCTGGATGCAACCAGGTGACTTTACCTTCCTGCTGTTACAATATATATATATATATATATATATATATATATATATATATATATATATTTATTTATTTATTTATTTTAAAAAAATTACTTTTTTTTTTTCATCGGGGGGGGGGGGGGGGTCATAAACAGCAGAAAACAGTATCCGTCGTATTACAGTACATAGTAGAGGTACATAGTAATTCATTTACAGATAACAGATGTATAGTATGTCTCTGAAATATTAAAATTAAAGGCACAGTCGCAGTTTAGAAATTGCCCTTCAAATTTGAAGTGGCTAGAGGATAGTTTCAATGAATGTCAATGGGTGGCGTGAGTTGCAAACAAATCATCATATTGTGAAAACTGTAAGGACTATGGCTTAGCCGTGGACACGTGTAGTGGCAGCAGGGATAGCTGAACGTTTTGATATATATATATATAAATTTGTGTAGGTGGGCTAAAAAATGAGGGAGTGGTGGCAGGTTAGAAATCATGTCCTGATTTTTCAGATTTTGTCAGCTCACACTCTAGTTTCGCCATTCATTCCTATGGGACAAATTTCGCCGCAAAAACTACGATATTTCGTGAACGATTCAGCGAAACATTCCACAAAGTAATAGCACACCATTCAGGAACAATCCGCACGTTTCGGTATATTACTTGTCTATGTAAAAACTGTGGGAGGAGTTAGGGTGGTAAAATTTGGCTATAATAAGAATAATAATAATATATATGTGAGATAACAATAAGTGCTCTTGCTTTGCAAGAACACTTAATAATAATATATATGTGAGATAACAATAAGTACTCTTGCTATGCAAGAACACTTAATAATAATAATAATAATAATATATATGTGAGATAACAATAAGTGCTCTTGCTATGCAAGAACACTTAATAACTGTTCATATAGTCAAAGTAGATATATCTCAATAACATTCTAAGATATAGTACATAGATTACCTTACAGTCCCATAGTGTATCGAGGCTTATTTGAGGCCAGGGTGTTACAACATATATGTATATCCATGGTAAATCAATAGGTTACATTCCTATCATCAATGAAGGATTAAAAACAGGAAAAATTAGAAGTTCAAAAAAGGGACAAAACAACAAACGGTACAGATACAGTAGGATAAACTAAGATAAACCATGGATCAGAAAAGGCCCAGTCAAATTCACAGAAAAGGCTTAAAGCTGAACATGTCATTAAGGCCTGGGTAAGTTGTTGCCCGAATGTTATATATCCACTGGGTCTCACCTCTTGGTCAAAATTGCCGCCCCGGGGGTCCTCATAAACCCTATCAAGGGCGGCAAATTTGAAAACCTGAGGTTCATACTTATGTTTAAATGCCACATGGTGGGCGTGGCAAAGCAATGGTGGAGTGAGGACGTGTGTGTTCTTAGCTCCGCTCACACCGCAGCATTTTTAAGCTCTTACCGGGGCATAAACGGCGGGGAACTTACCAGATCATGTCACAGCAAACGAGGGCATCCTCCCAGCCTCGGAAGGCAGATCGGGCGACACAGGGAACGATGGATTCGTTCTGCACAGAGCCGCGGCGGACCGAGAGAACAGACTCCAAGATGGCGGCGGAGAAGAAAGGCCCCAAGCAGCACGAGGATGCAGCCTCTGGGCCAGCGGCCTCTCCTATCCCATTTCCTCAACTGGTGAGTGACACGGCTCCCCCTGCATCCCCAGGCTCCCCTTCCTTACAGGGATTAGGCCCGGATCCTATGGACTTGCTGGGTGATGAGAATCTAAAGAGGCACATATGGTCTCTCCCTACTAGGGAGGACCTGGAGCGTTTCACTGCCAGGATTGAGAAGGCTTTCACCCAGGACAAAGCCCAGCTTTAAACTGACACTGCACACTTGGGGGGCAGGCTGGAGACCTTAGAGCAGCGCTTTGAGGACTCCCTCCCTAGTATAGCCTTACTGCAAGAGACTTGTAATGCACAGAGCCACAAGATGGAGGCTTTAATATCCCAAATGGATGATTTTGAGAATCGCAGCAGGCGAGCTAACATCCGCATTCGGGGTATGCCGGAAGCCACTGCGCCGCGGGATATAATCCCTTCTTTGGAGGGGGTGTTCAGGGAAATACTGGGTCTTCCAGCCACCACTCCGATAGAGATTGATCGGGCTCACAGAGCTCTGAAGCCACCTTCCCAGGACCCTGAATCCCCACGGGACATTATCTGTAAACTCCATAAATATACTTTAAAGGGTCGCATAATGCAGAAGATGAGGAACAAGCCTTATTTTGACTTTGATGGAGCTAAACTTTTCTTCTACCAAGACCTCTCCCGACGCACTCTTATGCAACGCAGGGCTCTGCGACCCCTGCTGTCAGCTCTTCAGGATGTAGGCCTCTCCTACCGCTGGGGCTTTCCCTTCAGTCTTCAAGTAATGCATGAGGGGCGCCAGGTGACGCTGCGCACTAAGGATGATCTGCCACACTTCCTCACAGCCCTGCACCTTTGAGATGTGGACTTTCCTGACTAGAGAGGAGTTCCAGTCCTACCGGCTCTCCCTCCCTCGCAGCCCTGGCAAACCGTGCCAGGTAGGGGACGCAGGAGGAATAACAGACGCCGCAATGCCAGCACCTCTTCCGGCCCTGCATCTACCAGAGACTGAGGTGTCCTTGCTCCTTGCTCTTCCGTATCAGATGACCCATCTGCAACCTCTTCCTTAACTGGGTTTGACGGACCCTGTGGTAGTTTTGTTTTCATCAAGAAGGAAAAAAGGGGGGAGAAAAAAACATTTATTTTTACTTTTTTTGGGGGGTTTTGGGAGTTCCTGGCCTCCATAGACTGCACCGTGGACAGTTGCACTCCATATTCAGGGGGGGTTGGGGGTGGGTTTTGTTTTGTGCTTTGTAGCCCCCTTTCATCTGCAGCCGCAGACTCACCTCTTCCTGTCTGGGAGAACTAGCTAGGGACATGCACTGAGAGTGCCCCCGGATGGTACTTTGTTGCCTCATAGAGGCGGTGTGGGTGGAGTGGGATTCTTATCTCCCCCATGTTCGTCTATGTCCCCCCAGTGGGCCTACCCATAGTGGGTGTTTTCCCTTTACGGGATGGTGGGCTTCGGCCAGGGGCTTTCCTTGTGGTGGGAGGGTACCCCGGGACGGGCTCGCTTCAAGTGTTTTTTTCTGGTGGGTTGGCTAGACATGGCTCGCTTCGGCGGGCTGTGCCTCCTGACCTGCTTAACCATTTTAATTGTTGTGTTCTCATGTTGTTGTTTTTTGTGTGTCTTTGTGTTGTTTCCCCTGTCTGCCCTACTCTGTTCTTCTCTTCTCTCCACTTCCTCCTTTCTCTCCGTCTGGAGTTTTCCCAGGTACTCCTTCTTCAGAAATGCTCCTGTTGGGTTCAACGGCTACCCCTTGGCTCTGACGGACTTCCACGGTCCCCATGGCTTCTGTTAAGGTAGTATCTTATAATGTTTGGGGTCTTTGCTCTCCACACAAAAGGGGCAAGTTATGGTTGGAATTGAAACGTTTGGGGGCACAGATAGTGTTTCTGCAGGAGACCCACTTTACTGTCCAGTCCACTCTGAAACTTCCTACTAATTTATTCAACCAATGGTTCCTTAGCACTTCCAAGGTTCCTAAGGCCAAGGGAAAGGCCATAGCCGTTCACAAGTCCTGTCCCTTCCGCCTTAAAGCACATTTCTCTGATCCTAAAGGGGAGATAGCTGGGACTCTTTACACCTTTGCTAATGTATATGCCCCTAATGCCAACCAGCTGACTTTTGTAGATGCCGTACTAGACCGCCTCACTGATTTTCGGGAGGGCCGTCTGATCTTAGGGGGGGACTTTAATATTAGCCCGGATCCATTATTCGATACTTCTCATAGTCGCTCAGCCCATTCACATGCGTTCCTGAAAAGGTTTAAGAAAACGATTCAATCCCATTTCCTGTTTGACAGCTGGCGGGTGCTCCAACCCTCAGCGAGAGATTATAGCTATTATTCTAGAGTTCATGACGTGTACACCTGTATAGACCTCATATTTGTAGATCAGCATACCCTTGAGCTACTGCAGGCGGCATCCATAGAGAACATTACTATATCTGATCATGCAGCGATCACAATCACCTTTGAGGTGTCTCAGGGTGCGCAGCGCCCATCGTCATGGCGAACGAGAATCTATTGGATGACACTGTAGTGGTGGCGGAGGTTTCGGAGGTCATGTCACACTATTTTAAGGAAAACACTACTGAGAGTGTAAGTGAGGGGATGGTTTGGGAGGGTCACAAAGCTGTCATGAGGGGGGAGCTGATTTCACAAGGGGCTAGATGCAAGAGGGCGCGACAAGCAGATTTTCAGAGGATCTTGACAAATCTCCAACAGGCAGAGCTTTGTCATAAGCGTTGTGGGGACCCGGAGGCTTTGGAGAGACTGCTAGAGCTTAGGGAACTTTTCTCTCGTTATTTGGACCGTAAGATTTGCAGACAGCTCCGTTACCTTTCACATAAGTATTATGACTCTTATTCACAAACTTCAATCCACTTCGGGTGGAGTTGTTTTTCAATCCTCCAAGATTGCCTGTGTTCCGTGATTACTATGCAAAGCTAACTAAGTATAGTGCTATTAAGGAGTATTTGGTAAGTTCTGGGCTCCCCTCCTTGTCCGAGGAGCAGCAGGCGGAGTTGGAGTCCCCTGTGCAACCCTCTGACATCGAGGCGATTGTTAAATCCTTGCCATGTGGGAAGAGCACAGGGCCCGATGGGTATTCAAAGGCGTACTACAGCACATTTCTCCCGATCTTAGTCGGCCCCATGTGCAGATATTTTAACTCAATTGCCAGGGGAGACCCGATCCCTCCCGAGGCCTTGTTGGCTCACATAGGGGTACTTCCTAAAGAGGGCAAGGACCCTTCTCTGGTTCAGAGTTATAGACCAATATCGTTACTGAACGTGGATGTTAAAATCCTTGCTAAAATATTGGCCAATCGCCTTAAACATCTAGTTCCAAATATAGTACACCCAGACCAAACAGGTTTTGTCACGGGGCGCGAGGCCCGAGACAATTTGCTGCGAGCTATGCATCTGATCCATTGGGCACGCTCTAATCCGAAACAGTCCCCGTACTTGGTCCTCTCAACGGACGCGGAGAAGGCCTTCGACCGGCTCGACTGGTCCTTTCTGCGTGCGGTCCTGGAGTCTGTGGGTTTAGGCCCATTCATGTTGACTTGGATCATGGCCTTCTACGCTACCCCAAGCGCCCAGGTCAAGGTGAATTGCATTCTCTCCTCAAGGTTTCCGATTAAAAATGTTACGAGACAGGGCTGCCCCCTCTCGCCCCTCCTGTTTGCCCTTACCCTGGAGCCCCTGTTGCGCAGGGTGAGGGCCAACCAGGACATCAAAGGATTGACAGTGGGGAGCATGGAGCATAAACTTTTGGCTTATGCGGATGACGTCCTGTTCCATCTTACCGAACCCCTCATCTCGGTGCCGAACCTTATAAAAGAACTCCATGATTTTGGAGCCTTGTCCAATTTTAAAATTAATTACTTGAAGTCTGAGATTCTGCCGATAGTGCTCCCCCTGTCACTCAAAGATAGCCTGAAAGCAGCGTTCTCTTTCACGTGGGCTAGGTCCTCTATAAGGTACCTGGGTATCCAACTGACTGACCATTATGAGACCCTGTATCAGGCCAATTATCCCTCCCTATTGACGACCATCAAAACTGACCTATCCCATTGGACTAAAACGGCCTTTACTTGGCTCGGGCGGGTTAACATTATTAAGATGAATGTGCTCCCCAGAGTCCTTTTCTACTTGCAGATGTTGCCAATTCCCCTGCCGGCCACCTTTTTCGGTACAATTAATAGCATGCTCATAGATTTTGTGTGGAGTGCAAAGAAGCCTAGAATAGCCATGAGGGTGCTGAAACGATCTAAGAGGGCTGGGGGTTTGGGGATTCCAGACATTCGACGGTACTACAGGGCCATTGTCCTTCAAAGGATTCTGAACTGGAGGTTCCACACCCGTACTAGACTTTGGGTTCCCCTGGAAAAGAGCATGGCTGGTAGGGACTTGGCCTATGCCCCATGGCTCGCGAAGAAGCATAGGGGGCTGTCTGATTTGACATCTCCTCTAACGAGACAGGCCCTTGAGGTTTGGGACAGGATTAACACCTGATACTCTCTAGAACCTCCTGGGTCCCCATTGGCCCCGCTTAGGGGCTTTTGTTGGTTCCTCCCGGGGGAGCAAAGGGCCTTTTTCAGGAACTGGGTGGATGACCCTAATGCTCCCTGTGGTAAACTTTTGGAGGGTGGGAAACTCCCCCCATTGGAATCCCTTAGGGCACGCCATGGCACTTTTCCAATGGATTTTTGGCGACACGCGCAGCTTAGCCACTTTTTTGCAACACAGGTTACCCCTATTCGTACCCCATCTCAACTCTCACCCTTTGAGCTTCTCTTTGTCGCAGAGGATCCCATCTCCCACATGATATCCGAGCTCTATCAGCTTCTCGGCTCATCCATGACAGAGACTAAGCCGGCCTACATTAGGGAATGGGAGCGCGATCTGGGGACAGAGTTCTCAGAGGCGCAGTTGGCTCCCCTGTACCGCCTAACCCACTCTAGCTCCATAGAGTCTAGAACGCAAGAAACAAACTACAAGTTACTGACAAGGTGGTACAGGGTGCCTGCTGTGCTCTCAAGCATATACCCCACTGTATCTGATCGTTGCTGGAGAGGCTGTGGCCTCCGTGGCACCTTGCTTCACATATAGTGGGAATGTCCGAAAATTCATCCCTTCTGGGAAACAATTCAGCAACAAATTAAGGCCATACTGGATTTGGATGTCCCGCTTTTGCCAGTACACTTCCTTCTCCATGTACCATCTATGCCGACCAGCCGTTACGGGAAATGTGTACTGCCACATCTCCTGAATGCTGCTAGGCACTTGCTCCCTATTTATTGGAAGCAGGCTCATGTACCTGGGCTCAAGGACTGGTCCAAGAAGGTACGGGAAATTAAGGAAAATGAAGAATGGGTGGCGTATTGTAATGGCACGAGTGAGCGCTTTCAAACCATCTGGGCTGCCTGGTTGCAACATACTTCAGGTGGGGAGTTTGTTCCATCTAGTCTAGACATCGCCCTGTTGGAACTTGCAGAGCCCTCGCTTCGGGGACGTAGGGTTGACGTGGTGCAGGCCCCGGAGACGGAGACTGAAGATGCGGGAGCCCGGAGATTGAGCTGAGCACTAACAACCTTCCCTTGGTTGGGTGAGTCGTGCGACGCTAAGGGTGCATGCCTGATGGAGGTAGTCCTATTTCCCTCTACTTCTTTCTACTATTCCCTTTTTCTGGCTTTCTTACCCTGCTGTTTCCCGTGTATGTTTGTCTGTCTTGTCTGTGTTTGTATTTTATTTTTTCTTACTCTAATACGTGGATTCTCACTTATTTGTTCAGCTTAGGTTGTTTACTGGCTGCAGGGGTCGGCCCCTTGCCTGGGCCTGTTTTTATTATGCAGTTGAAGTCTCTTCTCTTTCTGTTTGGGGGAAGAGATTCCTAGAAGAGCGGGGTCCCCCCACCTCTTTGTGCCCAAGGGCCGGATTTTGGCCAGGGAGGGTTTGATGGAGGATATTTTGGCCCCCTCTCCCCATACAGGCACGGGGATGTGAGGGCCCCTTGATTAGATTGGTCCATGACCCCGGTAATTGTTAGCGGACTAGTAAGCAAGTTGGGGGGGAGTGGTTCCCCTCACTGGAATTATTACATTGTCTAGAAAATGGTACCTTGTTTTTTTGTTGCTGAGTTATACCTTTTGCACTGTACAGGACTGTATGCTCGATGTGGACCATGTATGCCATAAGTTGCACTTTTGTTTGTGTGTACATGTTTTTCTCAATAAATACAGATTATACAAAAAAAAGCCACATGGTGGCCAATGGTAGTGTTGAGTAGTCCACTAGTGGCATAATAGACATGGTCCTTTATTTGTTTCCAAAATGGCCTGATAGTCTTCCCGACGTAGAATGATCCACATCGGCAGAATATGATGTCGATCACTCCTTTGGTTTGACACGTAATGTGGTGTCTCAAGGAGTGAACATGGCCATTGGGAAGGGGTATCGAAGGTCCCTTAATGAGAAATTCACAGAAATCACAGTGGCCACATTTAAAAAGGCCTAAAGGTTCACAGGGCTTAGCTTCTGTTTTACAGTATTTGCTTTGTACTAGGCGATCCCTGAGGGATCCTGATCAACGAAAAGTGATTTCGGGATTTGTGCCTATATATTTAGTAATTATGGGGTCTGCTGATAGAATGTGCCAATGTCTTTGAATAATGGATCTAATTTTTGCATGTTGGTCCGAATAGGTGGTAATAAATCTTACTACATTTGAGGTTGGCCTTTTAGGAACTCTAGAGAGGATAGTACTTCTAGGTTCGGTTTGGGCTTTTTTAAAAGCCTTCTTTAGATAATTTTTACTATACCCTTTAGTAGATAAGCGTTCATATAAAAGGTCCGCCTCTTGTTTGAAGTTGTCATCGTTGGAATAATTGCGCCTTAGGCGCAGATATTGCCCAAATGGAATACTCTAAATTAATGAGTGATGGTGGGCACTTGTAGCATGCAGAATAGTATTCCCTGCCGTAGGTTTGCGATATAATGATGTCTCTATCGTTCCATCTTCAGTGATGGAGATAGATATATCCAAATATGTAATCATGGTGGAACTTGATTGCATAGTGAATTTCAAATTATAGTCGTTCTGACTTAATATTCGCATAAACTCATGTAGTACCTTATGTGACCCCGCCCATAATAACAACATATCATCGATATATCGGAACCATCCCAGAACTGTCATGTACCTGGGTGTATTTGAACCGGGATTTTCCTGGTCCCACAGCTGCAGCCTTACCTGTTGTGCTACGGAGGAGATCTGGGCTTTTAGAAATGTCCTGGTTCCTCTCAGTATTAAGCATTACCTTGGACTCACTAGCCCCACCTGCTGCCAGCTGTGGACAATTTTCAATCAAAGCAGCCCATAAAAAGGAAGTGATGCTATCTCTCAGCTCCAGTTTGTGTGGAATAGCTCCCTGGGTGTTGTGACTGCTTTTTGATCTTGATTTTCGTGTTGAACTTCTGCCTGAATTCCTGACTACTCGCTAGCCTGCTGAGTTTTTACTTTACCGCCAGCTCGTGTATGACCTTTGCCTGCCTGACCTCTCTCTGGATTTCGATCGTGTACCGTTTTGCCTGATCTGTTGCCAACCTAATCTGCCTGACTACGTTTTTGCCTGAATCCTCAGCACACAAGTTCCACTTCGGACACTACCTTATCACAGGTACCTTACATTACAAACGGGCCACAATGACAGTGGAGCCTGCTGAGATTGTTAAGGCAATTTCACGTCAGGGACAATTGATTGGAGCTCATGAACAGCATCTTTCTTCCCTGGATGCCAAGTTAGATGAACTTTGTACTATGCTTAAATCTTGTTTGCCTGCTTCCTCTGCAACGGTCCAGACTCTGGATCCTACTCCTGCTACGATCCAACCCGCCTCTTCTGTACCACCCAAACTTCCCTTGCCTGACAAATTTGGTGGTGATACTGAGGACTGCATAGGCTTTTTAAATGTTTGCCGTTTGCATTTCCGCAACAACCCTGGGACCTTAGCACTTCGTCTGCCAAAGTGACTTTTGTAATTTCCTTGTTAAAGGGGAAGGCCCTGGCCTGGGTCTCTCCTTATCTGGAACGCAATGATCCTGTGCTGCAAGACGCTGACAAATTTCTGGCTTCTCTCCAGACTGTATTTGACAAGCCAGATAGAGCTTCTGCAGCTGAGTACTCACTCTTGGACATGCAACAAGGCACCAGGTCTGTGGCACAATATGCTATTGAGTTTCGTACCCTTGCTGCTGAGACTAATTGGGACTCAAGGGCATTACGTGCAGCCTTCCGAAAAGGTCTTGCAGATCGCATCAAAGACGAATTAGTCTATAAGGATTCCCCAGAAGACCTAGAGAAATTCATAGAGCTCTGTGTTCGTCTGGATGTCCGGTATCATGAAAGGTGCCAAGAGAGACTTAGAACTCGCAAGTTTCCTAGGCCAGTTTACCGTTTGGCCCCTAACTTCCAAGCACCACCTCAGCCAGAACCTGAAATCTCAGTTGAACCCCAGGCACCTGTGGAACCCATGGATGTAAGCCGTCTCCACCTAACTGAGTCGGAGAAACAAAGGAGGCGTGCATTGGGCCTATGCCTATACTGTGGACTTAAAGGACATTTATTGTCTGTTTGCCCTTCCCGTCCAGTAAAAGGCAGGGTCTAACCAGTGTTGGAGGAGCTGGCTTAGACCTTACAGGTATATACTCCAAGACCAAGATTACCGATCCTGCAATTATCCATTTACCCTCTAAACTTGTCTCCTGTGAGGCTTTTGTGGATTCTGGAGCTGCTGGCATATTCTTGGACTACACTTTTGCTAAAAAAAATAATATCCCATTTTTTCCAAAATCTAGACCTCTGAACATTACCACCGTGAATGGACAACCCTTGGGAGATGGCATTGTAAAATTTGAGACTATGACAATCACCCTTCAGGTAGGCATACTCCACAAAGAGGAAGTTGTCTTGTCTCTTATTGATTCTCCACTTCTGCCCGTTATTCTTGGTTACCCATGGTTACAACAACATAACCCTTCTTTTGATTGGAAAAATGGAGAACTAACCTCTTGGGGGTCATTCTGTCATTCAAACTGTTTGTCTCAACCCAAAAGACTTTCTGCTTGTATGTTGGCTTCCGTGGCCGTCCCACCTACCTTGCCTCATGAATACCATGCGTTTACAGACGTATTTTGCAAGCAAAAGGCAGAGGTTTTACCTCCACATCGTTCTTTTGACTGTGCAAATAAATTGATTCCTGGAGCACCTTTTCCCAAAGGAAGGACCTATCCCCTGTCTTTGCCTGAACAAAATTCAAAACGTAAAAGACAACTTGGAAAGAGGTTTTATCCGACCCTCTTCTTCTCCAGTGGGAGCAGGTTTTTTCTTTGTTGAAAAAAAAGATGGGGGTCTTCGACCATGCATAGACTATCGAGGGTTAAATCAAATCACTGTAAAAGACTCCTACCCTTTGCCTCTCATTCTTGAACTGTTTGATGTACTTAAGGGGGCTGTTATCTTCTCCAAGTGTGGCAGAGCGTCCCAGAGAGAGCCAGGAAAAGTCCTGTTCGGGGTTTATACATCTCCCAGGCTCCTCTCTTATACGTTCAGGGATCTCTGATCCAGTGCGGGTGTTGGTCCTCTCTCCCAGGTCATTTTAAGCTCACCTGAGCAGACAGCCTTTGCTCTGCCTGGGAAACACAGACAAACGCTGGTCTGTGAGAGCAAGAAGGTTGGTGAAAACTGTTAATCAGTTGATGTGGAAGCTGACAAGCTGTAGGCTTGTTCAGCCTGGTAGTGAGGGCCTGTATATACCGTATAGTTTTTTTTTTAAAGGTAAGTTTTTTTATTGCGTTTTTTTTTCAAAACAAGACATACAATAGACAACAAACAGACACACATGGAGCGAACATCGCCCAATCCAGTACAGTGCAAAAAATGTTTTTTAGAAAGCTGGTAAACAATTGGCATATATCAGGAAGACAATATTCAGTCAGATTTTTAAGGAGCAGGAGAGACAGTGCTCTCAGAATCAACCCAGTAGCCCCAAACCTTCCTGAATTTTTTCGGACACCCTCTAGCCTCATATGTCAGTTTGTATAATGATACAGCATGGTTAATATTTGTGAGCCAGAAGGCAATAGTGGGTAAGGATGGAGACTTCCAATGGAAGGTTATTGCTTTCTTAGCATAAAACAATACTATTCTCAGAAATGTTTGTGTATTCTCGGATATACTATCATCATCTATTTAGCCCAGTAAACACCTTAGAGGATTACATACATTAGGTAATTGTGTCAATGAACTAATGAAGGCCGTGACCTCTGACCAGAACTTCCTGATCGGAGCACACTCCCACATTAAATGAAAGAACGTGGATGGGTTGCCTATGGAGGTGTATAAGCAATACTCAGAGGAAATACTGCCCCAACTACTGAGAGTGTTTAACAATGCCAGGGAGAGAGGGACCCTTCCACCCTCAATGTCTAAGGCAAACATAGTACTACTGCTCAAACCGGGTAAGGATCCTGTAGACCCAGGGGCGTATCGCCCCATCTCCTTGCTGCAAAGCGACATCAAGATATTAGCCAAGGTACTGGCCATTCGGCTGAATGGGGTGATTACTTCAATTGTGCATGGGGACCAGGCTGGTTTCATGCCAAATAAATCTACAGCGGTTAATTTGCGGAGGTTGTTCCTGAATGTACAAGCAAGGGCAGATAACATGGGAGGCAGGGCACTCTTGTCCCTGGACGCCACAAAGGCGTTTGATAGCATAGATTGGAATTATCTTTGGTCGGTGCTGCGGAGGTTCGGGTTTGGTCCAATTTATATATCCTGGGTGAAGTTGCTATATAGTCAGCCGCAGGCCGCCATAAGGACCTTTGGTTCATTGTCTGGGAGCTTTGCATTGAGGAGGGGGACTCGGCAGGGGTGTCCCCTGTCGCCCCTCCTATTTGCTTTGGCTATTGAGCCACTGGCCATGGATATTCGGGCAAATTCTGGTATTACTGGTTTCTGCTATGGTGACTTGCAGGAAAAAGTCATGCAATATGCCGATGACACTCTGCTTCTTCTGGGGGACACGGACTCCTCCCTTAGGGAAGCTATGTCGACCATATCCAAATTTGGAGGGTTTTCCGGTTTGCATATAAACTGGTCAAAATCGGCGTTGCTCCTGTTGGATGGGGACGACACACAGGTGATTAACTCTTCCTGCCCCATTCCCATTACCACTGCTTTTAAGTACTTGGGGGTTCAGATCACAGCTAGGCCACGGGATTTTATCCATCTTAATATCTCCCCCCTGTTACTAAGGTTTAGGGATAAAGTCAAAACCTGGAAGGCTCTTCTCCTATCTGTGGCTGGCAGGGTGAATCTTATAAAGATGATACTCATGCCACAGCTACTGTATTTCCTTCATAATACTCCTATGGTTATCCCCCTCAAGACATTTCGTACGGTAAATAGTATCTTTCGCAGCCTCATATGGAGGGATAAGCTCCCTAGGATCAGATTGGAACATTTGCAGCGGCCCAAAGACTGCGGGGGCTTGGCGTTACCAAACCCTTGGCTGTATTACTTAGCTTCCCAGCTACAGCACCTTATAGGCATGTTTCCATTAGAGGCAGAGGGGGCGCCCACCTTGCAAACCTCGGCTCATAAACTGCTGCTGTTTACTGTGTGCAGAGATCCGGTTCCTGTGGCGTTGGAGGCTCAGGCCTTCGCTAAACCACATAAAAAGTTTCCAACTTATAGCTTAATTCAGAAGGTATGGAACAAGGTTAAATACATTCAGAATGCAGATGGCTATACAGAATATAGCCCTATATGGCAAAATGATACATATACTGAATTGGCCAAACTGCAGTCTGGGGCCAGATGGAAGCAGTATGGGATTACGCATCTTAGGCACATATTCTGTAATGGAGTATTGCGCCCTTTTAGTGACCTAAGGGAATCTTACGGTCTCCCGCAATCAATGTACTTTTGTTATTTACAATTGCTCCATGCGGTGGGGGCACAGGGTCGCTCCTCGGAGTGGCACTTGTCCCCAACCCCGGTGTTTAGGCTTCTTGGGGATGCTGGGTCGTCAAAGGGCTTTATCTCACAATGCTATGCCATACTGTTACAGTCCGTGATGAGGCAGCATCCTCTGAAGATAAGGGAGAAGTGGGAGGCAGATGTTGGACAGCTGGATGGTGAGCAGTGGGAGGAAATTTTCCAGGCTGTGGGTAGGTGTTCACTGAATATATCCCATAGGCTTACCCAGTTGTACATATTGTTACGCACTTATTTCACACCTCACAGATTACATTTGATGAATCCACAGCTTGACCCCATATGTACACGATGCAAAAGGGACCACGGAGATCTAGTCCATATGTTGTGGAGATGTCCCAAACTCCACATGTACTGGGCGGGGGTGGTGTCTACCATTAATTCAGTGTTTGGCGTGTCTCTTCCACAGGACCCGAGAGCTTGTCTCTTGGGTGCTTTGGAGGAATACGAATGGGACGAGGACTGTAGAGAAGCCGTTCATAGGACTCTGTTTCAGGCGAAGAAGCTCATCATGATACACTGGAAAGCGGAGGACCCGCCGACCTTGAAGGAATGGGTTAATAATATTGGGATAGTGTTGAGGATGGAGAAGATGACTTATCAGCATAGGGGTAGTGCTCAAAAATTCGAGAAGCTATGGGCAAAATGGCTAGATGTACCGGGCTTGGCCCCGGTGGATCTGGTGGCTGATAGATTGCTAGGCATCAATATAGGTTGAGAGATGTTTTAACAATTGGGAGAGTGGGTATGTTGATTTGAGGACCGGCTGGCTCCTAGTTCGGATTTGTTTTGAAATGCATGTTTGTAATGACTTCTTACCCCGCTATGTTGAGGGGTGTCTGTATGCTCTGTACCTCTGCAAATTAATAATAAAACTTTGTTGGATATAAAAAAAAAAAAAAATGAAAGAACGTGCCATCAGCCATGCCGCAACGAGAGCATAATGCAGAGGGCAATCTATTCAGTTTAAATAGTAAGCATGAAGTAAAGTAGGATCTGTATAACAATTTAGTTTGTATTACCTTGTCACAAGAAGAGATGACAGAGGGAACCTGGAGGGGCAAAAGCTCCTGCCAGATTTCCTCCGTCAGCTCAGGTATATTAGCTCTCCAGCTGGCAGCCGTCTTGCTCAGCCTTTGAGTCGTGGAATGCAGAAGGGACCTATAATATGTAGAAACTAGCTTGGTGTGAGAGGAGTCAGTCAACATACGTTCCAGTGGGGAGAGTTGAATAGATATGTTGTGAAGACCAAACTGCGTTGCTGCAGTGTGGCGTATCTGTAGGTAGAGGAAGTAAGCTGTGCGTGGTAGATTGTAATCTCCACGAAATTCATCAAAAGAACAAAACACATTGTCTGAGAATAAATGCAAAATAGTTTTTACCCCCCTTTTCGACCAGAATCCCCCGTCGGATCTGCCGAAGAATTCTGGTAGAGTCGGGTTCCCCCAGAGTGGAGTGTTCGGCGAGTAAGTATTACTGTCAGCGAACGACTGTAGTTTTTTCTTTTTCGTACATCACGGGACACAGAGCGACTTAGTCATTACTAATGGGTTATATAGATTACCTTCAGGTGTTGGCACTGGCCAATTCCAAACCGGAAGTACCCTCCCCTATATAAGCCCCTCCCACCCGGGAGCACCTCAGTTTTTTGCCAGTGTCTAAGGTGTTGGCCAAAGAGTAACATATGTTTTCACTGGGCTTGCGTACAGGTTCTTTTGGGCCTTAGTAAGCTGTTCCGGATCCCACCAAAAAAGCTTCATAGCTAAACGGTCGGTACCCGGGCCTTGCAGCAGAAGAGCAAGGTTTTGCCTGTAATGCTTCTCTTAGGAGGGCTGGACCCTGGGATCCAGAGCTCTGGTCATACCCACGACCAAGATGTTGTCTGTGCAGGGTGCTATACAGGTCCAGGGGAGTGGAATCCTTGGGAACCCGGTCCCTGAAGGTTTAATTACAATGCCTGCCGTGATAGGTGAAGTTTGGACTTCTGTGGACCAAACAAAGTCCTGCGGCGGGGATCAGGTAAGTGGGGGCCCCCAGGAACTTGGTTCTATTGGGGGACCCCCAAGCCTAATTTGTCTTTCTGTCTGTTACCTAACGGTATTCCCGCTAAATATCTGTGTTTGCCTGTAACTACTGAAAATGTAAAATTTTAATAGTAGTCAAGAAAAAAAAAAAAAAAAAGGGGGACCGCGGTACCTGTGTTAAACCACTAGAGGCCGCTGTAGTCCATTTTTCTTGTCATGTGGATCTTTGGTTTTCTCAAGTCAAAAGATCCAGGCAGCTGGTAAGTTTCTCTGTGGGAATCCACTTCCTCTGCCCTGTTGCTGCGCTCATCCACCGCACAGGCCCTCCGGCAAAAAGGGCCCTGGCTCCTAGTCCCCTGTTTGATTTCGAAAAGGGCGCCAATGGCGCACGGGCACGCGCGCGGGCGCGTGCACGCGCCTCCTATGAAAAAAAAGGGGCGGGGCGGGTGGATGACGCTCGATGCGCGCCGCGGCGCTTCTGCGCATGTGCGGGCGTCCCAGCATAGTTAAAAGACACAGTACAAGTGTCAGCTGGATGCAAACAGAGCTAGCAACAAACAGTGGCACACAGAGGCGGTTGATGCAGGCATCCCCATAGAAAGGCACTTTAGTGGACACCAGCTGGTATATAGCAGCACCTGTGTTAGACTATTACCAGCAAAATTGGTGTATGACGACGGGAATACCTCAGCTTTGTGCTTAAAGGATATGTCGTCCAGACGCTCCGGAAATAGATCTTCCAGGAAGCCAAAGGGGTCTCCATCGGGCTCTGAGGATATTGGGCATGCTTGTACTGCACCAATCTCCCCTGAGAATTCAGAGGTCAGTAGCCGTAGAAACCCCGCAGGAATGCCTGGTGCTGCGGCTGTCCCCAGTCCACCTGCTCCTGTATATATAACAGAGGAGGTTTTATCCTCAACTCTGGGAGGATTGGAAGAGAGATTAACAGCATTGATCGCTGCTTCCCTGTCACAGGAAAAGCGCGTCCGATCTCCGTCTCCTCCTTCAGAGTGCCTGTTAGTGGAGGAACAGCCCCACACAGAGATCGACCTACCTGAAGGGGATCAGGATGAGGTTGATTCAGTTATGGAGGAATCAACAGTGGAAGAACCTTTCTCAGCATCTCAGGCTGAAAGATTATGGGTTCAGTCTCTGACTAATATGGTCCGATCAGCATTTAAAATGCCTCTGGCGGAACCACCATCCACTACGGTTTCCTCGCTGGGGTCGCTAAAAGCTCCCCAGGCTGTCTGTTCCTTCCCAATCCACCCTTTATTAGAAGGGCTTATTTACCAGGATTGGGAGCATCCTGATAAAATATTTGCTCCCCCCAAGAGATTTCCTGTGATCTATCCCATGGAGGATAAGTTCATAAAAAAATGGAGGGTCCCTACAGTGGACGCAGCCATCTCTTCTGTTAACAAATCACTGACATGTCCAGTAGATAATGTTCCAATGTTCAAAGACCCAATAGATAAAAAATTGGAGTCTTTACTAAAATCTGCTTTCTCTACAGCAAGCATGGTGACACAACCTGCGGTAGCAGCGATTGGAGTCTGCCAAGCAGTGAAAGATCAGTTGAAACAAGTCTTAAGGGACTTACCAGATCAGCAGGCTCTTGCCCTAGCTGACCTGCCTAGAGCCGTGTGTTTTGCGGTGGACGCCATAAAGGATACAATCCAACAGGCCTCCCGCTTTACGCTGTCTATAGTACATATGCGTAGGCTTCTGTGGCTCAAAAACTGGTCTGCTGAAGCTCCCTGTAAAAAACTGCTGGTTAGCTTCCCATTTCATGGAGAACGCTTATTTGGAGAAGATCTGGACAAATATATCCAGAAAATTTCTGCCGGTAAAAGTTCACTCTTACCGGTTAAGAACAAGGGTAGAAATCCTTCTTTTAAGAGGCCTACTTCTCCAGTCCCGGGCACATCGGCTGTGAAGCAGTTCCGACGGCCTCCGCGGTCAAATTCAGGGGGCAGAAATCAGCAATCACAGGGTAACAAAAAGCCCTGGATCAAGAGAGGTACAAAACCTCCCCCCAAGGCATGAAGTGTTGCCCCCACTCAATCGGGTGGGGGGAAGACTTCAGTTGTTCACAGAGACCTGGCGGGACACCATCAGAGACAGATGGGTGCTCTCCGCAGTAAGTCTGGGATACAAGCTGGAGTTAAAAGGCACTCCTCCTGCCCAATTTATGAGGTCAAACGTGCCAAGAGATCCCCAAAAGAGAGGATCCCTCCTTCTGGCACTAGAACAACTATTGCTCCAAGGTGTAATCATGAAGGTTCCCCTGGAAGAAAGCGGATTCGGGTTTTACTCGAACCTTTTCACAGTCCCCAAACCAAATGGGGACGTGAGGCCCATATTAAATCTAAAAGGGCTAAACAAGTTCCTAAATATCAGGACTTTTCGGATGGAGTCGATCCGATCGGTGGCCACCGCCCTACAAGGGCAGGAATGGTTAGCCTCGATCGACATAAAGGATGCTTATCTGCATATTCCCATCTTTCCGGCCCACCAGAAATTTCTACGCTTTGCAGTAGAAGGGCGCCATTTTCAGTTCAGAGCCTTACCTTTCGGTCTGGCCACAGCACCACGAGTGTTCACAAAAATACTGGCCCCATTATTGGCCAATCTAAGAACACAGGGTGTAACGATAATGGCATATCTAGACGACCTGCTACTAATAGACCACTCAGTGGAAAAGCTGGAAGTAGCTATTCACAAGACAATCAAGTATCTGGAATATCACGGTTGGATTATCAACCGGGACAAGTCAGCTCTAAGACCAGTCAAAAGTCTGGAATACTTAGGGCTAAGGCTGGATTCAAATCAGAGAAAGATTTTCTTACCTCCAGAGAAGGTGTCGTCTTTAAAAGATTTGACCCACTTAGTGGGTACAAAAAGAAAACCATCCATACGCCTCTGCATGAGGCTGCTGGGAAAGATGGTGGCTTCATTCGAAGCGGTACCCTACGGTCAATTCCATTCAAGGAATTTGCAAAGGGCCATACTGTCAGCCTGGAACAAAAAAGTTCAGGCTTTAGACTTACCAATGTCCCTGTCCCCTTCCGTTCGCAAGAGCCTCCATTGGTGGTTGGTGCCCCAGAATCTGGAAAGAGGGAAACCCTTCAGTCCGGTTTCTTGGAAGGTGGTCACTACAGATGCCAGCCTCATAGGCTGGGGGGCAGTACTGGAGCAATGGTCTCTCCAGGGCAAGTGGTCAGAAGCAGAAAAGGCCCTGCCCATCAATCTCTTAGAGATACGAGCAGCCCGGTATGCCCTAGTAGCATGGACATCCAAACTCCAAGGGTCCCCTGTCAGAATTCAATCAGACAATGCCACGGCAGTGGCATATATCAATCACCAGGGTGGCACCAAGAGTCGTGCAGCCCAGAGGGAAGCAAATTGCATCCTGGAGTGGGCAGAAAGATATGTCCCAGCCATATCCGCGGTTTTCATCCCAGGAGTGGAAAATTGGAGAGCGGACTTTCTAAGTCGCCAACAATTATGCCCGGGGGAATGGTCTCTTCACCCCGAGGTTTTCCAGGCAATATGCCAGCGGTGGGGAACACCGGATGTAGATCTGCTAGCATCCAGATTCAACGCAAAGGTGGACAGATTTGTGTCTCGCACAAGGGATCCCCTAGCTTGCGGCTCGGATGCCCTAGTGTTCCCTTGGGATCAGTTCAAGCTGATATATGCATTCCCACCGCCACAATTGTTACCGCGATTACTCAGCAGAATCAGGGTAGAAAAGAAACCAGTGATTCTGGTGGCTCCAGCGTGGCCCCGAAGGGCATGGTACGCGGAGATTGTAAAAATGTCAGTGAGGAGTCCTTGGACCCTCCCACATCGTCCGGACCTGCTGTCGCAGGGACCGATATACCACCCTTCCTTACCAGCCCTAGGTTTGACGGCCTGGCTATTGAAGCCCACATTCTGAAAAAGAGAGGGCTCTCTAATTCTGTGGTATCTACCATGATCAATGCCAGGAAGCCGGTATCCAGGCAGATCTATTATAGAATCTGGAAGGCGTACATTACATGGTGTGAGGCCAAGAAATGGCATCCACGTAAGTACGTAAGAGGTAGGATTTTGGACTTCCTACAGTGGGCTGTAGATAGGAAGCTTGCCTTGAGTACTATCAAGGGTCAGATTTCGGCCTTGTCAATATTTTTTCAAAGGCCCTTGGCTTCGCATTCACTAGTCAAAGCCTTTATACAAGGAGTGATGCGTATTAGCCCTCCGGTTAGTATTCCCATATGTCCTTGGGACTTAAACCTGGTTCTGTCGGTTCTACAGAAACAACCGTTTGAACCATTGCAACACATTTCCTTGGTTCTTCTCACCAGGAAATTGATTTTCTTAGTAGCCGTTTGTTCGGCTAAAAGAGTATCGGAACTAGCCGCCTTGTCCTGTAAGGAGCCATATCTGGTTGTCCATAAGGACAGAGTAGTATTACGTCCTCATCCAGCTTTTCTTCCTAAGGTGGTATCGAGGTTTCATTTGAACCAAGATGTGGTTCTTCCTTCTTTTTTCCCCAAACCTAGCTCGGTAGAGGAAAAGTTATTACATTCTTTGGATGTAGTAAGAGCAGTTAAAACTTATCTGAAAGCCACTGCTCAGATTCGCAGAACGGATTCTTTGTTTGTTCTGCCGGAAGGCCCCAGAAAGGGTCAGGCAGCATCAAAATCTACTTTAGCCAAGTGGATTCGACAGGTCATAATACAAGCCTATGGCTTGAGAAAGAGACCGCCTCCGTTCAAAGTTAGGGCGCACTCCACAAGAGCAGTTGGAACTTCATGGGCAGTGCATCACCAGGCCTCCCTGGCTCAAGTATGTAAGGCCGCGACATGGTCTTCGGTACACACGTTTACTAGATTCTACCAGGTAGACGTTAGAAGTCAGGAGGATGTCGCCTTTGGGCGCAGTGTGTTGCAGGCCGCAAAAGATCCTCATGCCTGATGGCGCCCAGCTTATGTATCCCTCCCCTCATTTGGCATTGCTTTGGGACGTCCCATTAGTAATGACTAAGTCGCTCTGTGTCCCGTGATGTACGAAAAAGAAAAAGGGATTTTTATAACAGCTTACCTGTAAAATCCTTTTCTTGGAGTACATCACGGGACACAGAGCTCCCACCCCTCTTTTTGGGACACTTATTGCTTGGCTACAAAACTGAGGTGCTCCCGGGTGGGAGGGGCTTATATAGGGGAGGGTACTTCCGGTTTGGAATTGGCCAGTGCCAACACCTGAAGGTAATCTATATAACCCATTAGTAATGACTAAGTCGCTCTGTGTCCCGTGATGTACTCCAAGAAAAGGATTTTACAGGTAAGCTGTTATAAAAATCCCTTTATTAGCTTAATAAGCCTTATAGTCATTGCCAGGACACTCGTACCCTCCCGCCCTCTAAGGGACATACGATAAATCAGGTTCTGCAGGGATTCATAGGAGGTGAGGATAGCAGCCTCCAAGGCAGTGGCTGCGTTGTTGGCGTTGTTGGCTTCAGGGAAAAACCACCAATGTGCATGAGCTAATTGTGAGGCAATATAATAGGTGTGGAGGCAGGGTAAGGCCAATCCCCCCTCCAGTACCGGTAACTGGAGGGTGGTCTTGGCAATCCTGACTACTCCCCCCCTCCATAAAAAGGAAGTAAGGATGGAGTCTATTTCTTTAAATTTAAGCTTAGTGACATATGTTGGTGAATTACCCAATACATACAGAAATCGTGGCAGGAATATCATTTTAAAAATATTAATCCTGCCCAATAAGGTAAGTGGGAGATTTGCCCAGGTTTTGAATGTGGTCTTCATTCTCCCTATAAGGGGGTCTATATTGAGTTTAGCGTAAGAGGTAATAGGGAGCTGTAGCATAACTCCTAAATATCAGAAGGAGGTGACTATTTGTAGTGGGCAAGAGGAAGGTAGCCTGGGTGGGTCTGCCTGGTCAATCTGAAATAAGATGGACTTGTCCCAGTTAACCCGGAGAAATGCCCAAACTTGCCAATAATCTCCAGCAGGACTGGGAGAGACGACTGGGGGTCCGACAAATAGATCAACATGTCATCAGCATAAAGAGACACCTTCTCCTCCAGACCCCCAATCGCCAGTCCCGCAACCTCCCCGCAAGATCTTATCAGTGCTGCCAAGGGCTCTATCGCCAGTGCAAAGAGCAACGGCGACAGAGGGCACCCCTGTCTGGTGCTTCTCTTTATCGGAAAGGGATCAGACACGGCTGCGTTCACCCTCAGTCGAGCAGTGGGTTTCGAATATAACAGCTGGACCCATCTGATGAAGGTACCGCCAAAACCAAACCTTGCCAGGACCTCCAGCAGATAAGGCCATTCGACTGAATCAAATGCCTTGTGTGCATCCAAGGCCAGAACAGCCCTGGAACACATCTCCACATGAGTGGCCTGAAGATTGGTGAACAATCTCCGCAGGTTGATGGAGGTCGATCGCCCAGGGATGAACCCAGTTTGGTCCGCACCAATAATGGTAATAATAACTGTGTTCAATCGCCGGGCGAGCACCTTGGCCAAAATCTTAACATCC
Organism: Rana muscosa; assembly: GCA_029206835.1. Classification (NCBI taxonomy): domain Eukaryota; kingdom Metazoa; phylum Chordata; class Amphibia; order Anura; family Ranidae; genus Rana; species Rana muscosa. Next base: position 547,981,738 of record CM055122.1, read on the forward strand.
GAGTTGATGAGTGATATTGGTCTGTAAGATTCACATAGGAGGTGATCCTTATGTGGCTTAGGAATGAGGACAATCAATGCCTCCGACATAGAGAGGGGTAGCTGTCCCGTTTTCATAGCAAAATCATATACCCTGCTTAGATGGGGTATAAGCAAATCTTTGTATTGCAAATACCACTCGATGGGGAACCCATCCAGTCCCGGCGTTTTGTTTCTGGCAAAGGATTGGATAGCCTCCCCAATTTCCTCATTTGTCAGAGGAGCGTCAAGGTCTGACGCCTGTTGGGTCTGAAGTCTGGGCAACGAAATATCAGCAAGATAGTCATCCAATTCCACAATCGTGTAGTGAGCTCTAGTAGCATATAGGGAGGAGTAAAAGGAGATAAAGGCTTCCATGATCTCATTGTTCTGTTCTACCACTATGCCCTCTGGGCTCTTAGTTCTGGGTATGCTGCATGGCTGATAGTCAGGTTTAGAAAGATATGCCAACAAACGGCTGTTCTTGTCACCAAACTCAAAGATTCACTGATTCTGGTATAACAGCTTCTTCTGGGTGCGTTCCAAAAGCACTAGGTCCAATTCTCTGGATCCATGCTTCCAGGCAGCATGTGTCTCAGGAGAGTAAGTCGCGGTATAAGTGGCTTCTGCCTCCCTGAGAGCCCCCTCTGCATCCATCAACTAGGACATAGAGGCCTTGCGTGTCTGACCAACCGCCGCAGCAAAAGAGCCACGTGTAGTGGCCTTAAAGGCATCCCATACCACTGGAACGGATGCACTCTGTTTATTAAGTAGCCAGTATGATTTCATCTCCGTCATACATTGGTTAACCACGATCTCATCCGCCAACCACAGTGGGCTCAGTCGCCACACCCGATAGAAGGAGGAGGGGCCCAGGGCGAGGTCCACCATCAAAGGAGAATGGTCGGATATCGCCCTAGGGAGGTATTTAACCTCTGATATCATGGAAAGCAGATCCGACGAGACCAGACACAAATCTATACGAGACAGAGTACCGTGTGAATCAGAGTGACACGAATACTCCCTCCTGTCCGTATGCTTCCACCTCCAGGCCTCCACCAAGTCAAATTGATTTAAGAAGGAACCCAGGGGAGTGGGGGGTAATGAAGAGCAACGTAACCTGTCTATGGAATTATCCAGTACTGTATTATAGTCACCCGCTATTAGTAAAGGACCCTCTGCTATTGCCAGAATGGAGGTCATAACTCTTTCAAAGAACAATTTAGTGAAGGGGGGAGGGGCTGATTTGGCTATTAGGATGGAGGTCCCCCTGGCATATGTGGAGTATGTAGAATGGAGGGCATAGGAAATTTTTGCCCGTTTGAGGGCCATGACTCTAGAGCCCTGGAGGTGGGTTTCCTGAAGTAGGATTACATGCGGATTGTGGCGTGCCAAGTAGTCAAACATCAGAGATCTTTTCACCTTGGAATTCAGCCCCCGTACATTCCAAGACACCAAACGTAGCTTAGACATAGGGAGGCGTAAGGCACATGGTTAACCGTACCCACTTCCCATGCCCCGCCGGAGACAAGCAAGGACCGAAGTCCCGCGAACCAGGGGAAGCGCGCAAGGTATAAAATAGGTCAAAAAGATAAGGCAAGAGCATAGGAAATAAAGTGGTCAGATGCACATCATAAGGGTCAGTTATACCAGCCTGTAAATGGACATGCACAAATGGATACCAGCACTGCAGAACAAAACACATAAAAATAAAAACTTCAAACAAAAATCCCCAAACATCCCCACCCACCCTATCCCTCCCGGCTCCCAAACCCAAACATATGAGAGCTTTGTTCCCAAAACCAAAACTGCAAAGCAGGGGGGTCATGACACAGACCCCAAACTAACCAACCCTGAAGAACGTTAAAGTCCCTTAGACGTGGGCTACCGTCCGTGTCCGCACAGGGCAAGTATGCTAGTTGACCCTGAGTTAGTAGAATGTAGTTCGCCACTTTCATATAACTGTAAAGAGGGGAGTGAGATGATCACAGGCGTAAGGATTTCCAGGCCCACTCCTACCCCCCCCTCAGCTGTCCTTTGCTGGAAAGGGGTAACATAGGCCACATAAGGCACAAGGTGTAACTATCAAAAAATGCAGGTTAGGTGCGATGTCAGCGCAGAGGGGATCTTTGATTCTGATTCCGGCGTTCAGGATGTCCCAGGGTATCCACCCAGTGAGATGCCTCTTTAGGATCCGTGAAGAAGTAGGCCTTGCCCTGGTAGACAATCCTCAATCGAGCAGGATATAGCATGCCATAGGGGAGATGATGCTCACGGAGCCTGCGTTTAATAGCCAGGAAAGTGGCCCTCTGCTTTTGTGTAGCTACAGAGAAGTCAGGGAAAATAGTAATTCCACTCCCATTAAAGGACACCCTTCCCTTTTCTCTGGCAGCACCAAGAATTGCCTCCCTGTTCCTGAAGTGCAGGAGTTTGATGATCATGGCACATGGCTGAGCCCCAGGTGGGAGGGGGCGCATGGTAACCCTATGTGCCCGTTCAATGGCGAATAACGGTGAAAAAGTTGAAGCGCCGAATGTGGTGATTAGCCATCTTTCCATAAAGACCTCCGGGGTTCTACCCCCAGCCCCCTCTGGGAACCCCAGGAAACGTAAATTGCTCCTCCGTAAACGGTCCTCCATTTCAGTGAGCTTATCTGCTGTGTAATCCTGGGCCTGGCGTAGCTCCCTAACAGAGCCCTGTAATGGACGGGTCTCATCCTCCAGCAAGCTAATGCGCTGCTCAGCATTAGACACCCTGTGGCGGAGGTTATGGACATCCTGTTTTAGGAAGGATAAGTCTGTGTTAATGGAGTCCATTTGGGTGGTCAGGGAAGCATGGCTGTGCTGGATGGCCTCCATGATCTGGGACAGGGATGGCTCTGCAGGGCCTGCATCAGCAGTGTCCTTGCTGGGAGTATCAGGGGCAATGTCCTCAGCTGGAGAGAACAGGAAAGGATCTTCCGGGCTTAGAACAGGGGGGGAACAGTGTGACTCACCCTTCCCTGCAGGCTTCTTTGTCAGTGCTGAGGAGCATGAGGATGGCTGGCTGCATGTGTCTGCAGCATAGTGACCGGTGCCATCTTGCCTCTGTTTGCATGATGGGGGCTGCGGGCCGGATCCTGAGGCTTCCTCCATCGATGGGCCGTATTTGACCATCTCCCAGTGGGCACAAGGTTCCCTGGATGCTGTGGGGACAAACCGGATCCTCGGATGGCGAACGGATCAGCAGGATTCAGTCAGGATGTAAGCGGCATGGACAGTGCTCAGGCTAAGCACGTCCTCACATCCCGGTCGTTGGCCACGCCCCCATATACCGTATAGTTAGAGCCGAGACACGGCTAGGGTTTTGTTTAGCTATTTTTTTTGTTCTGTTTGTTTTTCTGCACACTGTACAGCACCTGTCAATAGACTTTGTATATAGCACCAATAAACAACACTGTTTTTTCACTTATCCCATGGACTTGGTATCTGTGCCTGCTCATCCCAGGGAGCTTTTGCACCTGCTACCTGTCCCCCAGGTTACACAAGCTAGACCTACGAGGGGCTTATAATCTGATTCGAATTAAAGACGGGGACGAGTGGAAGACAGCATTCAACACTCGTAATGGACATTTTGAATATCTGCTTATGCCATTTGGGTTGTGTAACGCCCCTGCTGTCTTCCAACGTTTCATGAATGAAATTTTTCATGATTTCAGGAACAGTTTTGTGATCATCTACTTGGATGACATTTTAATCTTTTCCAAGACTCATCTAGAGCACATCTCGCAGGTAAAGCAGGTATTGCAACGACTGAGAGAAAACCATCTTTACGCGAAGATTGAGAAATGCAGTTTCCATCAAAGCCGTATTCCTTTCCTTGGATACATTATAAGTGCTGTCGGTTTCCAAATGGACCCTCAAAAACTTTCCGCTGTCTTGCAATGGCCCCAACCGACCACTTTAAGAGGGCTCCAAAGCTTTCTAGGGTTCGCAAATTACTACAGACGCTTCATCAAAGGTTTTGCCTCCATTGCGGCCCCCCTTACTGCTATGACTAAGAAAGGTACAAATTGCAAGGTATGGTCCTCAGAAGCAGAATCGGCTTTCCAGCAATTAAAAGACATGTTCAGCAAAGCTCCAATTCTTCAGCATCCAAATCCCAATCTCCAGTACATAGTTGAGGTTGATGCCTCTGAGGTAGGAGCAGGTGCCGTGCTCTCCCAGAGACAGCCTAAGTCTGGTAGAATCCATCCAGTAGCATTTTTTTCTAGAAAGTTTTCTCCAGCGGAGATGAATTACGATGTTGGAAATCGAGAACTACTGGCCATCAAATTGGCATTGTCTGAATGGCGACATCTTCTGGAAGGGGCTCCCAAACCTTTTTCTATCCTCAATGACCATAAAAACCTACTATATCTTCAGACTGCAAGACGTTTGAACTCACATCAGGCTCGATGGGCTCTGTTTTTCTCCCGTTTTAATTTTGTTCTTTCTTATGTTCCTGGGCATAAAAACAAGAAAGCCGATGCTCTTTCCAGACAGTTCGCTACCTCTGAAGAAGACCAGCCTACCGAGCAGTATATAATCCCACCTCACAAAATTGTCGCACAGATCTCTACGACTCCTTCCCAACAGTTACAAGAAATCCAGAATCGTGTTCCCCAAGGCTTGAAGATACCACCAGGTCGCCTGTTCATAGCCCCTAGCCTCAGAAAATCTGTACTCCTCTGAGCACATGATGGTGTGTTATCTGGTCATCCTGGTGTCACCATCACTCTTAAGACCTTGCAGCGTCATGTCTGGTGGCCTCATATGAAAAGGGATGTTACTGACTATGTGGCTGCCTGTCCAACTTGTGCTGCTAATAAAGTACCCCGTACATTGCCTACTGGACTGTTACAACCACTTTAGGCACCTCGTCATTTGACTATGGACTTCATTACAGACTTACCCAAGTCCGAGGGCATAACTGTTGCCTCACTCTCTTCAAGGAGAAGGACAAGATTTTTGAGAGCCCGAAAATCCGCCACAGTGAAATCCTTCCAGATCTCCTGGTGGGAAATTTCGGCTTGTTTTGTGCATCTATCATTATCGAACATGAGTTTGTAAGTGAGTTTTCTTGCGAAAAGGTAGAGATTTTTGATGATCTTGGATCTATTGGATGATTCATTGGGACAGAAACTAAGGCCAAAACTCAATAACTCTGATTCCGCCATACTCAACGAATAAGATGAAAAATGTATCACCTCCAGTCTATGAGAGCTTTCATGTTCTTCACTGTTGACTAGATTAGCTACAATTAATGTATTCTGAGACGTTTGTTGGGTAATAGACGAGGGACCAGGAGAGATAACAGTGTCGACAGTAGTGGCACATTTGATACGGAGAAAGTATTGGTCTATACGTCATCTCTTAAAGTCTTTTTGGATCGCCCCAGATACAGCTGTGCTACATGGTCTTACGAGAGATTGAGCCGATTCTATAATGTGTTGTCGGATGTCAGGTTCAGTCCTAGGGGTCAAGGTTGAAGAAGAGGGGACAGACAAAGCATTGGAAGAGACACTCAGTGTTGGATTGGGGAACATCGAGATCCCTTGGTTTGTCGTCGAGGTAGAGTCTCTACGTAATATATCAGTTTGGTTATTGCCTACTGTCAGGTTGGCGTCATTAACTATTCGTCTTTTACGTTCAGTGCCCGTCTGGTACCCACCACCATTTTGAGGTCTTTTTCTTGAGCCTCGGCTCCTCTGTCGTCCTCGACCACCTGTTCTGGAATTCTGTGAAGCATAAGAATTGGCAGAGGAATCAGAATCATTTGCTTTGTCATTAGATCTTCTGGCATTTTTATAAGGACCTACAGGTTTACGCCCCCCCCCCCCCTTTGGCCGTTGTTAAGTGGCCAGTTGTAGGCTTATTTGCCTGCAAAGACTAATTTGTCACGTGATAGTTTATCTTCGTTTTTCAAAAGTAAATCTTTAGTAAAACTCTGAATATGTTCCTTTAATCGCAAATCAAAGGCTCCAAAATCAGGACTGTTGAGTGTTACTGCGTTTTCATCATAAATCCTTTTGATTTCGCAGTCCACTAATTTCAGTTCCTGCATGTAATATTCTACCATTAGTTCCATCATTTTCTTGGAACATGATTGGAGGTTCTGCTTCCATCGGGCTTTGAAATCTGGGTCAAGTGCCCAAATATTTGGGAACACCTGAACCCTTAGGCCCTTTGGGGTTTAGATCCTCCATACTATATTGTTCAAAATATCTGATATGCCAAAAAAGGCTAGATTTTTGTTCAAAGGTTTGCAGGAGCTTTTGGTATATGATTTCAAATTCCACATTGTTAGTTTTAGCAGAGGAACATGTTTGCTTAATGCCCATCATGAAACCTTCCCAATTGTTTCCCGCAAAGTCCGCCATTGGTACAGTCCCACTAAAAAATATTGAAGGTAAACAAGAAAAGTAAAATGTTATAAATGTCAAGTATAGGATAAAGAAGGAGAAGAGAAAAGGGGGGGGGGGGCGTGGAGTCCTGAGATAAAGGACTCGTCACCCTACGAGTGCAAAGAGACATGGGAATTGGTGTTTGCCACCCAAAATAATGAACAATTGAGAAAAGCACTCACAATGCCACATCCATATATTGTAGAGGGGAACATGGAAAGCTACTCAAGGGGAAGTAACCAAGGTCGGACTTTTCCCGTTTGTACATAGATTTCCCGATATTCGGATGTTTATACACTAGATCCTGTCCATTCCAAGGTATGTGTGTGCTGATTAGTCAGTCGGATGTCCATGGGACATTAGAGCATATGCTTTTTAAAGTTGTAAGAATGTAATGTATTTTTGTAATGTAACCCTTTTTTTAATGCTTGGTCTATAACTTGAACATATCTAATTTCAGATAGTGAGACTTGTTTTTTCTGCTCTTGCTACTTTGTTAGTCCTGAAGAAGCCTCACGGCAAAACGCGTAGACGTACAAGGGACTGAATCAATTCTGTGTACCTTCTTGTATGGTTTTAATTCTTGAACACTGTACTTGTAAAACCTTTTTTCGCTCTAATAAATATTTTTTGTAATCTCTATTGTTTCCTTGCCTTAAAAGTCTGACCTTGGTTACTTCCCCTTGAGTAGCTTTCCATGTTCCCCTCTACAATATACGGATGTGGCATTGTGAGTGCTTTTCTCCATTTTTCAAAGCTCATCCCTAATGGCAAGCCTCATGTATGTGTCCTGCTTCCTAATATAGGGGGACAACAATGGCAAGAGATGGTGAGCCGTCAAATTCGGCTAAGCCCAAGCATTGCTGGGACTTAGCCGAATTTGTGAATGGGATTAACCCCATGAATGCGCCGTTGTCTACGGCGCATGCGCCGTAGACACGGAGCAATGTCATTTTTAGCAAATATCTCCTAAACCGTGTAGGTTTAGGAGATATTTCTTGCACCTACAGGTTTACAACCACTTTAATGAGCCTATTGTGGTAAAATGTGTTGACGGATTTTTGGTGCATTTGTGTCACTCAACCATTTCAATACTAGGCACTTTCACCTAGGCTTTCAACGCTGTTGCACTTTAAATGACAATTGCGTGGTCATGTAACACTGTACCCAAATACATTTTTTAGCATTTTTTCGAAAGAGAGAGCTTTCTTTTGGTGGTATTTAACCACTTAGTGGCTGCCCCAAGTACATTTACTTTGGCAGGGCGGCTGCTGTGTGCCAGATCACATAGGTACCTGATCTGACACTTGCGGGTCTGGGGTGCGCACGCTTATAAACATGGCAGACCGTCGTTCTGTCAGTAGAAAATACATGGATCCTGTGTTTATGCAAAGCAGGAACACAGATCTCTGCCTCCCCATAGTACAAGCACCTCCCCCACAGTAACCAAGCACATTTTAGGCACTCAGTTAACCCTTTGATCGCTCCTGATATTAACCCCTTCCCAGCCAGCGTCATTAGTACAGTGACAGTGTATATTATTTAGCACTGATCGCTGTATTGGTGTCACTGGTTCCCAAAAAAGTGTCACTTAGGGGGTTATTTACGAAAGGCAAATACACTTTGCACTACAAGTGCAAACTACAAGTGCAAAGTGCCCTTGAAATTGCACTGAAAGTGCACTTGGAAGTGCAGTCGCTGTAAATCTGAGGGGTAGATCTGAAATGAGGGGAAGCTCTGCTGATTTTATTATCCAATCATGTGCAAGCTAAAATGCTGTTTTTTATTTTCCTTGCATGTCCCCCTCGGATGTACAGTGACTGCATTTCCAAGTGCACTTTCAGTGCAATTTCAAGTGCACTTTGCACTTGTAGTTTGCACTTGTAGTGCAAAGTGGATTTGTCTTTCGTAAATAACACCCTTAGTGTCCGATTTATACGCCGCAATGTCGCAGTCCTGCTACAATTACTGCTCGCCGCCATTACCAGTAAAAATAAAGAAATAAAAAACTCCATAAATATATCTCATAGTTTGTAAACGCTATAACTTTTGCGCAAACCAATCAATATCTGCTTATTAGGATTTTTACCAAAAATATGTAGCAGAATACATATTGCCCTAAATTTATGATGAAAATTTTTTTCACTTTTTTTTGGATGCGTTTTATAGCGGAAAGTAAAAAAACATTGTTTTTTTTCCTGAAATTGTCATTTGTTTTAATTTATAGCATAAAAAATAAAAACCGCAGAAGTGATCAAATACCACCAAAAGAAAGCTCTATTCGTGGGGAAAAAAATACATACCATATTTATCGGCATATAGCACGCAGCTTCATTTTAAGAGGGACGTTTCAGGAAAAAAATGTCAATTTTAAATAAAGAACTTTGAAGCAAAATAAGGGTGGGTGCCTATCAATGCAGGCTTATCAGTGTCCATCTGCAGCCTCACCATTGCCCATCAATGCAGCTTGATCAGAGCCCATATTCCGCCTAATCAGTGCCCAACCAACTGCAGTCTAATCAGTGCCTATCTGCCGCCTCACGTCAGATTGCTGCTGCCTCGGAGGGGGGCGGGACGAGTGCCATCAGAATACATACAGCAAGGATCTCCTGTTTACTCAGTGGCCTGTTTAATACGAAGTCCCGCCTCCTTGAACACTGGTCCAATGCTGGTCCAGGAGACAAAACTACGTATTACAGCTGCCACGAGTAAACAGGAGATTATCGCTCTATGTAATTTGACGGCGCTTCTCCCCATCCCCTCCGAGGCAGCCTAAATGCAAGTATCTGCATATAACACGCACACACTTTTTGCACCCGATTTTCAGGGAGAAAAAGTGCTTGTTATGCGCCGATAAATAAGGTAAATTTTATTTGGGTACATCGTTGCACGACTGCGCAATTGTCAGTTAAAATAATGCAGTGCCGTATCCCAAAAAATGGCCTGTTTATGAAGAGGGGGATAACCTTCCGGAGCTGAAGTGGGTAATCACCACTGGGTTCTGTATTTTTAAACAAACAAAAAAAGACTAAAAATATTTTAAAAAATAAAAATAAAAATAAAATTTCTGCTATAAAAGTTTGCAAATACCGTATATACTCGAGTATAAGCCGACCCGTATATAAGCCGAGGCACCTAATTTTACCACAAAAAACTGTGAAAACGTATTGACTCGAGTATAAGCCTAGGGTGTCCATCTGCATGCCTCACTGTGCCTCACTGTGTCCATGTCTCACTGTGCCTTACTGTGCCCATGCCTCACTGTGTCCATGCCTCAATGTGTCCATGCCTCACTGTGCCCATGCCTCACTGTCACTGTCCCCATGCCTCCCTGTGTCCATGCCTCACTGTGCCCAATCTCCCTACCTGATCTCTGGCGCTGTATGACTAGACTGACGTTTAACATGGGAGTCTATGGAAGGGGTGTCCGGGTTTGAAAAATTGGTCCTCCCTGGCCGTAGGTCCCCTGTACAACAAACTTTGCACACTTATAGATGAAGAGGGGCTACATGTGTGCCAAGTTTGGGGTCCAGGGGACCTAGTGCCGGCCGGTACCGAGTTCCCAAATTCACCGGATAAATGACCATTTAACATTGGAGTCTATGGAAGCGATGCCCAGATTTGAAAAATCAGTGCTCCCCAGCCGTAGGTCTCCCGGACAACAAACTTTGCACTTTTGTAGAGGTAGAGTGGGGCTACATGTGTGCTAAACAGGTAGTTTGCAGCACTAGCAGGAATAAGTGAAATGCACAACACTTTAAACAATAAACAATAACAATTACCACTAGATATCTAACTTATGGATGTGTCACCCACTAGTATTGACACTGTGCAAACAAAACTAAATAATAATGATAACAGTGAATAAGTGTAAATAGAATAAAGGTAAAATATCTTTTTAAAGGGGTTGTAAAGGTTTGTTTTTTATTTTCTAAATAGGTTCCTTTAAGCTAGTGCATTGTTGGTTCACTTACCTTTTCCTTTGATTTACCTTCTAAATGTTTTTTTTCTTTGTCTGAATTTCTCACTTCCTGTTTCTCCTAACTAAACTTCACACCATCATCCGAGTGGTGTGGAGTCAGCCAGAACAGCTTACTGAACAGCTTACTGAGGAGGAACGGGAAGTGAGAAATTCAGACAAAGAAAACAAAGAAAAAAAAACATTTAGAAGGTAAATCAAAGGAAAAGGTAAGTGAATCAACAATGCATTAGCTTAAGAGCCCATTCACACAGGGGCAACACGACTTCCAGCGTGATTTTATGAGGCAACTCAGACACGACCTGAGAATGAATCACAGCACGACCTGGAGCTATTTACAAGGCAACTCCAAGTTGCAGGACAGGAGACATTCCAGTGGCCAATCAAACAAGAATCAGCTCTGTGGGAGGGAGGGGGGAGGGAGAGGTTTGCAGGAGAAATGTATGTTTTCTTCCTGGAGAGTTGCTCCTATTAAGACAGTGAGAGGCGACTCCCATTGAAATGAATGGTTACAGGTTGCCTAGGAGTCGGATTGAAGTAGTACAGGGACCTTTTTTGAAGTCGGAGCGACCACAGTAGTGTGCATAAGGACGGCTCCATTAACTTACATTGATTTCTTCAGCCAGCGCGACCTGAGGCGACTAGGGGCGACCTGGGGCGATTTGGAGTCGGATCCAAAGACGCCCCTGTGTGAATGGGCTCTAAAGGAACCTATTTAGAAAAATAAAAAACAAACCTTTACAACCCCTTTAATATTCTTGGCACATTAGAATGTGCTGATCAAGAGGAACTGGATGTTTCCAAGACAGATTCCAAGTGGATGATTTCCCCTCTCTTGTGGCCCCACTCACCAGAAAGAGATGTAGGAATCACATAAAGAATCACAAATGGCTTGAGTCCGGTAAGTTCATAGGATTCAGCAAATTAACTCAATAGGATCAGCGAGGAGCGAAAAAACATATGAGGAAGAGAGAGAATATTCATGTGAAGTACCGCTTAAAGAACAATAACATTGCGCTGCTAACTGAGAGACTCACGAGACTGCAGTAATAGACAAGCGTCAGTGTGTTCTGGGTTCACAGGCGTGCGTTCCACGGGAACCGGAAGCAGCGTCACTGGTTCTGAGTTGGCCGGAAATTGCGTCAACACGTTTCGCCCCTCCTGCAGGGCATCATCAAGGACATCACGTCCGGTCAAGGAAGTACATTTTATATGCGCGGAGGTCAACGCCTCTTTGCTGGACAAACCAATTAGAAAAGACAGAACCTAATATGGATAATGAAATATTATAAAAAGGATAAAATTAAAAGGACTTGTTATAATCAGATTATGTCTTTTAATTTTAAAATAATTTTTTAATGTTTAGTATTTACCTTCATTACTGTATATCGTCTTTGTAATTCCCATCATGAAGAGCAGAAAATACAGAATGCACCTAAAAAAGTTTGAGTGTTAATGCATTCCACTGGCCAGAATAAATTATTATTCTGACAAATTAAATCTATTAAAGCCCAAACGTGTGATACACCTAAACACGTATGCAATATGCAGCTTTAAAGGGATAGTTCACCTTTACCACAAAACTGCTTATGCAGATAAGAGGCATCTGTAGGTCAAAACAAACTGTGCAGCTTATACATTATGAAGCCTGACTGGAATACTCCCAGGACATTGATAAGTACTCCCAGGACATTGTGTGTAAAGGTGCTTAAAAATTGGCCCTTCCTAAGTGAGCACCACTCAGCGCTTGTGGAGATATGGCAATTGTGGTTTAGGCTGGAAGCAGACAGAAAATGGATGTTTAAATGAATGCAAAAATAAGAATAAACCTAATTTGCAGTTAGCATCTGCTGAAATGGGAGTCAGTATGAAGAAGCACAATATTTTTTTGTAGCGGGGTCTCCTTTAAGACTCTATGGACTGCATTTCCCAGAACCCCGTTTGGCACCCAGGGTGCATTGTTGCCACCGCAGAGACTTGTGGGAGGGGAGATAAAAGGAGGAGGCGAGGCTAGGCCCGGCCTCTTTGGACACCGTGCAGCTATCAACCGGTCTTCCTGTGCGGATCTGCTGGAGTATCAGGCCTGAAGCCTGGGGCCTGGCACAACATCCAAAGAGCCTTCCACCCCACTGCGAGCCTGGGTGGCATCTGACTTTCTTTAAGTTGCCGACATTCGTTGGATCAGGGACCCGATAGTTCAGACGCTGTGTGCGGAGACACAGTTTTGGTGGAAATCCCGGACACGGATCGCGTCCGGAGTGGTGAGCGAGCACCTGCTCAATCCAATAGGCTGTACTGTTGTTAGGCCTAGAGACTGCCTTGGCCCACCGGCCTTTATTTGCTATTCTACTGGAGACTAGTAGCGGAACTGAGTGAGTGGTCTCCAGTGAATTGTTCTTTTTGATTGCCTACTCTGTGGATTACAAGTGTTGTTTCCTGTATGTGCACCACCGTTCAAGTTGCATGCGAAGAAAGTGTTATTCTAAGGACTAAGTTAAATCTGTGTCAGGCCTGACCGGGGGGAGAATATTGTTTGGTGCGCCACAGGGCGCATAGATACCAGTGGCGGCCCGTCCATAGGGGGCGCCCGGGTGCCGCCCCCCCCCCCTCCTGTGGTCACCAAAAAAAAAAACGGGCCCTTTAAGAGTTTTTTTTTTTTTAAATGTCCTTTTTTTTTTACACACATGGCAGTGCGTCCATAGTGGGAGCAGAAGCGCCACCCCCGCTCGCTTCTGCGCCCGGCCGTCACTCACAATACATAGGTTCATGCATTGCATGAACCTATGTATTGCTGCCGCCCACTATTCAGATGGCCGGCCCGTTGAGCGCCGGCTATCTGAATAACAGCGTCTGGTTGGCATTTAGAAGTGCCTATCAGAGCCAGCGGCTCTGATAGGCTTCCCGACTACAGCCTGAGGGCTGTAATCGGCTTCTAAATACCTAATGAGAGGACGCACGGGGGGTGCGTTCCCTGGCCAATCAGATTCACCGGGTCTGGTTACCGGTAACCTGATTGGCTGAAGCGACATCGAGGGCGGGAGAAGACATCGAGGACGGAAGAAGGACGGCGCTGACTCGAGGAAGGTAAGTGCAGGGCTGGGGGGGACAAACTGGCTGCATTTGGGGGACAAACTGGCTGCATTTGGGGGACAAACTGGCTGTATATTGGGGACAAACTGGCTGTATTATTGGGGACAAACTGGCTGTATTATGGGGACAAACTGGCTGTATATTGGGGACAAACTGGCTGTATATTGGGGACAAACTGGCTGCATTTGGGGGACAAACTGGCTGTATATTGGGGACAAACTGGCTGTATATGGGACAAACTGGCTGTATATTGGAGACAAACTGGCTGCATTTGGGGGACAAACTGGCTGCATTTGGGGGACAAACTGGCTGTATATGGGGGACAAACTGGCTGTATATGGGGGACAAACTGGCTGTATATTGGGGACAAACTGGCTGTATTAATGGGGACAAACTGGCTGTATTATGGGGACAAACTGGCTGTTTTTCGGGGACAAACTGGCTGCATTTGGGGGACAAACTGGCTGTATATTGGGGACAAACTGGCTGTATTATGGAGGACAAACTGGCTGTATATTGGGGACAAACTGGCTGCATTTGGGGGACAACCTGGCTGCATTTGGGGGACAAACTGGCTGTATATTGGGGACAAACTGGCTGTATTATGGGGGACAAACTGGCTGTATATTGGGGACAAACTGGCTGTATATTGGGGACAAACTGACTGCATTTGGGGGACAAACTGGCTGCATTTGGGGGAAAAACTGGCTGTATATTGGGGACAAACTGGCTGTATATTGGGGACAAACTGGCTGTATTATGGGGGACAAACTGGCTGTATTATGGGGGGAAACTGGCTGTATTATGGGGGACAAACTGGCTGTATTATGGGGGACAAACTGGCTGTATTATGGGGGACAAACTGACTGTATATGGGGGACAAACTGGCTGTATATGGGGGACAAACTGGCTGTATATGGGGGACAAACTGGCTGTATAATGGGGACAAACTGGCTGTATAATGGGGACAAACTGGCTGTATTGTGGGGGGAAACTGGCTGTATATGGGGGGAAACTGGCTGCATTTGGGGACAAACTAGTGGCGTTTGGGCACAGTGGCTGCGTTTAATGGGCACAGTGGCGGCAATTTGGCTGTATATTGGGGACAAACTGGCTGCATTTGGGGGACAACCTGGCTGCATTTGGGGGACAAACTGGCTGTATATTGGGGACAAACTGGCTGTATTATGGGGGACAAACTGGCTGTATATTGGGGACAAACTGGCTGTATATTGGGGACAAACTGACTGCATTTGGGGGACAAACTGGCTGCATTTGGGGGAAAAACTGGCTGTATATTGGGGACAAACTGGCTGTATATTGGGGACAAACTGGCTGTATTATGGGGGACAAACTGGCTGTATTATGGGGGGAAACTGGCTGTATTATGGGGGACAAACTGGCTGTATTATGGGGGACAAACTGATTGTATATGGGGGACAAACTGGCTGTATATGGGGGACAAACTGGCTGTATAATGGGGACAAACTGGCTGTATAATGGGGACAAACTGGCTGTATTGTGGGGGGAAACTGGCTGTATATGGGGGGAAACTGGCTGCATTTGGGGACAAACTAGTGGCGTTTGGGCACAGTGGCTGCGTTTAATGGGCACAGTGGCGGCAATTTTTTTTTTTTCAGTTTGTTTGCGCCCCCCCAAAAAATTTGAGCACCAGCCGCCACTGATAGATACTAATAGCTGCACGTGGTGTATGACCACGCTGCGCTATTAGTGTATACTATATCTATTGCTGCAGGGCTCTGTAAGCAAGTTATGTGTTATGTTCCAACCTATGCCTATTAACCAAAAGTAAAACAGTTATACTTTATCACTTGCTATCAGTGTGTTATCATTGCACATAGTGCTTACCATCTAATATATTCGGAGTGTGTGTACTATCAGGTATAGATTGTGATAGGTAACACCCCCTCCCCCCTAGACTAACTGTGCCTGGGTTGAGTAGATTGCCGGGGGTTGGCGGAGCTGTACACAGGGGCCCGAAAAAAAATCAAACCAGCGGCTCTCTTAGCTGGGGGTAGCGCTACATTTGTATAGACCAATCTGAGATTTAGATCATAAATAATGTAAAATAATAAAACCGTTCATAATAAACAATAATATCATAAAACACTAAAATGAAAACATTCAAAGACTGTCCAAGAAATAATGTAGCAGCGCTCTTGTCATAAATGACAAGCTTCTTTAAGTGTCTTTGTACACATAAAGGTACCGATAATTGAAGCAGATAAGAATGTGCAGAAAGACCAGATCCTGATTAAAGTGCAGTGACACAGGAAAACTTCATCCGTGAGGTGTTGACAGAAGAAAAATCCCCTTTGGGGATGCACTCACCACAAAGTAGATAAAGATGTGCCTTGTCAGCAAACACAGGATCACTTTCTTCTCTCCGCTTTTCCACCAGACCACAGTATTGGTACGCTCAAGGGTGCAGGTTTATTCAAAAAGAAAAGAATGGCCAATAGTGTAATATTGTATGCACATTTATTCCCAAAGAATGACCCCTTACAATTTAATACGTACACAATGTATGATAAAATGAGGCAAATAAAGTGCTAACAGCTTGGCGGCACAGTACACCTGTCAGGATAGGCTTCACCCGCTGGTGGTGCTGTTGGTCCTTTGGACTGCAGTGCTAGTGTCCGCCAGCAGGTGTCCTCCTGCAGCCAATACCTCTGTTGGAGGTTCTCACCTGCTGGTGGTAACACACGATACATGGACTGCAGTACCGGCATCCACCAGCGGGGGTATTCTGGCAGTGTGGGACAGGCAGCACTTCCTGTGGTCAGCTGTGACCTGAAGCATGATTACAAGACTTCTTTATATACCCGGCAAGTGCAAACACTCTTTGCCCTGGTATCTCTCTTCCTGACCCCCTAGACCTGTGACCTGGACTTTAGCCTGTATCTTATCCCAACCTGCACCCTGCCTGATCTGATCTGATCCGACCCGATCCCTACCTTGAACCCACACCCTGTTTAACCTGATCTTTACCTTGTGCCCATCCTACAGCTGCCCCTTCTGTTACCTGGATCCCTGCTCTGCAGCCTATCCATCCGTCCCCTCCCTGTTCCTGTTCTCTTCCCATCCATACCCATCTGCTTGATCCCCTTGTGTATGACCTCGGCCTGGCTGTTACTACGATTCCGGTATCTCCCTTATTTGTACATATTTGTTTATAGTCACTGTTGATTTATTCGTTGCACTGTGTTCTGTTTAAGGTGGTTGTTTGTTGGTCACTCATCATAATAAATTGTATATTATCACCTACACCTGTTTGGTTTCCTTTTATGCAGTCACACAGTCTGGTCTATTATCAATCTCTGACAACACCAAAGACACCAGTAGATGGGGGTCCATGCTATCGGAGACAGCGTGTATTCATTACCACTTCCTGGATCCTGGATTCGATGGAGCGCAAGCGTCACTTCCGGTATGGCCAAACGAGACCACGACCCTGACGCGTTTCGTCACTTCCGGACTTCGTCTGAGGGCGTGGTCTCTTGGCGCAAGTACTGGATGTTTATAGTGGAAGTTTATGTGTAACTAATGCCAGATACTACCTGCGCATAATATGAACTTATTTTTGTTCGTTGCAAATGTCAATCAGTCATGGGGATTGGCTGGCGGGTCGCTGTAGTAGGACGTGAGCTCTTTGCAGACGCCTACCAATTCCTAGTGACTGACATTTTCCACCGCCCACCTCCCATGTTTGTCTCCATCAGCCTATAAGCAGGCTTGGTAAAACAAGGCGATGAGGCGTCTGACATCTTGACTGCTGTGACTGCTGTGATTGGTCATAGCGGCGGGGGATGTGTTCGAACTTCCACTATAAACATCAGGTACTTGCACCAAGAGACCACGCCCTCAGACGAAGTCCGGAAGTGACGAAACGCGTCAGTGTCGTGGTCTCGTTTGGCCGTACCGGAAGTGACGCTTGCGCTCCATCGAATCCAGGAAGTAGTAATGAATACACGCTGTCTACGATAGCGTGGACCCCCATCTACTGGTGTCTTTGGTGTACTGTGCCGCCAAGCTGTTAGCACTTTATTTGCCTCATTTTATCATAAATTGTGTACGTATTAAATTGTAAGGGGTCATTCTTTGGGAATAAATGTGCATACAATATTACACTATTGGCCATTCTTTTATTTTTGAATAAACCTGCACCCTTGAGCGTACCAAAACTGTGGTCTGGTGGAAAAGCGGAGAGAAGAACGTGATCCTGTGTTTGCTGACAAAGCACATCTTTATCTACTTTGTGGTGAGTGCATCCCCCAAAGGGGGATTTTTCTTCTGTCAACACCTCACTGATGAAGTTTTCCTGTGTCACTGCACTTTAATCAGGATCTGGTCTTTCTGCACATTCTTATCTGCTTCAATTATCGGTACCTTTATGTGTACAAAGACACTTAAAGAAGCTTCTCATTTATGACAAGAGCGCTGCTACATTATTTCTTGGACAGTCTTTTGCCGCGTACACACGACCTCTTTTCTCGACGAGAAAAAGGGCTTTTTTTTTTCGCCAAGAAAAACGATCATCTGTGGGCTTTATGTCGTTTTTCTCGTCTAGAAAAACGGCATAATAAACGACGAGAAAATTTAGAACATGTTCTAAATTTTCTCATCGTTTTTTCCAGCATTTTTTTCCCTATGGGAAAACTGCCGCGGAGCCCACAGACGGTCGTTTTTTCGCGGAGCCCACAGACGGTCGTTTTTCTCGTCAAGAGAAAAAATGACGGGAAAAACGACCGTGTGTAGGGAACCAAGCGGTTCCCTCGTTTTTCCTGTCATTATTCACGGCGGTTTTTTAACCGCCGTGAATAATGATCGTGTGTACGCGGCATTAGAATGTTTTCATTTTAGTGTTTTATGATATTATTGTTTATTCTGAACGGTTTTATTATTTTACATTATTTATGATCTAAATCTCAGATTGGTCTACAAATATTGTGCTTCTTCATACTCACTCCCAGGACATTGCTAAGTGAGGCCTAATCATCACTGCTCACCTCCACCATTACAGGAGTGAGCTGTCAAATGCTGAACTCAGAGCTACTGCATCAGGGGAAAGAGAGTGTATGAGGGGGTTTGAATCAGAGAATGAGATCACTCCTGTGACGGTGGAGGTGAGCCGTGAGGACTAGTCCTCACTTAGCAACGTCCTGGGAGTGTTCCAGTCAGGCTTCATAAGGTATGTAAATGGCTCTTTGCATTTCTCAGACTTGGCCCACACAGAGGCCAAAAATAGGGCAAACTCTGTTTTCTCTGAGGGGGATAAGATTGGGAAATTGCTGGCAAGATTGGTGGCAGTGGACAATCCGGTTACAAATATTCCGGTGATTCGGGGTAGGAATGGAGACCTGGTTAGTGACCCTTCCGAAATACTGACTGAATTTCAAAACTTCTTTGCTACCCTTTATGCCCCTATACCAACTTATGATCCTGTAGCATTGGAAGCACTCCTGGAGGGATTGGATCTTCCGAGGTTGACTGAGGGTGATAGGTTGGCTCTAGACGCTGAGATTACAAACAAGGAGATAACAGCAGCTATTTTTGATTTTCCCCCTCACAAAGCCCCGGGGCCGGACGGCTTTCCGGCGGATTTCTATAAGAGCTACGTGGAGGTAATTGCCCCTAGGTTAAACTCGTTATTTGCCAAATGCTTAGAACTGAATAGGCTCCCGGCATCCATGTTGGATGCATACATGGTGTTATTGCTCAAACCAGGTAAAGATCCTCTAGACTGCTCAGCTTATAGACCCATAGCTTTATTAAATATGGACCTCAAGATCCTAACGAAGGTCTTGGCTAAAAGGCTTGTCGGGGTGATTTCCTCTCTGGTCGGTATTGACCAGACAGGTTTCATGCCAGGGATGTCCACAGATATGAATTTGCGGAGGCTATTTACTCATCTTCAGCTCCCGGGGGCAGAGGCGGGTGCCAGAATCGTTGTGTCGATTGACATTGAGAAAGCTTTCGACTCAATTGATTGGCAGTACATGCACCGGGTGCTGGAGAGGATGGGGTTCGGACAGGTCTATAGGCAGTGGATTAAGATGTTATATAGCAAACCCAGGGTGGCGATTAGGCTTGGTAGGAACACTTCTCCGTACTTCTCGGTGGGTCGAGGTACTAGACAGGGATGTCCCTTATCCCCGTTTATATTCGCACTCATGATTGAACCTCTTGCAGTGGCACTCCGATCGTCTAGTGAGGTAGAGGCTATCAAAGTGGGGAGTGTTCGGGAATGTCTGGCATTATATGCTGATGACATGCTTTTATTCCTTGAGGATCCCGGGTCTTCGCTTCAGGCGGCCTTGAGGATCTTCGAGAATTTCGCTATATACTCGGGTCTGAAGGTGAATTGGAGCAAATCCTCTATTCTACCTCTAGACGCCGGAGCCAGGGAGAAGGCGGATCCTAATATGCCTTTACAATGGGTTTCCTCCATTACTTATTTAGGAGTTAAAATCACAGCAGATAGCACAGACTACATGAAACTCAATTTGCTACCGCTGTTAATTTTTTTTAAACAGCGGGCCCAAGCTTGGCAGAGGCTTCCGCTGTCACTTATAGGGAGAATAAACCTACTGAAGATGAAAGTTCTCCCGGTCATATTGTACTTCCTAAGACATGCCCCGGTCAGAGTTCCTAAATCCTTTTTTAGACAACTTGATGGCATCACCAGTTCGTTCCTCTGGGCCCCTAAATCACCACGCATTGGCCTAAAAGTACTCCAGGAACCCTGGGGACAGGGGGGACTGGCTTTGCCTGATTGGAGGAAATATTACCTTGCCAGTCAACTGGTGTTTGCCCATAGATGGCTTACGGCTGAATCAAGGGATTCTGCTACAGTGGTGGAGGCAGCACATCTGGGGTCGTACGAGACCCTTCGCTTGGCCATATATAGAGGGGTAAAGTCTGATCTGCAGCTCACGCTGTCCATGAAGGCGACCGTTAGAGCATGGGAGGAGGCGGTAGGCCTGGCCTGTCCGAGCTACCTGGGTTTCTCGCCGCAGACTCCGCTGTGGGGGAACCCTAGGTTGGCAGAATTTTACTCATTCTCGGACCCGGGGGTGTGGGCGGTTAAAGGTATCAAGCTTCTAAAAGATGTTACAATGGACGGGGTTTTGCTTACTTTTGACCAATTTAAAGCCAGACATGATATCCCCAACTCGTACTTCTTTAGGTACATACAGCTCCGTCATGCTTTTCAGGCTCAATTCCGGGAGAGGGCGGTGGAGTCTCTTCCGTCAACCTTGGAGGATCTACTTATGATGGAAGATTTGCCTAAGACTCTATCTGTCACGTATAAGGAGCTATTTAAGAGGAGTCCAATGGCCTTGACTAAATGTCGGGAGAGGTGGGAGAGAGATGTCCCAGGGATAGATGGAGAGGATTGGGATGATATGTGGGACCATCCCTTTAAGCACTTGGTTTCCGCTAGAGATAAATTAATTCACTTTAAATTCCTGCATAGGATTTACTTTACCCCGGCTAGACTTTCAGTGATCTACCCGTCTGCATCTTCAGAGTGCTGGAGATGCTCTTTTTCTCCAGCTGATGCCACACATATCTTCTGGGAGTGCCCTCAGATTAAGGCATTTTGGGAGGGGGTGGCATCCTGCGTGGGGGGTGTTTTGGGGGTGCCCATCCCTTTATCGATCCGAGTATGTCTCTTGGGTCTGGTGGAGGATGTGGTCCCCTCCGGAGCACTCAGGACGCTGGTGACCATTTTATTTTTTTATGGAAGGAAGGCCATTTTGCTCAAATGGAGATCGCCTGCCCCCCCGGAGATTAGTTTCTGGAAGGGGCTGGTGAACTCTATGCTACCATTTTACAAGGCAACATATATTTCCAGGGGGTGTGAGGGAAAGTTTAATAAAGTATGGCAGGCATGGTTTAATTCTGATACTACTGTTGGCTAGTTCGATAGTGGTTTTGCCTGCTTGGAATAATCGGTAACAGGGGCCGGATATAGAGGGGTTAATGGGTGAGTGAATGGCTGAACTGAGGTAGGGGGTTTAGGTCGGCTGGTCGGTAACTCTGGGAGGGGTGGGGTCCTGCTGTGGGGGAGAGAACTCTGACATGTCCATCGCGCTTACATTATACAATGCATAAATAGAGAAGTCCATGTCCCCATATTATTAGGCTTGTGAATCCCTAAAAGGTGGTATACTGAGTTTTTGGGTGGTTGGGGGGAGGGGGGGGGGGTAGGATGGGTGGAGGGAGGGTGGTATTAGCAATGGGGGGGGGTTTTCTTTTGTGTTACTGCATGTAGTCAGTTGCCTATGTTAGGTAGAATGTATCACATGTCGATTGTTGACCATGTTGGTCATAGGAAGGCCGGGCGATTTGTCAAGGCCTTTTTTTTTTTTTTGTTTCTCTCAATGTTTGTATGTCTTACAAAAAATTCAATAAACATAATTTTCAAAAAAAAAAAAGGTATGTAAATGACCTACACCTATAGCAAGGGTATTCTTCATCTTTAGTCAGATCTGCAGTTTGTTTTAGGCTGGGTTCACACCTAAGATGGATCCATCGCACACCAAGGGTCCAGTGCGTCCTGGTTCACAGTTTCAGGCCCGATTTTAGGGCTGAATTCAGACCTGAAACGGACCAAAAAAGCATGTTTTTCCTGCAAAACGCACCGGACCTGCTGCGGAGATATGTGAACCGGCTCCATAGAGAGCCAGTCACATTCTCCTGCTATGTGAATTAGATGCGGGGAAACCCGCATAGGTGTGAACCCAGCCTCAAACTACAAACATCCCTACCCTGCAAAGCACTTTTTTTTTAAAGTGATTGTATCCTCTGCTTTGTGATTTTTACCTGCGCTAATCACAGGCAGGGAGACATTGTCCCGATGCTCAGCTGCAGAGATCGGGAAATGTCTCCCTGCCTGTGATTAGCGCAGCGCGGTTCCGACTTCCTTTGCAGGCTCTGCATGTGTTCAATGCGAACACGCCTGAGCTCATCTCTACTCTCTTTGGGTAAACCAAAAAGGTGTCCCAGGTATTTTACAATCCTATAGTGTGTACTACAAAAAAATTGCTGTGCGCCGCAAAAGTGTTCGGGTTTGGCTTGAAGAAAAGGTGGCAACCCTAGATGCGATGCATCCTAGCTCAATATGCCTTTGCCTTACAGGGCATTTTTTTGTAAGGGCATACACCTGCTTTAACTACTTGAGGCCCGCGCTATAGCCAAATGACGGCTTCAGCGCGGACCTGAAAATCCGGGAGGCCGTCAATAGACGGCCTCCCCCTTGCGCGCTACCCTGCAGGGCGCACGCTGTGATCACCGAGTCACTGAGATTCAGGTGATCACTGATCCGAGTAAGGGGCCGGTCACGGCCCCTTACCACGTGATCAGCTGTCAGCCAATGACAGCTGATCACGTGATCAAAACAAAGCTCGGTAAACGTTTTTTTTTTCTCCTCGCGCTGACAGCGTGAGGAGAAAAAAAAGCCGATCACCGGCTGCTGAGTGAGGGACATCGGTCCACAGTGAAAGAGGCAATTCTGCCTCATTAGTGGAATCAAGTACCCCCTGCCAGTGCCAATCAGTACCACCTATCAATGCCCATCACTGCCACCTAGCAATGCCCACCAGTGGTGCCAGTCAGTGCCACCTAGCAGTGCTGCCTATCAATGTCACCTACCAGTGCTGATCAGTGCCCATCATTGCCACCTATCAGTGCCCATCACTGCCACCTATTAGTGCCAATTCTCAGTGCAAACCAGTGCCACCTATCAATACCCTTCAGTGCCCACCAGTGCCGCCTATCAGTGCCACCTATCCGTGCCCACCAGTGTCGCCCATTGGTGCCGCCTCATCAGCGTACATCAATGAAGGAGGAAAATTACCCGTTTGTAAAATTTTATAACAAAATATAAAACGGTTTTTTATTTATTTATTTTTATTCTGTCTTTTTTATTTTTTATAACAAAAAATAAAAACCACAGAGGTGATCAAATACCACCAAAAGAAAGCTCTATTTGTGGGGGGAAAAAGAACAAAAAATTTCATTTGGGTACAGTGTTGTATAACCGCGCAATTGTCATTCAAAGAGTGAGAGCGCTGAAAGCTGAAAATTGGTCTGGGCAGGAGGGGGGTTTAAGTGCCCAGTAAGCAAGTGGTTAAAGCTGCTTTTCTCCTGACAAGATTTCTGTCATTCAGAGGAGCTGAACAAACTCCATGTGTGGATGAGGCCTAAAGCCTTACTGTCTGGGTTACTGATCCAGGACAATCCTGCAATAAGCAGTCACAATTCGTAAACGACATATATGTTTAAGGTCTGTGAGTGAAAATGTACTGAAGCCACCGCATAAGCTGGATTGCAGGCCAACTATCATTTTCAGAGGGCCCACGGTTCTCCCAATACAAGAGCTCCTCTTTGTGACTGCAGCCAGCAGCTGCTGTTTTTGGCGCCAATGAGGTTCATCAAACATAGCTGCGACGACCCGCTGACAGCTTTTGTCGCACCGGTGATGACGTATTTTTGCTCCCGGAAGTGGTCCGTTGTGCTTGGGTCTTCCCCACGTGTGAAGTGCTGGGGTTTCTAGTGCGCTCTCGCGGCCGAGTGGCGGCCTACTCCCTTAGGTCGTGTTGTAGACATGGAGCACCTCCAGCTGAGCCTGTCGGGACTAGGCATCATCGCTCAGAGGAGCGGCGCAGAGCTCAGCCAGTATCTGTCCAAGCAGGTGAGAGAAAGGGACAAAGCGGGCAGCCCGGGCCGGTAGCGCCATATGTTGAAGCGATCAGCGTTTTGATGGTAACAATAACCTGTAGCCTGAGGAGGGCAAGGGCGGTATTGTTAGTGTATTCCTCGGAGCCGATTCCCGCACTCGGGAGTTCCGCGCCGTGTGCGTTTTACATGGCTGTGTATGGATGGGCAGCACACAAAGAACTTTTGTCTAGTTTTCCAACACTTCCCTAAATACACGTTACATCCTTGTGTTAGTGGTATTACCAGCCTGGGCATACTGTTACTGTGATTCTGGGAATATTCTCTCATTTGCATTTGCTTTGTATAGATCGCTCAGGGGCGGAAAGCTTTTCTTGGATCTTTGTTTACAAGTGAACAGTCAGGCTGAGGACACATGGGGGGCTGTTTTTCTAAAACTGTTGAGTGCAAAATCTGGTGCAGCTCTGCACCGAAACCAGTCAACTTCCAGATCACTTTTTTTTTTTTTCTTGAAGCTTAATTGAACAAGCTGAAGTTCGAAGCTGATTGGCTACCATGCTCGGCTGCACCACATTTTTCACTCTCCAGTATTAGTAAATCAACCCCAATGGACTATTTTCTCTCACGCTGTTTTTATTGCAGAAATTACCCCCCCCCCTTATTAAAAAAATAAAAAAAATTGCTAACTTTTTTTTTTAAGTGATATGTAGAACAATCAACATATAGGCAGCAAAATCACAAATGACAATCATTCTTAACCACTTCAATACCAGGCACCCCTCCCCCTTCCTGCCAAAGCCAATTTTCAGCTTTCAGCGCTGTCACTTTTTAAATGCGCGGTCATGCAACACTGTACCCCCAACAACATTTTTATCATTTTGTTCCCACAAATAGAGCTTTTTTTTTTTTTTTTTTTTTTTTAAACAAAAAAAAAAGTATTTTTTGCTTTTGCCTATGCTAAAATTTTGTAAAGTACGTTTTCTCCCTCACTGACGGGCGCTGATGAGGCAGCAGTGACTGTTATTATCTGGGCACTGATGTCATCCCTGGTGGTTCAGGATGGCATACCTGGTGGCCATCCATTTTGGGCATCTGTGGGGGGGGGGCATCCAGCCCAGGAGAGATGCCGATTTGTCTCTCCTCTAGTTGCGTCTGTCAGAAGTGAGTGAGGAAAAGCCGATAAATGGCTCTTCCTGTTTACACTGTAATCAGCCGGGATTGGACATGGCCGATTACGTGGTAGTCTCTGTCAGACTCTTTGCCGAGATCAGTGTTGCGGTGTGTCAAACTGAAATGCCGCACCACCGATTGCCACTCTGCACGTGCCCACAGGCGTGCGTCAGCTGTTATCCTGAAAGATGTCATATGACATCCAGTCAGGATAACAGAACCACCCCCCAGCCATCATTCGGCTGTAGGTGGGAATTGGTTAAAGCGGAACCGCAGAAATCTCCCTCTACTCAGTCTGGCTGCAACCATTTTAACTGTGGGCAGCTGAAGCTGCTGCCTGTTCACTACCTGGATTTACACACACCTCCCAGCTCTTCAGCTCTCTTATGACTCACCCCCTCCCTTCCTGGCAAGCTATCACGAGAGCTGTGCCTGATGTCATAAGCCTAGGCTAATGGCCAAACGGGAAGTGGGCTGTATGTATAAAAAATGTTTTATTATCCAAAGTTAAAACAACAAGAGCAGAAGATTTAATAGATGGAAAGATGAAAAAAATAACTGAAGTTTCACTTTAAGCTGAATACACACTATACCATTCTCTTTAGATTTTTTTCCTTTAGATTTACCAAAGCCATATGAGGTCAAACCTAAACACTTTAAATTTGTAATCTATCGGGCAGGCCCTTGAACTACATAGTTGAAGGTAAAGCTAAAGGAAATCTAACAGAAGTTGTATAGTGTGTATCCAGCTTTAAAGTGATTGTAAACCTAATTTTTTTATATATAAGGCCTCATGCCCACGGACGTTTTTACAGCCGTGTTTTTGAGCGTTTTTTACAGCTTAAAAACGCCTGTCCATGTTAGTCTATAGCTTCATGCCCACCTAGACGTTTTTGAGCTGCAAATAGCATAGACGTTTTTAAGCTGTAAAAAAAACCCAGGACCAGTGCGTTCCTCAGCGTCAGAATTAGGCAGAAAAAAACCCGCGCGTCAAAAAACGCGCACTAACGCGCAAAAACGCGCACTAACGCGCGGTCGCGTTTTTAGCACCGACGTTTTTAAAAAAATAAATAAAAAATAAATAAAAATATTTACAATAACATGGACAGGCGTTTTTAAGCTGCAAAAAACGCAGCTGTAAAAACGCCAGTGGGCATAAGGCCTAACAATTATGTTACACTTGCCTGCTCTATATAATTTTGCACGGAGCATCTCTGATCTTCCTCCTGTGGAGTCCCCCGCGCAGACTCCTCTCCCCTGCCACATTAACCCTATAGAAAGCCACTTGCCATGGAGGCATTGGTGCAGGCTTGATCCTGAGCTGCACTGCTTGTCCTTGGGCACACAGCACAACACATGGACGTTTATGAGCTGTTGTCTGAACACCCTAAAATTGCGTTCAAGAGCAGTCCTGAAAACGTCAGACGCCGGTAAAAGCTGTTAAAGTGGTTGTAAACCCACTTTTTAAACAAAGACCTACAGGTAAGCCTAGATTAAGGCTTACCTGTAGGTGCATGAAATATCTCCTTAACCTACACGGTTAAGGAGATATTTGTATGTAAATGCGGCGACGCTGACGTCACCCCATTCACAAATTCGGCTAGGTCGCAACATTCGACGACTTAGCCGAATTCGACAGCTCACGCGCGCATGCGCGGAGTCACGTTTTCGCCGCTCCGGCCAATCACAGCGCCGGAGCGGCGCTGTGATTGGCTGCAGCGGCGATACCCGAAAGTAACATTCCGGCTATCGCCGCAGCGATGGATGCGGCTAGAGGGGGGACACAGACGACTTCGGGGGCCCCCGATCGAAGGTAAGTGGTACATAATGAGCTAGTATGCTAGTCATACTAGCTCATTATAGCTTTGTCTTGCAGGTAAGTAAAAAAATAAATAAATTGTCTACGTGGTTTACAACCACTTTAAACGATGTAAACAGAGTGTTAAGCCTTGTCGGGGCCTCCCTATGGGAGCCCATTTATTTGAATAGAAGTCGCATCAGAAGTCAGGTCATGATAATCTGACTTGCGGTGCGAATGATGTGCTGAGGATAAAGGGGAACCCCGCCAAAATGACAAAAAATGGCGTGGGGTTCCCCCTCAGACAAATACCATATCGATACAATATCTGGTATGGATTTTAAGGGGAACCCCCACACCAAAAAATGGGGGGGCGGGGCAGAATCCTTTCTAAACCCTTATCTGAGCACATGCAGATCAGGATAGGACCATACCAGGCCATATGCCCTCAACATGGGGGGTGGGTGCTTTGGGGCCTGGGGGGCCCCGCACCCCAAAGCACCTTGTCCCTATGTTGATGAGGCCAAGGGCCTCTTCCCGACTACCCTGGCTGGTGGTTGTCAGGGTCTGTGGGCGAGGGCTTATCGCAATCTAGAAGCCCCCTTTAACAAGGAGGCCCCCAGATCCTGGCCCTCCACCCTATGTGAATGAGTAATGGGGTACATTGTACCTCTACCCATTCACCTAAAAAAAATTTAATAAAAAAAAAAGTGTCAAAAATAAACACACATCACAGGTTTTTTAAATATTTTATTAAGGCAGCTTCGGCGTCTCTTCTGATTTCTTCTCCCCTCTACGGTTCTTCTCCCCTCTACGGTTCTTCTCCCCTCTACGGTTCTTCTCCCCTCTACGGTTCTTCTCCCCTCTACGGTTCTTCTCCCCTCTACGGTTCTTCTCCCCTCTACGGTTCTTCTCCCCTCTACGGTTCTTCTCCCCTCTACGGTTCTTCTCCCCTCTACGGTTCTTCTCCCCTCTACGGTTCTTCTCCCCTCTACGGTTCTTCTCCCCTCTACGGTTCTTCTCCCCTCTACGGTTCTTCTCCCCTCTACGGTTCTTCTCCCCTCTACGGTTCTTCTCCCCTCTACGGTTCTTCTCCCCTCTACGGTTCTTCTCCCCTCTACGGTTCTTCTCCCCTCTACGGTTCTTCTCCCCTCTACGGTTCTTCTCCCCTCTACGGTTCTTCTCCCCTCTACGGTTCTTCTCCCCTCTACGGTTCTTCTCCCCTCTACGGTTCTTCTCCCCTCTACGGTTCTTCTCCCCTCTACGGTTCTTCTCCCCTCTACGGTTCTTCTCCCCTCTACGGTTCTTCTCCCCTCTGCGCGGTCTTCTCCCCTCTACGGTTCTTCTCCCCTCTACGGTTCTTCTCCCCTCTGCGCGGTCTTCTCCCCTCTGCGCGGTCTTCTCCCCTCTGCGCGGTCTTCTCCCCTCTGCGCGGTCTTCTCCCCTCTGCGCGGTCTTCTCCCCTCTGCGCGGTCTTCTCCTCTCTGCGCGGTCTTCTCCCTTTTCTGCCGGTTCTTCTCTCTCCGCTGTTGACTCGACGTGATCTCCCGGTGTTATGCTGGGTCTGCCGTGTGCAGTGACTTATATTGGCATGGGGCTGGGCCACCCGCTGACGTCAATCTGCAGGCCCTGCCTCTTTATGATGTCATTACCTGGGGCATGAAGGGATGATGACCTCACAAGGGGACAGGGCCTCCGAATGACGTCGGCGGGTGGCCCTGCCCCATGCCAATATAAGTCATTGCATACGGTGGACCCATCCTTACAACGGGAGATTGCATTGAGTCAACATCGGCAGAAGACAGCGGAGAAGACAGTGGGGAGAGACGCCGGAGCTACCTTTTTAATAAAAAAACTTTAAAAAACCTGTGTACAGTATTTATTTTGGACAGTTTTTTTTTTTTTGGGTGAATGGGTAGGGGTGTGTATGTACTAGGGCAAAAATCGATTTGAATTGAGTTGCAAGGGCAGATCGGTTCAAATTTTGACCAAATAGATTTTTAATTTTTTGTCCATAGGACCGGCGCTCCACGGACTAGACCGAAGCCGCGGCCTCACCTAAAAAATCCTGCTTGCCGCGATCCTGGGAAAAGGCCGGACGTCGTGGACTAGGCCGAAGCCGCGGCCTCTTCCCAGCATCCTGGCGATCTGCGGGCGCAGGTCCTAAGGAGCTGCGGGCAGGAGTTTTTAGGCGAGGCTTCGGCCTAGTCCGCGGCCTTTTCTCAGGATTGCGGCGGACTAGGCCGAAGCCGCGGCCTCTCCTAAAAACTCCTGCCTGCAGCTCCTTAGGACCGGCGCGGTGTCCATCAGAAAAAAAAACTCTATACAATTTTTTTATATTTTTTTTATCGCACATTTTTTTTTTTGGGCCAAAATCGCCCAGCTGTAGTATGTACCCCATACTCAATGTACTCCGTACTCATTCACTTAGGGTGGCTTCCAGATTCCAAAAGTTAGTTTACAAACTATGGTATATACGAAAATATATACGAAAATTGATCAGTCCTGATAGGACAGCCAATCTCCTTTCCTGAGGCACTAAAATGTCATGACGGTACAAATACCCCCTAAATGACCCCTTTTTGGACAGTAGACAGTCTGTTATTTAACCGCCTGCCTAAATACTTGACACTTTCCTTACCAGACCAATTTTCAGCTTTTAGTGCTCTCGAATTTTCAATGACAATTACTCATGCTACACTGTATCCAAATTTTTTTATTTTTTTGATCACACAAGTACAGCTTTATATTTGGTGGTATTCAAAACTTTTTTATTTATTTTTTTGAAGTTACAATTTTTTGCCCACAATAGTTTGGAAAATGAAGAATTTTTATCTTTATTTTTTCTCAAAATTGTCATTACCAAGTTATTTCTCACACATGGCATAGATAAGCTTGCAATTACACCCCAAAATATATTATGCCACTCCACCCGAGTATGGTGATACCACATGTGTGGAACTTTTTCACAGCCTGGTCACATACAGAGGCCCAACATGCAGACAGCACCATCAGGCGTTCTAGGAGCATAAATTGCACATTTAGTTTCCTGAGTACCTATCAAATTTTTTGCAATCCCTGGAGCACCAGGACAATAGAAACGCTCACAAAACTACCCTGTTTTGGAAAGCAAACGCCAAAATGTATATTTTATGACTCGTAATGAGTCTTTTGAACACGTCATTTTTTTTCCCACAAGTTTTTGGAAAATGTGGACAGAAAATTTTAAAAAAATATATATATTTGATGCACCAAAACTATCGGCTGAAAACTGTGTTTTCGGTATCTGCCGAATGACAAAAACAGCTGATACCAAAAAGGGGGCGCCCTGGGTGCTGCCCAGTCCTCTACCTCCTCCCTCCTCCCTCCTCCCTCCTTCTCCGTGTGTGTGACAGGGCAGGCACTCTATTTCTCCCTGCGGCGGAAGTCCGCAGTGAGAGTCGGGCGGGAGGAGGCGGCGGTGAATTGTGGGCAGTGTAGTCCGGAGGTGAGAAATTTTTCCTTGAATCGCACACCTCAGAGGCCACGTGAAGGATGAATAACATTCTTAACCACAAGGTGAGTGTGGTGTGTATAGTAGGAAAAGAGCAAGCTTTTGACAACGATCAGTGATATACATACCTGTCTGTCCAGTAAGCCAAAGAGCTATGTGCAAAATGTAGTAATCCATAGAAAATATGCAGAATTAAGTTTTCACTGATCTGACTTCAGTAAGCTGAAATCTGATCTTGCTGTTATTTGCATTTGCTCTTTGCATTTTTGCATTGTCTTTTGTGTTTGTCTTACTGAAAAGGTCCTTTTGTTACATTTTGTAACTTACAGCAGAAAAATTACACCTGGAATCTAGTAGGTTAGTGAAAACATCTTCATTTTCCTGTGAAGTTATACTGTATACTGCTGATTACCTGACACTTTTACACACAGCCATATACAGTGGGTACGGAAAGAATTCAGACCCCCTTAAATTTTCCACTTTGTTATATTGCAGCCAATTGCTAAAATCATTTAAGTAAAAAATTTTTCCTCATTAATGTACACACCGCACCCCATATTGACAGAAAAACACAGAATTGTTAAAATTTTTGCAGATTTATTAAAGAAAATCTGAAATATCACATGGTCTTAAGTATTTAGTAGAAGCACCCTTTTGATCTAATACAGCCATGAGTCTTTTTGGGAAAGATGCAACAAGTTTTTCACACCTGGATTTGGGGATCCTCTGCCATTCCTCCTTGCAGATCCTCTCCAGTTCTGTCAGGTTGGATGGTAAACGTTGGTGGACAGCCATTTTTAGGTCTCTCCAGAGATGCTCAATTGGGTTTAAGTCAAGGCTCTGGCTGGGCCATTCAAGAACAGTCAGAGTTGTTGTGAAGTCACTCCTTTATTATTTTAGCCTTGTGCTTGGGGTCATTTGTCTTGTTGGAAGGTAAACCTTCGGCCCAGTCTGAGGTACTGAGCACTCTGGACAAGGTTTTCGTCCAGGATATCCCTGTACTTGGCCAAATTCCTCTCTCCCTCGATTGCAACCAGTCGTCCTGTCCCTGCAGCTGAAAAAACACCCCCACAGCATGATGCTGCCACCACCATGCTTCACTGTTGGGACTGTATTGGACAGGTGATGAGCAGTGCCTGGTTTTCTCCACACATACCGCTTAGAATTAAGGCCAAAAAATTCTATCTTGGTCTGATCAGACCAGAGCATCTTATTTCTCACCATCTTGGAGTCCTTCAGGTGTGTTTTTTTTTTTTAGCAAGCTCCATGCAGGCTTTCATGTGTCTTGCACTGAGAGGCTTCCGTCGGGCCACTCTGCCATAAAGCCCCGACTGGTGGAGGGCTGCAGTGATGGTTGACTTTCTACAACTTTCCCCCATCTCCCGACTGCATCTCTGGAGCTCAGCCACAGTGATCTTTGGGTTCTTCTTTACCTCTCACCAAGGCTCTTCTCCCCCGATAGCTCAGTTTGGCCAGTCGGCCAGCTCTAGGAAGGGTTCTGGTTGTTCCAAATGTCTTCAATTTAAGGTTTATGGAGGCCACTATTCTCTTAAAGGAGTAGTAAAGTTACATGGTTTTTCACCTTAATGCATCCTATGCATTAAGGTGAAAAAACATTCGACAATACCGCCCCCCCCCCGAGCCCCCGTTTTACTTACCTGGCCCCTCGAAAGTCCCACGCTAGTCCCCGTCATCCTCTTTGTTTTTCAGCCTGGCCGCCGATTGGCTACACTGGATGGATTGAAAGCAGCGCAGCCATTGGCTGGCGCTGCTGTCAATCACATCCAATGACGCGTCGGGGGGCGGGGCCGAGTGATACAGTCGGCGGCTATGGCCGCCGCTGTATCACGGGAGCGCGCCCGCAATCACTCCACACCATGCGAGCTCACTCGCATTATGGTGTGGAGTCCTTGCGGGGAGGAGCCAAGACAGCCGCCGAGGGACCCCAGAAGACCAGGATCGGGGCCACTGTGTGCAAAACGAGCTGCACAGTGGAGGTAAGTATAACATGTTTGTTATTTTTGGGCAAAAAAAAAGGGAAGCTTTAGTGCTCCTTTAAGAACCTTAAGTGCAGCAGAATTTTTTTTGTAACCTTGGCCAGATCTGTGCCTTGCCACAATTCTGTCTCTCTTCTGAGCTCTTCAGGCAGTTTCTTTGACCTCATGATTCTCATTTTCTCTGACGTACACTGTGAGCTGTAAGATCTTATGTAGACAGGTGTGTGGCTTTCCTAATCAAGTCTAATCAGTATAATTAAACACAGCTGGACTCAAATGAAGGTGTAGAACCATCTCAAGGATGATCAGAAGAAATGGACAGCACCTGAGTTAAATATGAGTGTCACAGCAAAGGGTCTGAATACTTAGGACCATGTGATATTTCAGATTTTCTTTTTTAACCACTTAACGACCGCTCACTGTACATATACGTCGGCAGAATGGCACGGACAGGCACAATCACGTACCGGTACGTGCCTGCCTTCGTATGGATGGGGGGTCCGATCGGACCCCCCTCCGGTACAGTGAGCGGCCGGGATCGCTTCGGGAGCCATCTGTGATGAGGGGGCTGCCATTCGATTCTGGCCACCCCCTCGCGATCTCTCCCGGCGAATTAAAAGCTTCCTCTGCCTGTGTAGTGTTTACACAGGCAGGAGAAAGTGATGTCACATATACCGAGCGCCGCATAAGAGAAGACAGAGGTTAGTGCACATAACAGCACACTGACACCGCACACGATCACCCCCCAGTCACAGTGTCACTGATTAGAGTGACCATTTATTTACTGATCACTGTAATCAGTGACATTTGTGACTGTAAAAGTGTCAGGGCAGAGTGTTTTAGGTCCAGTGTAGCCCCCTAACCCCCCCCCCCCAATAAAGGTTTAACCCCTTGATCACCCCCCCCCCCCAGGTAACCCTTTCACCCCCTTATGCCAGTGTCACTAAGCAATCGTTTTTCTGATCGCTGTCTTGGTGTCGGTGATGCCGATAGGTAGCCAGTTATTTTTTTTAGGTTCGCCGCAGGTTTTTATAGCGTCAGGTACCCCCATATATTACCTAATAAAGGTTTAACCCCCTGATTGCCCCTAGTTAACCCTTTCACCAGTGATCACCATATAAGGGTGACGCTGGTTAGTTGGTTTGCTTTTTATAGTGTCAGGGCACCCGCCGTATATAACCCAATGAAGGTTTAACCCCCTGATCGCCCGGTGGGTGATATCAATTAGGTTTTAGCGGCAGGGAGGGTCTGCGTCGCCCCAGGCAGCGTCAGGTTAGTGCCAGTAAAGCTAACACCCACGCGTGAAGCATACACCTCCCTTAGTGGTATAGTATCTGAACAGATTAATATCTGATCTGATCAGATTTATACTAGCGTCCCCAGCAGTTTAGGGTTCCCAAAAACGCAGTGTTAGCGGGATCAGCCCAGATACCTGCTAGCGCCTGCGTTTTGCCGCTCCGTCCAGCCCAGGCCACCTAAGTGCAGTATCGATCGATCACTGTCACTTACAAAACACAACTGCAGCGTTCGCAGAGACAGGCCTGATCCCTGCGACTCCAGTGCTGTAGGAGGTGATTTCACCACCACAGTTAAATAAAATAGCGAATATGCGCAAGCATATGGGGGCAGCAGGGGCGGAGGTGCGATTTTGCTCCTAATGCCGCGTACATATGGTCAAAATTCCAAAGGGGGCATGCCCGTGGAAAAGTCCGACCATGTGTGTGCGGCGTAACTTTTGCGGGAGGATGCCCCCATGCTTCGGCATATATAAATGGTGCATGTATGCCCATCATTAGAAGTGGCTGAATGAAGGGAGGTATTTTCGTTCAGCCAACAGGCTGCATGAAAAAAAAGATTACAATACATGTCCAACAAGGACCAGCAACGTACTGGTATGTTGCTGGACTTTGGTTATACCAGATTGATGCCTGCGGGTTTAGGTATCATCTTGGTATCATTCTTTTCAGCCAGCGGCCGACTTTCATGTAAAAGCAATCCTAGTGGCTAATTAGCCTCTGGACTGCTTTTACAAGCAGTCCCCCCCCCCCCCCCCGGATATAAAAAGCGCCATTGGGAAAGCATTTTATCACACCGATCTTGGTGTGGTCAGATGCTTTAAGGGCAGAGGAAAGATCTAGGGTCCCATAGACCCCAGTTTTTTCAAAAAAGAGTACCTATCATGGGGGATATTTACATTCCCTGAGATAACAATAAAAGTGATAAAAAATATGGAAAGAACAGTTTAAAAATAAAATAAAAAAGCAAAATTAACCACTTAAGCCCCGGACCATTACGCAGCTTAATGACCACAGGTGATTTCACAATTTTGCACTGCGCTGCTTTAACTGGAAATTGTGCGGACATGCAATGTTGTACCCAAACGCAATTTGCATCCTTTTCTTCCCACAAATAGAGCTTTCTTTTAATGGTATTTGATTGCCTCTGCGTTTTTTTCTTTTTTTTTTTGCGATATAAACGGAAAAAGACTGAAAATTTGGAAAAAAAATTATATTTTCTACTTTTTGTTATAAGAAAAATCGAATAAACTCAATTTTAGTCATACATTTAGGCCAAAATGTATTCAGCCACATGTCTTTAGTAAAAAAAAAAAAATGTCAATAAGCATATATTTATTGGTTTGCGCAAAAGTTATAGCGTCTACAAACTAGGGTACATTTTCTGGAATTTACACAGCTTTTAATTTATGACTGCCTATCTCATTTCTTGAGGTGCTAAAATGGCAGGGCAGTACAAAACCCCCCAAATGACCCCATTTTGGAAAGTACACCCCAAGGAAATTGCTGAGGCATGTTGAGCCCATTGAATATTATTTTTTTTATTTTTTTTTTGTCACAAGTGATTGAATAATGACTAAAAAAAAAATTACAAAAAGTTGTCACTAAATGATATATTGCTCACACATGCCATGGTTATATGTGGAATTGCACCCCAAAATAAATTTTTCTGCTTCTCCTGAGTACGGGGATACCACATGTGTGGGACTTTTTGGGAGCCCCCCAAAAACCAAGCAACGCCTTCAGGCTTTCTAAGGGCGCAAATTTTTGATTTCACTCCTTGCTACCTATCACAGTTTCGAAGGCCATTAAATGCCAAAATAGCACAAAACCCCCCCCAAATTACCCCATTTTAGAAAGTAGACACCCCAAGCTATTTGCTTAGAGGCATGCTGAGTATTTTACAGCTCTCATTTGTTTTTGAAAATGAAGAAATAAAAGTTTTTTTTTTTTTTTTTTTCCAATTTTCAAAACTTTGTGACAAAAAGCGAGATCTGCAAAATACTCACCATACCTCTCAGCAAATAGCTTGGGGTGTCTACTTTCCAAAATGGGGTCATTTGGGCCATCTGGGCATTCCATGGCCTCCGAAACTGTGATAGGCAGTGAGGAGTGAAATCAAAAATGTATACCCTTAGAAAGCCTGAAGGCGGTGCTTGGTTTTTGGGGTCCCGTAAGTGGCTAGGCTCCCAAAAAGTCTCACACATGTGGTATCCCCGTACTCAGGAGAAGCAACAGAATGTATTTTGGGGTGTAATTCCACATATGCCCATGGCATGTTTGAGCAATATATCATTTAGTGACAACTTTGTGCAAAATATAAAAAAATTCTCTTTTTTTCTGCAACTTGTGTCAACATATAAAATATTCCATGGACTCGACATGCCTCTCAGTATATAGCTTGGGGTGTCTGCTTTTCAAAATGGGGTCATTTGGGGGGGGTTTTGAACTGTCCTGGCATTTTATACACAACATTAGGAAGCTTACATCCACTCTTCTAACCACTTGAAGACAAAGCCCTTTCTGACACTTTTTGTTTACATGAAAACATTTTTTTTTTTTTTGCAAGAAAATTATGTTGAACCCCCAAACATTATATATTTTTAAAGCAAAGGCCCTACAGATTAAAATGGTGGGTGTTGCATTTTTTTTCCCACAAAGTATTTGCGCAGCGATTTTTCAAACGCATTTTTTGGGGAATAAATACACTTTTTAAAAAAAAATTTAATGCACTAAAACACACTATATTGCCCAAACGTTTGATATAAAAAAGATGATTTTAGGCCGAGTACATAGATACCAAACACGACATGCTTTAAAATTTCACACAAACGCACAGGGGCGACAAACTTCATACAGTTTTTTAAAAGCCTTTACAGGGTACCACGTTATATTTACAGAGGTCTACTGCTAAAATGACTGCCCTCGATCTGACCTTCACGGTGATACCTCACATGCATGGTGCAATTGCTGTTTACATATGACGCCAGACCGACGCTTGCGTTCGCCATTGCGCCTTTTTTTTTATTATTAATGTCGCTATTTTATTTTTAAACTGTTCTTTCCATTTTTTTTTTAATCATTTTTATCTCAGGGAATGTAAATATCCCCTATGATAGCAATAGGTAGTGACAGGTAGGGCCGAAACAACTAATCGATTACTATTTTCATAATCGATTAATCGGCCAGTAACATAATGGGGTTAAAAAAAAACTAAAATGAGCCCTTTATAGTACAAAAAGATCAAATCGCTACCCAAAATAATACTTTCACTGTCCCACAGTAAAAAATGAACCCCTTACAGCGATTATTTGCTCTTTTTGTACTAATTTTAGTTTTTTTAACCCCATTATGTTACTAAACATCCCAGTCCTGGGTCACACCTCTGTGTTTTTTGGTGCTTTATGCAGAAACACACTACAGTTAATTTACATGGTTTCCTATGGGACACGTTCACATCCATAATTTTTTTCAGCTATCAGTATTTGGAAAGGGCAAGGACTTTTTTTAACGCAAAACGGTGCTATTTTGTTTTTTTGGTTCAATATACTTCAATAGAGAAGCTGCAGAAAAGCATGTAATAATGTGTTTTTGCAGCAATTTTTTTTTTTTTTTTTTAATCTGCCCAACAACAAATTGGCCAAGAAAAATGTAAAGATGCAAATCGCAGCAAAATTCCTTTATTTTTATTTTTTTTTATTTTTTTACGGTTATTAATCGAAACAATAATCGGCCAACTAATCGATTATGAAAATAATCGTTAGTTGCAGCCCTAGTGACAGGTACTCTTTTTTTGAAAAAACTGGGGTCTATTAGACCCTAGATCTTTCCTCTGCCCTCAAAGCATCTGACCACACCAAGATCGGTGTGATAAAATGCTTTCCCAATGGCGTTTTTATATCCGGGGGGGGGGGGGGGACATTCCCTCCCACTGCTCGTAAAAGCAGTCCAGAGGCTAATTAGCCGCTAGGATTGCTTTTACATGAAAGTCAACCGCTGGTTGAAAAGAATGATACCTAAACCCGCAGGCATAAATCTGGTATAACCATTCAAAGTCCAGCAACATACCAGTACGTTGCTTGTCCTTGTTGGACATGTATTGTAATCTTTTTTTTTTTTTTCATGCAGCCTGTTGGCTGAACGAAAAGAGATTGATCGGTGGGTATGCCCACCATTAGAATACCTCCCTTCATTCAGCCACTTCTAATGATGGGCATACATGCACCATTTATATATGCCGAAGCATGGGGGCATCCTCCCGCAAAAGTTAGGCCGCATACACCCGGTCAGACTTTTCCACGGGCAAGCCTCCGTCGAATTTTGACCGTATGTACGCGGCATTAGGAGCAAAATCGCTCCTCCGCTCCTGTTGCCCCCCTGCTTCGGCATATATGCTTTTTTTTTTTTTTTTTTAACTGTGGTGGTGAAATCACCTCCTAGAGCACTGGAGTCGCAGGGATCAGGCCTGTCTCTGCGAAGGCTGCAGTTATGTGTGTTGTGTTTTGTAAGTGACAGTGATTGATCGATACTGCACTTGGGTGGCCTGGGCTGGACGGAGGGGCAAAACGCAGGTGCTAGCAGGTATCTGGGCTGATCCCGCTAACACTGCGTTTTTGGGAACCCTAAACTGCTGGTATAGACGCTAGTATAGATCTGATCAGATATTTATTGATCTGTTCAGATACTATGCCACTAAGGGAGGTGTATGCTTCACGCGTGGGTGTTGGCGTTCCTGGCCCTAACCTGACGCTGCCTGGGGCGACGCAGACCCTCTGACGCTAAAACCTAATTATCACCCGCCGGGCGATCAGGGGGTTAAACCTTTATTGGGTTATATACGGCGGGTGCCCTGACACTATAAAAAGCAAACTAACCAGCGTCACCGTAACACTTATATGGTGATCACTGGTGAAAGGGTTAACTAGAGGCAGTCAGGGGGGGTTAAACCTTTATTAGGTAATATATGGGGGTACCTGACGCTATAAAAACCTGCGGCAAACCTAAAAAAAAATAACTGGCTACCTATCGGCATCACCGACACCAAGACAGCGATCAGAAAAATGATCGCTTGGTGACAGCGGTGAAAGGGTTACCTGGGGGACGATCAAGGGGTTAAACCTTTATTAGGGGGGGTTAGGGGGCTACACTGGACCTAAACCTGACACGT
This sequence comes from Rana muscosa, assembly GCA_029206835.1. Taxonomy (NCBI): domain Eukaryota; kingdom Metazoa; phylum Chordata; class Amphibia; order Anura; family Ranidae; genus Rana; species Rana muscosa. The sequence goes on from CM055122.1 coordinate 548,020,875, forward strand.
TTACAGTCACAAATGTCACTGATTGCAGTGATCAGTAAATAAATGGTCACTGCAATCAGTGACACTGTGACTGGGGGGGTGGGGCGATCGTGTGCCTATGTGTCCTGGTGTCAGTGTGCTGTTTAGTGCACTAACCTGATGTCTTATCTCATGCGGCGCTCTGTATATGTAAGCGCCGCGTGAGAGATGACATCACTTCCTCCTGCCTGTGTAAACACTACACAGGCCGGGAGCGATCGCGAGGGGATGGCCAGAATCGAATGGCGGCCCCCTCATCACGGATCGCTCCCGAAGCGATCCCGGCCGCTCACTGTACCGGAGCGGGGTCCGATTGGACCCCCCACCCATACGAAGGCAGGCACGTACAGGTACGTGATTGTGCCTGTCCGTGCCATTCTGCCGACGTATATATACAGTGGGCGGTCGTTAAGTGGTTAATAAAAAAAAGCCACCCCTCTCCCGTCCTGCTCTTGCGCAATGGCGAACGCAAGCGTCGGTCTGGCGTCATATGTAAACAGCAATTGCATCATGCATGTGAGGTATCCACCGCGAAGGTCAGATCGAGGGCAGTCATTTTAGCAGTAGACCTCCTCTGTAAATCTAACGTGGTACCCTGTAAAGGCTTTTAAAAATGTATGTAGTTTGTCGCCACTGCGCGTTTGTGCGAAATTTTAAAGCATGTTGTGTTTGGTATCTATGTACCTAAGATCATCTTTTTTATTTCATCAAACATTTGGGCAATATAGTGTGTTTTAGTGCATTAAAGTGTATTAATTCCCCAAAAAATGCATTTGAAAAATCGCTGCGCAAATACTGTGTGGGAAATTTTTTTTTTAAACACCCACCATTTTAATCTGTAGGGCCTTTGCTTTAAAAAAATATGTTTGGGGGTTCAACATAATTTTCTTGCAAATTTTTTTTTTTTCATGTAAACAAAGTGTCAAAGGCTTTGTCTTCAAGTGGTTAGACGAGTGGATGTAAGCTTCCTAATGTTTATAAAATGGCAGGACGGTTCAAAAACCCCCCAAATGACCCCATTTTGGAAAGCAGACACCCCAAGCTATATACTGAGAGGCAAGCAACGCCTTCAGGGCTTTCTAAGGGTATAAATTTTTGATTTCACTCCTCACTGCCTATTAGAGCTGCACGATTAATCGTTTGAGAATCGCAATCTCGATTCACCCCCCCACGATCTCCAGGCTGGATGACCGCGATTTTCTTAAATCCCCGCCAGTTCCACGTAACCAGCGTGGAACGCAAATTGATCATAGAGCGTGATGCATTGAAACAGTCTCTCCTCTGCTCGCACACAGCCCCGCCTCCTCCTAACCCCACGCTGTGATAGACAGAATGCGGGGTCCAATGTTGGGATGTGTTCTGTCTATCACAGCACGGGGTTAGGAGGAGGCGGGGCTGTGCGAGCAGAGGAGAGACAATTTCAACATATGGGCAGTGAGTTTCTATAAGAAAATGTGTGCTGCTGCCCCCCCCCCCACATACCACACTTGGCTGGCTGTCTTCGGGACTCCGTCCTCCCCCCCCGCTCCCCCAATCCCCCCCCCCCCCCGGCTGCCGAGTCTGTCTTCCGTCTCCTGTCCCTGCCCCCTATGTTCACAGTGAGAGAAGAGACCTGTGCTCTTCCCATCTCAGCTGTGACAGGAGTTCTAGCACAGTGCTAGTGCTAGGACTCCTATTTTTGGAAGTGAAAGGGTCAATAAAGAGAACCTGTCTCCTCCAATTGGTGTCACACAGTGAATTGTTTTCTCCTGTGTGATAGCAATAAAGTGAAAAAAATGATAAAAAATAATAATTAAATTAATAAAATAAAGAAATTAAAAAGTAAAGAATAAAAATATTAAAAATAAGAAAATTTTGCAAAAAAAACCCCAAAAAAACGACAAGCGAATTTTTAATTTTTTTTAAATTTACCATTTTAAAGAATCGTGAGAGAATCGTGATCTTTGTTCTAATCAAAAGAATCGTGATTCTCATTTTTCCCAGAATCGTGCAGCTCTACTGCCTATCACAGTTTCGGAGGCCATGGAATGCCCAGATGGCACAAAATCCCCCCAATGACCCCCATTTTGGAAGGTAGACACCCCAAGCTATTTGCTGAGAGGTTATGGTGAGTATTTTGCAGATCTCGCTTTTTGTCAGTTTTGAAAATTTAAAAAAAAAAAATATATATATATATATATTTCCTTTCTTCATTTTCAAAAACAAATGAGAGCTGTAAAAAACTCACCATGCCTCTCAGCAAATAGCTTGGGGTGTCTACTTTCCAAAATGGGGTCATTTGGGGGGGTTTTGTACTGCCCTGCCATTTTAGCACCTCAGGAAATGAGATAGGCAGTCATAAATTAAAAATAAAATTTTGCGCAAACCAATAAATATACGCTTATTGACATTTTTTTTACTAAAGACATGTGGCTGAAATACATTTTGGCCTAAATGTATGACTAAAATTGAGTTTATTTGATTTTTCTTATAACAAAAAGTAGAAAATATCTTTTTTTTCAAAATTATCAGACTTTTTCCGTTTATCGCAAAAAAAAATAATCGCAGAGGCAATCAAATACCATTAAAAGAGAGCTCTATTTGTGGGAAGAAAAGGACGCAAATTTCGTTAGGGTACAATATTGCATGTCCGCACAATTTCCAGTTAAAGCAGCGCAGTGCCAAATTCTGAAAACACCTCTGGTCATTATGGTCTGTATTGGTCTGGGGCTTAAGTGGTTAATCTGCAAAAATGTCAACAATTCTGTGTTTTTCTGTCAATATGGGGTGCTGTGTGTACATTATTGAGGAAAAAAAATGAACTTAAATGATTTTAACAAATGACTGCAATATAACAAAGAGTGAAAAATTTAAGGGGGTCTGAATACTTTCCGTACCCAGTGTATGTATAAGTGTCCAATGGATAGTCTCTGACCATCTCCTGTACCATGTCCCCAGTCTCTGACCATCTCTATCTATAAAAATATATTTTTTAAAAGTCGGTTTCGGTGCTGTTTCGTTATCCATTTCGTTATCCGTTTCGGGATCTTGTATTTTCATTTTCGGTACCAGTACCAAAAAACCCATTCGGTGCATCTCTAAAAGCTAGGAATCATTGTGCTGTGTGTCATAGGAGGCGGGGACATCGGCTGCAGAGCGATTCAGATCTCTGACACACAGCGTGATATGCATTACCAGGCACTGGGGAGGCTGTGTATGTGTATGACAGGAGTGAGAAGAGGAGGAGAAGGAGGGGAGACTGAGGGGCGCGCCAGGATGAAACGTGTGCGGCACCCGGCGAGATGCCCCGCCCCTTTTCCCGGCGCCATTATCGTCAAGAATTCCATTTCAGCATTTTGCCGAAAAAAAAAAATATATAATATATATATATATATACACAAAGTTATCAATTTATAAGTTATTAACGCACAGTATGTACATAGCAAAAATTACCCCTCCAAAATACATTCTGCTACTCGTCTTGAGTATGGAGATTCCCCATGTGTGAGACTTTTACACAGCCTGGCCACATACAGAGGCCCAACATCTAAGTAACACAGTCAGACGTTCTAAAGGCATAAATGACACATTTAATTTTCATGAGTGCCTATCGCATTTTTTGAAAGGCCTGGAGCACCAGGACAATAGAATTGGATGCGCCAGATGATCACGGACAGATGTGCAGCAGGTGTTTTTTTCACTGTTTGGGTACACTAGCTGGGTTATCAGTGTGTAAAAAGCTGTAAAAAAAAAAAAAAAAAAAAAAAACAGTTCATACACACTGATCCCCAGCCACATATGTGAGACTTTTTCACAGCCTAGGCACATAGAGGGAGCACCTTCAAGTGTACTAGGGGCATTGTGACACTGCTGTATCAGACCCTTGCACTTCTCACTAACTTGTGACAAAGGACTGGCTATTCTCACACCGCACTGTCGCTTTCGTAACTCCCCCTCCACTCTGAGTAGGGCTGCAACGGATCGGTGGTGATCCGTGATCCGAACGGGGTCACCCTGTTCGGATCGGATCAACCACTCGATCTGCGGAGTGACCCCACGGCCTCAGCCTTAGGAAAGGCCGCGGCTTTGGCCTAGCTCCGGAGCCGCGGCCATCTTGGTACACCCGGCGGCTGCTGCCTTGTGCGCGCTGACGTCATCACCCCTTGCTGCTCGTGGATCTGAACTGGCCGGCGGGAGAGACCAAAACTTAAGTAAGGGGGGAGATGACGTGGCTATTACAGGGGGGAGATGACGTGGCTATTACATTGGGGGGGATGACGTGGATATTAGTAATTTTTTGCCGATCCGAAAATGATCCGATCCGTGGCTCTGATCCGAGGATCGATCCGATCCGTGAGTTTTTTTGATCCGTTGCACCCCCTATCTCGGAGGCACCGGTGTTCTAACTGTGGCTTCACAGTCGGACACGCTGTGAATGGCTTTGCAATTTTCTGGGACATGTGACGTGTCCCAGAAGATTGGGGGGAGGGATGAACTTCTTTCCGGCACCGCAGAGCCAGGGGAGTAAGTGGTAGCTGGGTGCATGTAAAAACGGGTACCCGCTCCTCCCCCAAAAAAATGACATGCCAAATGTGGCACGTCAGGGGGTGTCACCAGTACTTAACTACTTGCTTACTGGGCACTTAAACCCCCTTCCTGCCCAGGCCAAATTTCAGCTTTCAGCGCTGTCATGATTTGAATGACAATTGCGCGGTCGTGCGACGTGGCTCCCAAACAAAATTGACGTCCTTTTTTCCCACAAATAGAGCTTTCTTTAGGTGGTATTTGATCACCTCTGCGGTTTTTATTTTTTGCGCTATAAACAAAAGAGCGATGATTTTGAAAAAAACACTATTTTTTATTTTTTGCTATAATAATATCCCAATGTATTTTTTTTAAAATATTTTTTTTCCTCAGTTTAGTCCGATACGTATTTTTCTACATATTTTTGGTAAAAAAAATCTCAATAAGCGTTTATTGATTGGTTTGCGCAAAAGTTTTAGTGTCTACAAAATAGGGCATAGTTTTATTGCATTTTTATAAAATTTTTTTTTTTTTTTACTTGTAATGGCGGCGATCAGCTATTTTTATTGCTGACTGCGACATTATGGCGGACACATCGGACAGTTTTGACACCATTTTGGGACCATTGTCATTTTTACAGCGGCCAGTGCTATAAAAATGCACTGGTTACTGTAAAAATGACACTGGCAGGGAAGGGGTTAAATGTGTAACCTGGGAGTGATTACTACTGTGTGGGGGAGGGGACTGACTGGGGGAGGTGACCGATCTGTGTCCCTATGTACAAGGGACACAGATCGGTCACCTCCCTATGTACAAGGGACACCGCATTGGTTCCCTCTCCCTGACAGGATGTGGATCTCTGTGTTTACACACAGAGATCCACATCCTTGGCTGTGTACATGCCGATCGCGGGTATGTGGCGGACATCGCGACCGCCAGTCACGCGCATCGGCATCTCACTGATACCCCGGGCGCGCGCCCTCCAGTGGCCGGAATAGCCGATGCCGTATAATGACGGCCTCCCCGGATTTCTAGATCCACCTTGAGGCCGTCATTTGTATATGGCCTGGCTATCGAACTGGTTGGTTAAAGCAGAAGTTCAATTTTTGGGTGGAACTTCGCTTTAAATTACCAAACTTTTTTATACTTGCCTGATCCGTGCAGTGGTTTTGCAGAGCAGCTCAGATGCTTCACTTCTCGGGTCCCTCTTTGGCGCTCCTGGCCCCTCCCTCCTGTTGAGTCCTCACAGCAAGCGGCTTGCTGTGTGGGCACCCCGAGCTGAGCCGCAGCTCCCTGTGTGCGTTCAGAAACTGAGCTGCGACCTAGCTCCACCTCCCCCTCTCCTCATTGGTTCACTGACTTTGACAGCAGCTGGAGCCAATGACGCATCACTGCTGTCGCCGCCAATGAGGAGGGGGAGTCTGTGGACAGCCAAGTCTCGTGCAATATCGCTGAAACTAGATCGACTTGTATTACTAGTATTATGGGGGCTGCTAGTATTAGGGGGTTTTTATCTTGATGCATTAGGATAAAAAAAACTTCTGCCTTTACAACCACTTTAACACTTTTAAAATGGGGTTTAATCATGAAAAGGTCAATATGGTGCAAATAAAATACACTTCTCAAAAAAATGGAAAGAACACTTTGAAAACGCATCAGTTCTCAACGGGCAAAAATCTCATGCTGGATATCTATACTGATATGGACTGGGTAATGTGTTAGGAATGAAAGGATGGCACATCATTTGATGGAACTGAAAATTATCCACCTACAGAGGGCTGAATTCAAAGACACCCCGAAAATCAAAGTGAAAAAATTATGCAGCAAGCTAGTCCATTTTGCTTAAATTTCATTGCAACAACTCAAAATGGTCCTCAGTAGTTTGTATGGCCCCCAAGTGCTTGTATGCATGCCTGACAACATCAGGGCATGCTCCTAATGAGACGACGGATGGTGTCCTGGGGTATTTCCTCCCAGATCTGGACCAGAGCATCACTGAGCTCCTGAACAGACTGAGGTGCAACCTGGTGGCACCGGATGGACCGAAACATAATGTCCCCAGAGGTGTTCTTTTGGATTTAGGTCAGATGAGCATGGGGGGGCCATTCAATGGTATCAATTTCTTCATCCTCCAGGAACTGGCTGCCTACTCTCGCCACGAGGCTGGGCATTGTCGTGCACCAGGAGGAACCCAGGACCCACTGCACCGGAGGAGGGAGAAGGAGGAGCACCACACTGATGTCAAGGGCCGCGACGCTGTCCCCCCCCCCCCCCCCCCCGAAAGGTGCCAATTGTGGCACCGGAGGGGCGGGGGGAGAATCTGATGCGTGGAAATTCCACTTTTGGGCGCGACTCCGCTTTAAGTTGTGGATTGGGTAATGGAAAGGTCTGTGTGTCCGATCAATAGTTTGAGGTCCTGGCATCAGTTAACAGTTTGTGTATTGTATAAAGTGAAGGACGGAGGGGGGGAAAGGAATCGGAGCTGCTGCGTCTCTGGCTTTAAAATCGAGAATCTAATGACAAAATGTAATGGCTGAACGTGAACAAAATAGCTGCTACACATAGTTATTTGTGAGCCCAGTACGCATGACCATTACAGGCATAAATTGCGCATCTAATTTCCTGACTACCCATCACGTTTTTCGAGGCCCTGGAGCACCAGAACAGTGGAAATGCCCATAAAATCAGTTGTCCATTTAATACGTTTTTTACATACAGCATGGACATACTTGGAATTACACCTCAAAACACATTCTACTCCTGAGTATGGGAATATCACATGTGAGACTTTTTATATTTGTACTGATAATATACGTGATCTTGTATCTTCTGTATCACACAAATCAACCAACAGCTGTGATTGGTTACAGTGATCACAAGGGTAGGCAATGGTGTCATGAGTGATAGCCATTGTTTACTACTGGACATGTGATCGCTGTGATTGGTCACAGTGATCACATGGTGGTGGGGTGGAGCAAAGTAGCTGGTACACAGATCGGTGATCTCCTGTGTCCCATGGACACATTAGTCACAGATTGCACTGCCTTGTGCCCCCAGGGGAGTCCAGGAGTCGCAGTTCTGGGAGGACAAAAGCATGTGCAAAAAAAAAGAAAGTGACCTGTTTCAGAGAGCAGACTGAAGCCCGCTCTCAGCTGACGTTACAGGAATGGACTGATTCCCCTCTTAGTGAGCCGCTGAGAGCCTGAGACGGCCAAATTCCCAGCTCCTGCAAGTACGGGGGGCAGAGCGAAGAGCTGCTTACTGAGTCGTCGGCTCACTGCTTGGGGAGCTGTGAGAACTGAGCCATCGGCAGGGCTTGATCACTTGGTTCTCAATGCAGAGGTGGTGGTGGACAGATGCTGCATCCACCTACGTAAGTATGATTATGGAAAACAAAAAAAATCTCTTTTTTTAAATATTTTATTCTTTAACCACTTGCCGACCGGCCATAGCTGAAAAATGGCTGGAGGGCTTTCTATAACGTCCTCCCAGAACCCCTGTCCCAGCGCATCATGGATCAAGGTATAGTGAGGATGATGGCAGCCTTTTTACCACGTGACCGCTCCGTCAAATAACAGAGCGATTAGTGTAAACAATCCAGCGCATGCCCGGCTTAGTGCTTCCCCTCTCCATACAGATCGGTACAGTGAGAGGGGAGAGATATTGGATGCAGCAGCGCTGTGTGCTGGATCTGTAGTGCCCATAGCACTGCTCTGTGCCCATTCCTGCACTCATCCATGGGTTGGCCATCCCTCATTCACAGCACACCAGTTCTCATCCAGTGCCACATCCATGCCACTACAGTGCCCATCAGTGCCTCACAAAAGTGTAATGGGTAGTCAAATTAGATTTGAAATGTATGCCCCTAGAACACTTGCTGGTGCTCCCTGCATGTTTGGCCTTTGTATGTGGCCAGGTTGTGTAAAAGTCTCACACGTGGTATCGTTGTACTCGGGAGGGGTAGAAAAATATATTTTGGGGTGTAATCTTGGATATGTACGTGCTATGTGTTAGAAATATTGCATAAATGGACAACTTTGTGTAAAAAAAAAAAAATTATTTCTCTTATCCATGGACCGACACGGCGGCTCTTAATCACTGAACGTGTGGGTATATGTCCCTGCTTGCAGGAGAAGACCTAGGCAGAATGTTAAATGTTAAAACATTTTAGAACAAACCAGAGCTGAACAGCCCCGCCCAGGGGGTGGTCCTTCCGGACATTACCCTCCCACCTGCAGCTAGCAGACCTCAGTTTTTTTCTGACTAGCAGAAGGAGAAGACGTGGCTCTCTCAGGAGCCAGTCTCCTGGAAGATTTTACTTTTAAATTTTATTCCTTTTGGGAATTTTATTTTTGATACCTTCAATCAACTGTCGGCTGGGCAACAGGTTGGGTACACTAGTATCCTCGTAGTCTTCCCTGTCCGACCATCGAGCGTGCTGATCCTCGCCTTGTGTGCGTGAGACTCAGTTCACGACATACCGCATGGCTCCAGGGGTGGCCGGGTTGCGTTCATGCTCCCAAGGTCTTCTCAAGATTGAACAGTACCTACTGTATCTTTCGCGGTTGACCGGACCGACAGCTACGCAGTACGACTCTGTGATAGGTCTGTCTGAAACAAGCCAGTGGGTCCCTCTATTGGCACCAAGGGTGTTCTCCAAGGTGCTTGCGGGACTGGTAAGTAGTCTCCTGCTGCAAGGTGAGTACATGCCTGGCTGTTTTCTGTGTGTGTGTGTGTGTGGGGGGGTTCTCCCTGTCTCCCCCCTGTTATGCTGTTCTGCTGCTGTGCTGTGTGGGGATGCTTGGGGGGTCACTCTGCGCCGGGGGGGGGGGCACTCTATGGCTGTTAGTCACTTGGGAAGTGTTCTGGGGGAATGTGTGTTTTTTTTTTTATTTTATTTTTTTTATTTATTTTATTTTTTTTACGTGCGCCATTGGCGCGGTGTTTTAAATTTAAAAAGTGCGCCATCGGCGGCCATTTTGCCGCGGCTAAAATCAGTTATACAGGCGCCCGGCGGCTATTGTCTTGTAGCCGCTGCGCTTTCAGTTTGGTTTCAGCCTCTAGCTGCGCTGCTGAACGGCGCGGAATCCACATCTCCTCACAGATTCTTCAGTCTCCTCAGGCTCGCGCTACAGCGCGGCTCATACCGCGGTACCGAGTGGTCCCTAGGGGTGGTGAGTACTCCAGGTATCCCCTCCTCAGCCCCAGCACAGCCAGTGGGTGGGCTGTATTATTCACTGTAATGGTGAATAAGGTCTCAGTGTGGCAACATGGAGTCTGGTTCACCTGTTTGTTCACACTTGTTAGAGACAACTGGCAGTGCTCCTGCACCTGCGGTCCTTATGGACCAGTTGTTGGCAGTCCTGGAATCATTCTGACAAGGAGGGAAGCAGTGTGGGAGTGCAAGGGAGCAAAAAATCCCCTCTCCCCACTTTATTTCCACCAAAAAAAAAGGGGGGGTGTGCGCTGATTCAGATATGGCCTAGCCACTAACGCTCAGGACCCTAGCTCTGAATATCTTTGATGGTTTTGAACAGGACATTCCTTGCGAGGAAGACTCCAGTTCTGTGTCAGTAAATAACAGGGCGCTTGTTAGTGAACTCATTGCTGCGATGAGGGACACTCGCAAGCTAAATGCTGCGGAGGCAGAACCTCAGGCGGACAGTCTCCTCTGGTTCCTTAGGGCCGGGCCTTTATAAAGGTTTTTTCCATATGTACCTTTATTTGACCAGCTCATTGATGAGGTCTGGGTAAAAAGCCGCAGAAGACTTTTTTGGTCCCGCAGCGTTTGCCTATCAGATACCCCTTTGAAGATGCCCTACTTAAAACGTGGGCTTCTCCCCCAGTGGTTGACCCTCCAGTCGCCCGGTTGAACAAGGCCACCACTCTCCCGATGGAGGGGATTCCTGCATTTAAGGACCCCCACTGACAGGAGGTCAGAAGTGGTGAGCAGAAACATGTTTGCCTTGTGGGGTTCCACCCTACGGCCTGTGGTAGCGGCGACCCTTGTGTCTCAGACACTTACGGGTTGGGCAAAAAAAATTTGCACCGAACTGTACAGGAGCATAATCTTCCTCCAGACACTATTGCTCTGGCCCACCAAATGGTGCAGGGCCTGGTTTATGTTGCGACGCCACATTGGACGCCACATTGGACGCGGCCCCTTATATCTCAGGGCCTCTGTCTTGGCGGTGGTATTGCGTTGTCTGATCTGGTTGAAATGCTGGTCTGCTGACCTAGCTTCTAAAAAGCCTCTGACGGATCTACCATTTTAAAGGTGGTAGGATTTTTGGTGCTGCGCTGGATGACAATCATCAAGGATGTCACGGAGGTAAAATCACTCTTCTTCCTCAGGCTAGCAAGGAGGCCACTGTAAGCAGGGTCCTTCCTTTCAGCAAAAAATTTTTTTTTCCGTCAGTCAACGGGGAGGCCCTCCCAGACTGACAGCGGTGCGGCTGGTGGACACAAGCGCCCCGGGTGCGTAAGCCAAACAAGCCGACTCCCCAAGCCCGCCTCTGCGTGAAGTCTTGCCCCCACCCGACTCTGGGGTAGGGACGACGACTTTGCAGGTTCACGGATTGGTGGACCTCCCGGATCTCCTACCAGTGGGTGGGCGAGGTGATCACCTCAGGTTACAGGATAGGTTTCTGTTCCTGGTCCCAGACAGATTCTTCCCTCGAATCTTCCTCTCCTTCCCTCGAATCTTCCTCTCCTTCCTGCCAGTCGGCCAGCCCTATGGGGCCTATTCAGGATTGCTCAGGTCCGGAGTGATTGTGTCGGTTCCGTCACAGGAGAGGTTTCAGGGATTCTACTCGAATTTGTTTGTCGTCCCAAAAAAGGGACGGGGTTCGGCCTATCTTGGACCTCTAGGTCCTGAATGCCTTTTGTGAAGGTGCAAATGTTCCGCATGGAATCCATTCGCACGGTGATCAGTACACTCCGTCAAGGGGATTTCCTGGTGACCTTGGCCATCAAGGACGCCTACTTGCATGTTCCGAACTGCGCAAGTCACCAGAAGTCTCTGCGCTTGCGATCGGCGAAGTCCACTATCAATTTGTGGCTCTTCTTTTCGGCCTTGCCTCGGCACCGAGGGTGTTCACCAAGGTGCTTGTGCCGGTTCTAGCTTGCTGAGACAGCGAGGCATTGCTGTCGTGGGCTATCTGGATGATCTTCTTCTCAGAGCAGGAAATGGCTCAGAATTAGAAGACAGTGTGACTATCGTCAGTCAGACTCTCAGGGACTTCGGATGGCTCCTAAACATTCAGGAGTCAGTCCTGGTCCCGACTCAAGGTCTGGAGTATCTCGGTCTGATTCTGGACTCTTTTGGAGGAAAAGGTATTCCTACCTCCGGGGAAGCTACTGACACTTCAGTCTGCAGTGCGGGTGCTGACATCCCAAAAAATGGTCGTCAATCCGTTTTTGCATGGGAGTCCTGGGACTCATGGTGACCTCTTTCGAGGCCGTTCCGTATGCCCAATTACACACCAGGGCATTGCAGAAGGAGATCTTGTTCCCTTGGGACAAATCCCCGTTGTCTTTGGATTTTCCGATCCAGGTGAGTCACCTGGTCAGGGCGTCCCTGACATGGTGGTTTGGGTCCCCGGCTCTTCGGTCCGGGAAGTCGTTCCTCCCCGTCCAATGGACGATGTTCACTACGGACGCCAGCCTGAAAGGCTGGGGTGTAGTCTGGGGAGTCTTGTTGGCCCAAGGGCTTGGTCTCCGGACGAAGATCAGACTGTGCCTCTCCTCGTGGTCTGAGAGATTGCAGGGATCGCTCAATTAGGATCCAGTCTGACAAAGTCACGGCGGTGGCGTATGTCGACCATCAAGGGGGACTCAGAGCTCAGCTGCGGCTTCCGAGATCCCCCCCCGTACCCCCGAAGTGGGCTAAAAGAAGCGTGCCGGCTCTGTCGGCCGTTCACATTCCGGGCATAGAACTGGCGGACTATTTGAGTCGCCAGACGTTGGACCAGGGAGAGTGGTCCTTGCACCCAGAGGTATTTCAACTCCTTTGCCACACAGACGGTGGGGCACGCCGGAGGTGGACCCGATGGCCTCTCGACTCAATCGCAAGTTGTCGATTTGTGGCCAGATCCAGGGATCCTTGGGCGGATGCCTCAGAGGCGTTAGTGGTCCATGGGGTCATTATCACCTGATATACGTTTATCCTCTGCTGCAGTTGCTCCCTCGCCTGCTGCGCAGGGTGGTGACCGAGGGGAATTCCGGTGATCCTCATTGCTCCGGTTTGGCCTCGGCTTCACTGGTACGCCGATCTGGTATGTCTCGTCGTGGCCGTTCCCTGGCGGTTGCCAATAAGGGAGGACTTTCTGTCTCAGTCCTATTTCATCCTGCCTTTACAGTCTCTGGCCTTAATGGCATGGCTGTTGAAAACCAGGTGTTGAGAGACCGAGGTCTCTCGGACTCGGTCATTTCGTCCATATTAAGGGCACGGAAGTCTTCCTCCAGAATGATCTATCTCCGTACCTGGAAAGCTTACATCGCCATGTGCGAAGAGCTGGACTGACGTCCTCTGATGTATTCCGTCCCTAGAATCCTGCGGTTCCTGCAGCATGGAGTGGCCCAAAGGCTCGCTTTGAGTATCATTAAGGGTCAGATTTCGGCCTTGGCCGTCTTCTTTCAGCGACCACTAGCGGGTCATTCCTTGGTTAGCACCCTTGTGCAGGGGGTTCGCCATGTGCTCCCTCCTGTCAAGTCGTCTCTCCCCCCCGTGGGATCGTAATTGGTACTCTCGGTTCTCCAGGAACCTCCTTTTTGAGAATATCAGGGATATTCCCCCCCCTTGACTTTGTCTCAGAAGGTGGCCTCTTTAGTGGCAATCACTTCTGTTAGACGATTGTCTGAGTTGGCGACCTTGTACTGCAAGTCGCCATATTTAGTCATCCATAAGGATAAGGCGGTGTTGCATCCGCGACTTTCTCTTTTGTCAAGGGTGATCTCGACCTTTCACCTAAATGAGGACATTGTGCCCTCACCCATCGCATCCCAGAGAGTGTGCGCGGCACACTTTGAATACGGTACGAGCCTTGCGGGTGTGCCTGTCTGCTACTGCTTCTATTCGGAAGTCTGACTCTATTTGACTGTCTCTGGTCAGAAACAGGGCCAAGAAGCTTTGTCTGCCACCATTTTCTAGGTGGATCGGACAAACCGTCTTTCAAGCCTATGCTCTCATGGGGGCTGGCGCCTCTCTTTCCGGTTACGGCGCATTCCACCAGGGCAATTGGTGCTTCCTGGGTTTTCCGACATCAAGTGTCAGTTGCACAAGTGTGCAAGGCGGCGACCTGGTCGTCTGTTCATACCTTTTCTAAGTTTTATAGGGTTGATGGGGCTGTATCTCCGGATGCTTACTTCGGCCGCAAGGTATTGCAGGCAGCTGTTTAAAGTGGCAACTCCTCCGTTGAGCTCTGCCTTGTATGGAGTGAAGTTTTTTGGTTTTTTCCATTTATACTGCTCCCATCCCTCTTGACACTGCTTTGGGACATCCCACACGTTCAGTGATTAAGAGCCGCCGTGTCGGTCCATGGATAAGAGAAAATAGGATTTTTGTACTCGCTGTAAAATCCATTTCTCTGACATCCATGGACCGACACGGCACCCACCCTTCCTTTTTAAGCTTGTACTGCTTTGTTACGAACTGAGGTCTGCTAGCTGCAGGTGGGAGGGTAATGTCCGGAGGGACCCCCCCCCTGGGCGGGGATGTTCAGCTCTGGTTTGTTCTAGAATGTTTTAACATTCTGCCTAGGTCTTCTGCAAGCAGGGACATGTACCCACACGTTCAGTGATTAAGAGCTGCCGTGTCGGTCCATGGATGTCGGAGAAATGGATTTTACGGTGAGTACAAAAATCCTATTTTTCTCATTTTCCTAAAACTTGTGGGAAAAAAAATTACATGCCTTTATAGCGTTCCAAAATTGGGTACTTTTTTGGGGGTTTCCATTGTTTTAGTGCTCCAGGGCCTTCAAAAGTGCAAGAGGTAGTCAAGAAATATGTGTCATTTATGCTCCTAGAACGCCTGGAGGTGCTACTAGCATGTTGGGCCTCTGTATGTGGCCACGCTGTGAAAGGCTCACACATGTGGTATCGCCATACTCAGGAGGAGGAGGAGGAGTAGTAGAATGTGTTTTGGGGTGTCATTTGTGGTATGAATATGCTGTGTGTGAGAAATAACCTGTTAATGACAATTTTGTGGAAAAAAACTTTTGCAAAGAATTGTGGGAAAATATTACCACTTCAAAAAACTTACCATGCCTCTTACCTTTTTAGAATGTCTTCTTTCCAAAAAGGTGTAATTTGGCGGGTATTTGTACTGTCCTAACTTGTTAGTGTCTCAAGAAATGAGATAGGCCATCAGTACATCAGGTGCGATCAATTTTCAATGATTGGCACCATAGATTGTAGACTCTCTAACTTTAGCAAAGGCCAAATAATTTACACGGATTTGGGTTATTTTTACCAAAGAATATGTAGCAGTATATAAGGTCAGGAAGGTGAGCAGAGATCACCATAAAATTGAATTACACTTTATGGCACCAACATCCCTTAGACCAGGGGTGTCCAAACTTTTTTCAAAGAGGGCCAGATTTGATGACGAGAACCTGCTTGAGGGCCAACCATTTTGCCTGGCATTCGTTAAACCATTAAAATTCGGTCTAAGTGTGTTCCTCCGAGCACTAATACACTGCCCAACAAGAATGCTTTTGCCTTTGTGGCCGTGTGTG
>CM055122.1:548041231-548176231 GCA_029206835.1 Rana muscosa
TTTATTGTTTCATCAAGTGTTTACTGCCTGGCCTGGGGTCTTGGGATTTGAGAGAAACAGACTTGACCATCAAGTCAGTCCGGTCTCCCTTCATGCCTGAGTACATAGGCCACATTAGAGCCAATTAGGTCATTAACTTTGCTATTTGAAATCCATGTGGTCTTGACTTATACTATTATAAATAGTTTTCTATCTTTAACTACTGGGTTAGTGGAAAGTCTCCCAGTAAACAGATTTTCTGGCTCACCACAGTTTGTGTCTATTACCGTGCTTGCATTTACACTGTGTACTAGGTGTGCTAGAGAGGCTGGGACTGTTCTTGGGATTGAAAGGCAGAGTACAGAACATACTCAAGTGGCTCCCTGGGGGGGGGGGGGGTGGCACTACATAAGTGTTCACATTCCCTCTGTTTTCAGCTGCATAAGAGCTGGGGGAGTAGAAGTGGCAGCACACTGAGCTTGCCAGTGAATAGCTGTGCAGGGGAGGTGTGTCAGGACAAGTCTGATCATTGGAGGAGAGTATCCGGAGTTCCCAGCACAGCTAGAGAACTGACCACAGTGTAGTCAGTTTTTAGTAGGAAAGCAGAGGGCCTAGCAGGAACACCAGGTATTTCACGAAAAGGAAGCAATACAAAGAACAGGATACTTTCTCATGTAAGTACATGGTACAGCAGGCACATATCAGGAATATGAAGTGTTGGCGTAACAAACGCTTTAAAGTAGAACTATGGGCAAAACTTTTCTTCTCTTACCGTCCATGGACTGACACAGCATCTTCAATCTTGACAAAGTGGGTTATGTTCCTGCTCATAGGAGAAAACTAGGCAGAATGTTAGATGTTTTAACATGCATTCCATTACCAGAGCTGAACAGCCCTGCCCAGGGGGCGGTCCCTCCGGACATAACCCTCCTACCTGCAGCCTCAGTTTTTTTCTGCCTAGCAGAGGATGTGGCTCTCTTCGTAGCCAGTCTCTTGAAGATATGTTTTTTATTCTTAGAAGAATCTCAAAAATAAAGTAAAAATTCAATCAACAGGTTGGGTAGTTGCTATCCTCGTAGTCTTCCCAGTCCGACCATCGAGCGTGCTGATCCTCGCTCAGCGTGAGATCAGTCCACGACATGCCCCACGACTCCAGGGGTGACCGGTGAGCTTTTTGCTCCAGGGTCCACATATGACTGAACAGTTTTAATGTATCTTTCACAGTGGACCGGGCTGACAGCTACTCAGTACTGCACTGTGATAGGCCTGTCAGGAACACACTAGTGGGTCCTTGCTGGACGGGTAAGTACTATTTTCCCCTGCCTTAGCAGGTGAGTACATGCTGTGTGTTCCTATGGTAGGTGGGTTTCCTCCGACCTGTGGGTATGCGAGGTGGTCACCTCGGGGTACAGGATAGAGTACCTTTCCTGGCCACAAGACAGATTCTTACCCTCAAATCTTTCTCTCCTTCCGGCGTGTCGCGCTGCCCTATTAGGGGCGGTGCAGGACTTGCTGGGGTGCGGAGTGATTGTGCCGGTTCCGTCAAAGGCGAGGTTTTACAGATTTTCTTCAAATCTGTTTGTGGTCCCAAAGAAGGACGGAGTCAGTACAATTCTGGACCTCAAGGCCCTAAATGCTTTTTGTGAAAGTTCCAATTTTCCGCATGGAATCCATTCGCTCTGTGATTTCTGCTCTCCACCCGGAGGATTTTCTGGCATCCTTGGACATCAAGGATGCCTACTTGCATGTCCCAATCTGCGCGGGTCACCAGAAGTTTCTGCGCTTCGCGATAGGCGAAGACCACTATCAGTTTGTGGCTCTTCCCTTCGGTTTGGCGTCAGCACTGCTGGTTTTCACCAAGGTGCTTGCCCCGATTCTAGCTTTGCTGAGACAGCGAGACATTGCTATCTGGACTATCTTCTTCTGAGAGCAGACTCTGGCTCAGAATTAGAGGACAATGTGTTGATAGCCAGTCAGGCCCTCCGAGAATTCGGCTGGCTGCTGAACATTCAGAAGTCGGTCCTGGTTCCGACTCAGCGTCTGGAATACCTAGGATTGATCCTGGACTCCTCGGAGGTGAGGGTATTTCTACCTTTCTTAGACAAGTTACAGACTCTTTAATCTGCGGTACGGGTGCCGACGTCCTGCAAATGGTCGTCACTCCGTTTTTGCATGAGGGTCCTGGGACTCATGGTGGCTTCCTTCGAGGTGGTGCCGTATGCCCAATTCCACACTCAAGTCTTACAAAAGGAGATCCCATCTTGCTGGAACAAGTCTCCATTGTCACTGGATCGTCAGATCCAGGTGAGTAACCTGGTCAGGGCATCCCTGACGTGGTGACTGAGATACCCGGTCCTTCGGTTGGGGAAGTTGTTCCTTCCTGTCCAGTGGACTGTGATCACAACGGACGCTAGTCTTTCGGGCTGGGGCGGAGTCTGGAGAGTTCTGTCGGCTCATGGGCTCTGGACGAGTCCAGTCTGCCGATCAATGTCCAGGAACTCCGGGCAATCACTGTCCCTCTCCTTGTGGTCAAGGAGACTGCAGGGACGCTCGGTCAGGATCCAATCGGACAACGCCACGGTGGTGGCCTATGTCAACCATCAGAGGGGAACTTGGAGCTCAGCTGCGGCGTCCGAGGTCGCCCACATCCTAAGGTGGGCGGAAAGAAGCGTACCGGCTCTGTCTGCCATTTCCATTCCAGGAGTAGACAACTGGCAGGCCGACTATCTGAGCCGCCAGATGTTGGACCAGGGGGAATGGTCCTTGCATCCGGAGGTGTTTCACCTCCTTTGTCGGAGGTGGGGCACGCCGGATGTGGACCTCTTGGCCTCTCAACTCAATCACAAGGTGTCGAGATTCGTGGCCAGGTCCAGGGATCCCTGGGCGGACGCGTCAGACGCGTTGGTGGACCCGTGGGGTCGGTATCGGCTGATTTATGCCTATCCTCCGCTGAAATTGCTTCCTCGACTCCTTCGCAGGGTGGAGGCAGAGGGGATTCCAGTAATCCTCATTGCTCCAGATTGGCCTCGGCGTCCTTGGTACGCCGATCTTGTGCGCCTAGTGGCGGACGTTCCATGGCAACTACCTGTGTGGGAGGACCTTCTGTCTCCAAGGTCTCATACTTCATCCTGCTTTTACAGTCGCTGGCTTTAACGGCATGGCTATTGAAAGCCAGGTGCTGAGAGACCGGGGTCTCTCGGATTCGGTCATCTCGACCATGCTGAGGGCACGGAAATCTTCTTCCAGGAAGATATACCACCGTACCTGGAGGGCCTACATCGCTATGTGCGAGGAGCGGGATTGGCGTCCATGGACGTATTCCGTTCCCAGATCTTGCTGTTTTTACAGCGTGCTGTGACCCAAAAGCTTGCTTTAACCACTTCGCGCCCGGGCTATAAGCAAAAGACGTCCGCAAAGCGGTCGTCAATTGCTGATAGGACGTCCTCTTGTTTACTTCCGCGATGCGCGCCACCGCGGGCGCGCGTCGGGGAAAAACTGTGCCCGCCGTGTCAGGCGAGTGCCGATGCGCGTGCCTGGCGGCCGCGATGTCTGCCAGGTACGAGCGATCGGCTGTCACAGAGCCAGGGACGTGGATCTCTGTGTGTAAACACAGATCCACGTCCTGTCGGGGAGAGGAGACGGATGGTGTGTCCCTTGTACATAGGGACAACCATCAGTCACCTCCCCCAGTCAGTCCCCTCCCCCCCACAGTAAGAACATCTAGCAGGGAACATATTAACCCCTTGATCTCCCCCTAGTGGTTAACCCCTTCCCTGCCAGTCACATTTATACAGTAATCAGTGCATATTTTTAGCACTGTTCGCTGTATAAATGTGAATGGTCCAAAAAATGTCAAGTGTCCGATGTGTCCATCGTAATGTCAGTCACAAAAAAAAAATCGCAGATCGACGCCATTACTAGTAAAAAAATAAATTAAAAAATAATAAAAAAAACATCATTCTATTCCCTATTTTGTAGGCGCTAAAACTTTTGCGCAAACCAATCACTATACGCTTATTGCGTTTTTTTTTTTTTTTTACCTAAAATATGTAGAATACGTATCGGACTAAACTGAGGAAAAAAATAGCTTTTTTTTTAAAAAAAAAATGGGATATTAATTATAGCAAAAATTAAAAAATATTGTGTTTTTTTTTTTTCAAAATTGTCGCTCTATTTTTGTTTATAGCGCAAAAAATAAAAACCGCAGAAATGATCAAAGACCACCAAAAGAAAGCTCTATTTGTGGGAAAAAAAGGACGTCAATTTTGTTTGGGAGCCACGACCGCGCAATTGTCATTCAAAGCGTGACGGCGCTGAAACCTGAAATTTCGCCTGGGCAGGAAGGGGGTTATGTGCCCAGTTGTCAAGTGGTTAAGCACCATTTAAGGGTCAGATTTCGGCTTAGGCTACTTTCTTTCAGTGGCCGCAAGCGGGCCATTCTTTGTTTAGTACCTTCGTACAGGGGGTTTGACATGTGCTCCCCCCTGTTAAACTACCTCTTCCTCCTTGGAATTTTTGAATTTGGTGCTCTCCGTTCTTCAGGAACCTCCTTTTGAAAACATCAGAGATTCTTCAACTTTATCTCCAGAAGGTGGCTTTTCTAGTAGCCATTACTTCTATCAGAAGGGTTTCTGAATTGGCGGCCTTTTTCTTGCAAACCGCCATACTTGGTCCTCCATAAGGATAAGGCGGTGCTACGCCCGCAGCCTTCGTTTCTCCCGAAGGTGGTCTCGGCCTTCCATCTTAATGAGGACATTGTGCTTCCGTCTTTATGTCCTCGTCCATTGCACCCCAGAGAGTTTGCGCTTCACACGTTAGACGTGGTACGTGCTTTACGGGTGTACCTGTCTGCTACGGCTTCGTTTTGGAAGTCTGACTCGCTGTTTGTGTCTGGTCCAAAACAGGGCCAAGCGGTTTCGTCTGCCACCATTTCTCGGTGGATCAGGCAGACTGCCATACAGGCCTATGCCCTTAAGGGGCGGGCGCCTCCTTTTCCGGTTACAGCGCATTCTACCAGGGCAATTGGTGCTTCCTGGGCTTTCCGACATCAAGCGTCTGTTGCACAAGTATGCAAGGCGGCGACCTGGTCGTCCACACATACCTTTTCAAAGTTCTATAAGGTTGATGTGGCTGCAGCTTCTGATGCTTCCTTCGGCCGCAAGGTTTTTCAGGCGGCTGTTTAATGTTGCACCTCTTCCGTTGAGGAGCTCTGCTTGTTTGGGGTGAAATTTGGTTTTTACCCTGATACTGTTCCCACCCCTCGTTCTTTGACACTGCTTTGGGACGTCCCACTTTGTCAAGCTTGAAGATGCTGTGTCAGTCCATGGACGGTAAGAGAAAAATAGGATTTTTGTACTCCACCGTAAAATCAGTTTCTGACGTCCATGGACCGACACGGCTCTCATACTGATTACATGTGGGGTATATGTCCCTGCTTGCAGGAAAAGACCTAGGCAGAATTTTAGATGTTAAAACATTCAATAACAAGCCAGAGCTGAACAGCCCCGCCCAGGGGGGCGGTCCCTCCGGACATGACCCTCCCACTGCAGTCAGCAGACCTCAGTTCGTAACAAAGCAGTACAAACCTTGAAAAGAAGGGTGGGTGCTGTCAGTCCATGGATGTCAGAGAAACGGATTTTACGGTGAGTACAAAAATCCTATTTTCTCTCATCGTCCATGGACTGACACAGCCTCTCTTACACTTTACCCGTGGGATGTCCCAAAGCAGTGTCAAGAGGGATGGGAGCAGTATAAATGGAAAACCAAAAACTACACTCCATAACAAGGCAGAGCTCCTCAACGGAGGAGATGCAACCTTAAACAGCCGCTTGCAACACCTTGCGGCTGAAGGAAGCATCCGAAGATGCAGCCACATCAACCTTATAGAACTTAGAAAAGCTATGAGCGGACGACCAGGTTGCTGCCTTGCACACTTGTGCAACCGACACTTGATGTCGGAAAGCCCAGGAAGCACCAATTGCCCTGGTGGAATGCGCCGGAAAGGGAGGCGCCCGCCCCTTAAGGGCATAAAGGCCTGTATGACGGTCTGCCTGATACACCTAGAAATGGTGGCAGACGAAACCGCTTGGCCCTGTTTCGGACCAGAGACAGACACAAACAGTGAGTCAGACTTCCGAATAGCAGCAGTAGCCGCCAGGTATACCCGTAAGGCACGCACCACATCTAAATTGTGAAGCGCAACCTCTCTAGGATGCGATGGATGAGGGCACAAGGACGGAAGGACAATGTCCTCCATTAAGGTGTAAAGCCGAAACCACCTTGGGAAGAAAAGACGGTCGCAATTCTGCCTTATCCTTATGGAGGACCAGGTAAGGCGACTTGCATAACAAAGCCACCAACTCAGACGCCCGTCTAACAGAAGTGATGGCCACTAAAAAAGCCACCTTCTGAGACAGTTGAAAGAGGAATATCCCTTATATTCTCAAAAGGAGATTCCTGAAGAACCGAAAGCACCAAGTTCAGATCCCAAGGAGGGAGCGGGGGCTTGGTAGGTGGAACCACCTGGCGTACCCCCTGCACAAAAGTGCTAACCAAGGAATGACCAGCTAGGGGTGTTTGAAAGAAAACGGCCAAAGCCGAAATCTGACCCTTAATAGTGCTCAAAGCCAGCCTTGGAGCAACACCACGCTGTAAGAACCTCCAGGATTCTGGGAACAGAGTACGTTCGTGGACGCCAGTCCAGTTCCTCGAACATAGCGATGTAAGCTCTCCAGGTACGGTGATCTTCCTAGAAGAAGACTTCCGTGCCCTAAGCATGGTTGAAATTACTGAATCTGACAGGCCTCGGTCTTTCAGCACCTGGCTCTCAATAGCCATGCCGTTAAAGCCAGAGACTGTAAAGCAGGATGAAAGATCGGACCTTGAGATAGAAGGTCCTCCCTCAAGGGCAGGCGCCAAGGGACGTCCGCGACGAGACGTACCAGGTCGGCGTACCAATGACGCAGAGGCCAGTCTGGAGCAATGAGGATTACCTGAATGCCCTCGGCCGCTACCCTGCGCAGCAGACGAGGAATCAACTGCAGCGGAGGGTAGACATACATCAGGCGATACTGACTCCACGGGGGACACTAACGCGTCCGAGGCATCCGCCCAGGGGTCCCTGGACCGGGCCACAAACCTTGACACCTTGCGATTGAGTCGAGACGCCATCAGGTCCACATCCGGAGTGCCCCATCCTCATAGGAGCTGAAACACTTCCGGATGCAAGGACCACTCCCCCTGGTCCAGGAACTGGCGGCTCAGATAGTCCGCCTGCCAGTTTTCTACGCCCGGAATGTAAACGGCCGACAGCGCCGGCATGCTTCTTTCCGCCCATCTTAGGATGTGGGCGACCTCGGATGCCGCAGCCGAGCTCCGAGTGCCCCCCTGATGGTTGACCTACGCCACTGCTGTGGCGTTGTCCGACTGGATTCTGACTGAGCGGCCCTGTAGCCTCTTCGACCATGCGGCGAGACAGCTTGATCGCCCGCAATTCCAGGATGTTGATTGGGAGACGAGATTCGGCTGGAGTCCAGAGCCCTTGAGTGGACAGGACTCCCCACACTCCTCCCCAGCCCGTCAGGCTGGCGTCCGTTGTGATCACCATCCAGGGGATGGGGAGGAACGACTTCCCGGCCCGAAGAGCCGGGATCTCAGCCACCACGTCAGGGACGCCTTGACAGCGTGACTCACCTGGATCTGAAGATCCAATAACAATGGGGACTTGTCCCAAACCGACAGAATTCTCTTCTGCAATGCCCGAGTGTGTGCTTGGGCATACGGAACCGCCTCAAAGGAGGCCACAATTAGTCCCAGGACTCTCATGCAGAAGCGAATTGATGACTATTTTTCGGGACGTCAGAACCCGCACTGCCGACTGAAGTGTCAGTAACTTCTCTGAGGGTAGAAACGCCCTCGCTGTCGAAGTGTGGAGTAGCAGACCCAGATACTCCCAAGCGCTGAGTCGGGACTAGAGCCGACTTCTGTGTGTTCAGAACCCATCTGAAGTCCCGGAGGGTCTGACTGACCATCGTCACATTTTCCTCCAATTCTGAGCCATTTTCTGCTCTGAGGAGATCGTCTAGATAGCCCACGAGAACAATTCCTCACTGTCTCAGCAAAGCTAGAACCGGTGCCAGCACCTTGGTGAAAACCCGTGGTGTGCCGATGCTAGGCCGAAGGGAAGGGCCACAAACTGATAGTGGACTTCGCCTATGGCAAAGCGCAGAAACCTCTGGTGGCTTGCGCAGATTGGGATGTGCAAGTAAGCGTCCTTGATATCCAAGGACGCCAAAAAATCCCCCTGGTGGAGTGTTGCGATCATCGTGCGAATGGATTCCATCCTGAATTTTTGTACCCTCACAGGATTGGCCGAACCCTGTCCTTTTTCGGGACAACAAACAGGTTTAAGTAAAACACCTGAAACCTCTCTTGTGACGGAACCGGCACAATTACTCCGCGCCCGAGCAAATCCTGTACGGCCCCCAAGAGGGCCGCCCGGCGGGCCGGAAGCAGGGGGAGGTTCGAGTGAAAAAACCTGCTTGGGGGCCACGAGCGGGAACTCTATCCTGTATCCCGAGGTGACCACCTCGCACACGCACCGGTCGGAGATCCGGGAGGTCCACCGCACCGAGAACCTGCAAAGACGTCCCCCCACCCCAGAGTCGGGCAGGGGCAAGACTTCATGCGGTGGTCGACTTGGGAGCTTGCTTGGTAGGCTTACGCACCCAGGGACGTCTTTGTCCCCCAGTCGCACTTTTTCCAGTCTGGGTGGGCTTACCCGTGAAATCTGACGAAAAAACGTCTTCTTCGCCGGAAAGAAAGGGCCCGGCCTGCGTTGGGGCTCCTTTCCCTCAATAGACTGGGGAAGGAAGGTGCTCTTACCTCCTGTGGCGTTTTTAATAATGTCATCCAGGGCGGCCCCAAACAGTCTACGGCCCTTAAAGGGCAAGTCAGCCAGGAGCTTTTTGGAAGCTATATCGTCCGACCAGCATTTCAGCCAGATAAGGCGACGCATTACCACAGCAGAAATGGAGGCCCCGTTTATTAAAGGGGTCGCATCCACAGTGGCGTTGCACACGAAGACTAAACCCTGCGCAAGCTGGTGAGCCAGGGCAATGGTTTCAGGAGGGAGATTATGCTCCTGCACTGTCTGGTGCAATATCCGTGCCCAGCCTGTGAGTGTCTGAGACACAAGTGTCGCTGCCACTATAGGGAGTAAGGCCGCCCCCAATAAGGTGAACATAGTTCTACACGCCACTTCTGACCTCCTGTCAGCAGGATCCTTAAATGCAGGAGTCCCTTCCATTGGGAGCATGGTAGCCTTATTCAAACGGGAGACCGGGGGGTCGACCACTGGGGGATGAGCCCACTTCTTAACTAGGTCATCCTTAAAGGGGTACCTTAAGACTATGCGCCGCGGGGCCGTCAAAGCCTTCTGCGGCTTATGCCAGACTTGGTCAATGTATGTATCAAAAAAAGGCATATATGGAAAAACCTTTTTTGAAGACACGGCTTTCAAAGAACCAAAGGTCATAGTTTCCACCTGAGGTTCCTCAGCCTCCACGTTCAGCTTGAGTGTCCCTCACAGCGTCGATGAGTTCACTTACAAGCACCCTGTCAGTAGGTGGTACAAGACGGGTCTTCCCCACAAGGAAGGTCCTGACCAAACACATCAATATCCTCAGAACTAGGGTCCTCAGCAGCAGTAGCTAGGCCCATATCAAAGTCTGAGCACTCCCCATGTGGAGATTGTGTGGGGAGGGGGCGCTTTACAGCCCCCGTGCGTTCGCACACCGCTTCCAGCTTGACAAGAAATGATTCCAGGGCTCCCGACAACTGGTCCATAGGGACCGCTGGAGCACTGCCAGTTGCCTCTGAGAAGTGGGGAGAAGCAGGTGAACCAGACTCCATATTGCCACCCTCTGAGACCCTATTCACTATTAGTGAATAGTACAGTCCACCCACTGGCTGTGCTGAGGGGATACCCGGAGGACTCGCCACCCTTAGGGACCGCTCGGTTCCGCTGTATGAGCCGCGCTTGTAGCGCGGGCGAAGCCTGAGGAGAGTGAAGAATCTTTGAGGGGAGAGGTATTTTGCGCCGTTCAGCAGTGCCGCTAGAGGCCGAAAACGAAACTAAAATGGCCGCCGGGCGCTTGTATCACTGTGCTTGAGCCGCGGCAAAATGGCCGCCGATGGCGCACTTTCTTCATTTTAAAATACTGCGCCAATGGCGCACGCAAAACCCCACACACAGTCCTCCAGAACACTTTCCAGCCTATTAAACAGACATGGAGCGCGCCCACCCCAGGGCAGAACGACCCCCCCCCCCCAGGCATCCCCACACAGCACCAGCAGGGTGCAGAGAGCAGCATAACGGGGGGGGGGGGGGACCGGGAGAACCCCCCCCCCCACACAAACACAGCCAGCATGTACTCGCCTTCTTTTCAGGGGACTACTTACCCGTCCCGCGAGCACCTCGGAGAACACCCTTGGTGCCACTAGAGGGACCCAATTGCTTGTTTCAGACAGACCTATCAGAGTCGTACTGCGTAGCTGTCGGCCCGGTCAACCGCGAAAGATACAGTCCGTCAGGTACTGTTCAATCTTGAGAGGACCGCGGGAGCATTAAAGCAACCCGGCCACCCCTGGAGCCATGGGGTATGTCGTGAACTGAGTCTCACGCACACAAGGCGAGGATCAGCACGCTCGATGGTCGGACAGGGAAGACTACGAGGATACTAGTGTACCCAACCTGTTGCCCAGCCGACAGTTGATTGAAGGTCTCATATAAAATAATAAAAAATTCTCAAAGGAATACATTTTAAAAGTAAAAAGCTTCCAGGAGACCGGCTCCTGAGAGAGCCACGTCTTCTCCTTCTGCTAGGCAGAAAAAAACTGGGGCTGAGGCTGCTGGCTGCAGGTGGGAGGGTAATGTCCGGAGGGACCGCCTCCCCTTGGCGGGGCTTTTCAGCTCTGGCTTGTTCTGGAATGTTTTAACATCTAACATTCTGCCTAGGTCTTCTCATGCAAGCAGGGACATATACCCCACACGTAATCAGTATGAGAGCTGTCTCGGTCTATGGACGATAAGAGAAATAGGATTTTTTTGTACTCGCCGTAAAATCCTTTTCTCTGACATCCATAGACTGACGCAGCACCCGACCCCCTCATTTGTTGAGTTCGTATTAAAATAGTACAAACTGAGGCAGCTGGCTGCAGGGAGGAGGGTTATGTCCAGAGTCACCGCCCCCTGGGCGGGGCTGTTCAGCTCTGGTAATGGAATGTGCCGTATATTAAAACATCTAACATTCTGCCTAGTCTTCTCCTATGAGCAGGAACATAACCCACGTTGTCAAGATTGAAGATGCTGTGTCAGTCCATGGACATCAGAAAAAGATTTTACGGCGAGTACAAAAAACTTTTTTTTTTTTTTTTTTTCCGTTTTGGATGGAGCAAGGGAGGGTTATAACCCCCTGTCAGATTTTTTCTTTTTTGTCATCGGTCTCCCATTGGGGAGATTTCCCTTCACATCCTGTCCCATAGCCAAAGGGGAAGTGAGAGGAAATCCCTGCAAATGAATGGAATTCATTGAGGACCCCCCAGGTCACCAGAACTAGGGTCCCAATTATAAGATTTCCCGTCTATTACTTTTCTGGGGACAAACCAAAATTTGGGGTTTCTGTTTACTTTTAATGAGTATGGTAAACAGAAGAAATAGAGTATTAATCTCCTTTAACGAGGGCATAGACCGCAATAAAACGTTCTAATCCTTTCCCACTTTATCCAAAACGAAAAAAGAAAAAAATTTGCCTTTTTATTTATTTAAAAATTACTTAACTGCGGTTTTTAGAAGAAAAATTCAAGTTTATGCTCTTAACTCAAAAAAAAACAAAAAAAAAAAACCCTTTGATTTGCTCTCGGCCTCGTACAAATCTCTAATTTTTTTTTTTACTTGTTTTGCTGTGATCAGTCTTCGTTTTTTTGCTAGTGTCCTAAGGGGATGAACCCTGTCTCCCTTAGGGAGAAATCACTCTTTGCTTGACTGAAGAAATTGAAGATGAATTTTAAGTTAACTCTTAAATCAACTCCTTCATTGTCTTCTTACAATAAAAGCAGCGCATACGGATTGTTGCAACCTAGGGAGCTGTACCTGCAGCCTACGCCTTGGGGATGGCCTGTAATGTTTCTTTGACCCTGGGTTCACACTAGTGTGATGCAGGAACCAGTGCGATTCCAGCGCTGGTTCCCGCATCGCTCCTCTCCCCAGGCAGTTCACACTGCCTACTGCGAACCGCTGCGGGTGTCATTAACAATGTTAGTTCACAGAACTCGCACAGGAATCTGATTGCATAGGTGAGAATACCCATGGGATCCGATTCTAGTGCAGGGGGTTATACAGGTCCATACGGCACTTAGTTCAATATGTGTAGTCAGCTGCGGGGGGTTTATACAGGTCCATTCTTATGGAATCCTGAAGACCCCTTTGGCGATATTGGCAAAGCTGGACTTTATGTACGGTCCAACTTTGTGGACAGGTTACACTTGGGTCACCCTGTATCCCTGACCACTACTGCAAAAATGTTTAGATTGAACATTTTACACTGTAAAACAAATACATACTTGACAGTAATATTCAGCAACTCAGAGCTTAGTCTCTGGTGGATAACCAGGTTTTACATCACAAGACTGGTAGCACACTGCCTAGAGGTACTCAGCCGCTTACTCTTGCGCTTTCGCCACAAGGATTTTACTACAGGGCGGTGTGCATCCAGTTTGCTGTGTACACCTTGTGGACCTTCTTACCCTATATTCTGCACCCTTCTTCGTAAAGGCCCCACAGAGGAACACTCTCTCAAGCGTACAAAAAGACCTGCAAAATCTATGAAGACGTTCACCATTTGACAACAAATAGAATGGTCAACTTATGGCTGGATCACTCCTGGAAAAATGTTCACTCTTTCAGAAATGTTCTGCCATCCTAAACCTACAATTGAAGAGTGGGTATGAGGGGGGGTTTTGGGGACTTTAAATGAGGCCCATGACATTCCATAGTCGTATGCCTCATCCCTGAATCTGAAATGTATAAGGAAAAGGTTTGGGACGTTAAATGAAGCATGTGACACATAGCTGGTAAAGTGGTCAAATGCATTATGGCACATTTATTATTTCATATACATACAGATATCATAATGGCATATGATCATTATAATTCATATATATATTCACAGATGTCATGAATAACACCTTGCAGTAAAAAGTATAAATCTTGTGGGCTGGCTTGTAATCCATATTATAAAATCTATATTAAAATCGCTGATTGCAAAAAGTTTGTAATCTAAGCTGTAAAGTCATGATTTATAATGCATCTAAAGCTTGACACGTGCGTTTCCTGGAATTCACTCTACTTCAGGAGCGGATGCAAGGTGCATATGTGCAAAAAACGTATAGATATGCTATTGTAGTTTGATGTAGGGCTGCAACTAACGATTATTTTAATCGATTAGTTGGCCGATTATTGTTTCGATTAATCTATTAATCGGTTAATGACCTTAAAAAAAAAAAACTAATTTTGCTGCGATTTGCGTTTTTACGTTTTTTGGGCAGATTAAAAAAATAAATAAAAAATTGCAGCAAAAACGCATTATTGCATGCTTTTTCTGCAGCTGCTCCATTGAAGTGGGCGGCACAGTGGTGTAGTGGGTAGCACTCTCGCCTAGCAGTAAAAAAGGGTCGCTGGTTCGAATCCCAACCAAGACACTACCTGCCTTGGAGTTTGCATGTTCTCTCTGTGCCTGAGTGAGTTTCCTCCGGGTACTCCGGTTTCCTCCTACACTCCAAAGACATGCTGATAGGTTAATTGGCTTCTGTCCAAAATTGGCCCTAGTATATGAATGTGAGTTGGGGACCTTGGATTGTGGGCTCCGTGTGGGTAGGAACCGATGTGAGTGTGATGTATGTGTGGAGCGCTGCGTATATTGATGGCGCTATATGGGTACCTTTTTAAATACATAATATAATATAATAGATGAGCATCTTAATGAGATACAATATACAGGGATAGGTAGAATTGTAGATACGCACCCACACTCACTCAGGTTGGACTGGTGTCTTTATTCAACCTTACTAACAATGTATACGTAGTTACATAGTTGCATTAAAAAACACTTTGCCCTTTCCAAATACGCAGCAGCTGAAAAAATCATGGATGTGAACGTGTCCCGTAGGAAACCATGTAAATGAACTGTATTGTGTTTCTGCAAAAAGCACCAAAAAACAGAGGAGTGACCCAGGCCTGAGATGTTTAGTAACATAATGGGGTTAAAAAAAAAAAAAATTTGTACAAAAAGAGCAAATCTCTACTGTAAGGGGTTCATTTTTTACTGTGGGACAATGAAAGTAATATTTACAGTAGCGATTTGCTCTTTTTGTACTGCAAAGGGCTAATTTTAGTTTTTTTAACCCCATTATGTTACTGGCCGATTAATCGATTTTGAAAATAATCGATTAATTTAATAATCGATTAGTTTTGGCCCTAGATTGATGGTTAACTCAAAGGAAAATGGGGGAAGAAAAAATATACCCATCCCTAAATTACAAGTCGGCTCCAGATTCAGTATGCAGTGTTGCAAATTGAGGGCTGCTAGGGATATGTGTCTCGGGAGCTGTGGAAAACAAAGGTACACATGTGCAAACCCCCAGAGGGATATGGGTCTCCATGTCATAATAGTTCTAAACGCAGGTGAATTGTGAATGAATATAGTAGGTGGTGCTGTGTGCTAAAATAACAAAACCTATGACTATTAATAGGATGAAAAGAAATGGAGAACATGTGGGGAAAATAAGTAGAGTGCATTGCACTAAACCCACCGTAAAATATCTCCAACAGACTCTCGGACTAATTACCTGGTGATCCTACGTTGGCAACATAATCTGGTTGTGGTATGCAATGTCCTCAGAAGAGAAAGTGGAAAAAAGATGGTTTAATCCTACTGGGGGTGATATACCAAAGTCACCGCCCAGGTCCCTGCCAGTGTCGCGCTGTCATGGCTAAGGCATCATCGCCTTAGCGGCAGCCGCCGCCCAGTGATTAGTGCCAAAGAGCCTCCCTCATGGAATAGCTGTTGATGTTATACAGATGCGCCAGCTCAATGATGCCGATCTTGATGCAATGTGTCTGGCGTCAAGTGTGGCGCCGATGCGCATCATGTGGGTGCCCACCCAATTTCCCACATCCCAAAGGGGCAGAGAGGAAATGGGAGGAAGGGGGGTGCCCCTCACAGCTCACGAGTACAGTCACAACCAGCCAGCTCAAAGCAAAACCACATTTGAATAAAAAAGGTAGCTAAATTGCAAAAAGTAGGGCAAAGTACTGAGTGAATATAAACTCTGCATATCATGTAAAAAATCTGCCACCTGTAATGAAGTAAGGAATATCAATCTAAATATAAATAAAAAAAGACCATGTGAATATGGTCAAAAACATCAGCTGGTCACGTACCTTCATTCCTGTATAGCAAAGTGGGTATAAGGGGGGTGTTTTGGGACTTTAAATGTAGCACACATAGCTGGTAAAGTGGTCAAATGCATGATGGCACATTTATTCTTACTACGTTCCTACTTTTGCGATTTTAGCTATCAATTTTTTTTTTTATTCGCATGTGGTTTTGCTTTGAGCTGGCTGGTTGTCTCTGTACCTTGGAGGTGCACCTGGGGGGGCCTCCCCCTTTTCCCTGCGCACCTTTTGTGATGTGCGAGATGGGGCGCATCGGCGCCACCCCTCACGCCGGACGTAATTTGGTGACACTGCACTGGCTATTCCATGAGGGAGGCTCTTTGCCGCCAATCGCTTGGAGACCTTGTATAGCCGCCTCACCGTCCGAGGCTTAGAAATCCCCCGCAGCTTAATCTCCAAAACCTACCTCGTCAGGAGGTACGTTTTAGGAGCATTCTAATTGGTCGGCGCCATCACGTTCCACCATTCGGAACCCACGCAGCCCATCCTGTTACTGTGGGAGAAAAGGAGAGAAAGCCATGGGGGATTTCAAATCTCCAGACCGGTACAGCGGCAATACGAGCGGGCAGGGGATCGCTGGACTCAAGATTAGCGGGACCAGGGTGGGGGATGGGAAGGTGGTCCAGTGTAAGTTCACCTTTACAGATTTTCTGTAAAGGTGAACTTGCACTTTAAACTGCCAAAGGACAGTCACATTTGAAGGTTTTTTTTTTTTTTTTTTAACATACATACTTGCATACTGTGCCGGGAGGGCCCGTGGAACCCAGAATCCCTTGGAAAGGTTGGGGAAACCCTTGTTACAGCTTCCCATAAACCTCTTATGTCTAAGTCACCCTGTGCCATCCTGGCCCAGGGTGACTAAGAAAATATGTCTTGAAATACTTAAAATGGGACAGTGATATTTATCCACATTATCTCCCAGGATATATGTAAGAGTATTCTTGGTTTGATTCTGAACTCGACTTGTTGAGAGAGCTGATCACATTGGCCTCTGTACAATGTAGGAGACGGGCCGTCTCCTACTGGAGCTCCTTACTATTGTGAGAAGGTGTCCTGTGTTTTTTTTTTTTTTTTTTTTTTTTTTTTATTAATGATAATGTATAATCTACTACTGCAGGGCTTGACAAATTTGCTTTGACTCTAGGAGCCAGCTAAAAAAAAGTTAGGAGCCAGTTTTTTTTTTAAACACTTAACTACTGATTACTTTCACCCACTTGCTGCCCAGGCCAGTTTTTAGCTTTCATCGCTCACACTTTGACAATTACACAGTCATGCAACACTGTACCCATATGACATATTTTTATAATTTTTTTTGCACACAAATGGTTTTCTTTTGGTGGTGTTTAATCATCAATGGTGGGTTTTTTTGCTAAAAAAAACCCCGCAATTTTTTTCTTTTTCATAATTTCTGCTATAAAATTTTGCCAGTAAGTAATTTTTCTTCTTCACTAATGAGGGCACTGATGAGGGCATTGACGCTGCCCGGATGGCTACTGCCCTGATGGGATGGCATTGATGATGTTGCACTGACAGGTGGCCGCACTGGCTTCAGGATGTCAGGCTCTGGGCCACTGCTCCGAGATGAGGCTGAACAGCTCAGCCTGGACACGCACCCAGGGACTTTGTAGGATGAGCTCAAGGAGCACAGAGCAGGAGGCTCAAGTCCACAGGGGACACTTCCTGCCAGGGCTTCGCTCAGCTCGTCTTTCCCCACTCCGCCCCTCCTACTACTATACAGCTCACATCTTCCATCCTGCTCTTTATAATCTTGCCACCTCTCCTCCTTTTAATCTGCTCTCACAGCGCTGCCCACTTCTGATCTTCTACACACACGGCATCTGGGCACCCGGCAGTGTTTGGACTGACAGACATTCCACAACTCCCATTGTGCCCAGCTTCCCCCTCACGCTACAGCCACTGTTCTGACAAACACCCAGGCACCAGGACGAAAATTCTACTCAACCTGGCGCCTGGGGGTTATTGAGCCCTAAACTACTGTGTGAAGCTCGGTGTCAAGTCTGACCTGTAGTGAAATCCTGATTTATCATAACCGTGCCCAGGAGGGCACGGAGTCACATCGGCTGCTTTTAAGGGATTAGTTAATTGGCCATGTTAATTTAGGTTTCTGGTTACAGGTGTATTGTTAGAGTAACATGAGCAGGAGGGGGGACCTCCTCTTCGACTGTATATAAGACTTGTATTCTTGTACTAATAAACAGTTCATGTTCAGCAAACAAACAAGTATTGTCTTGTTTGTTGATAGCGGCTGAAATATCTGATATCTATATTCAGACTGGGAGGAAGTGGTATATGACGAAAGCACTCAAGCAGAGTGTGGGACGTTTTGTTACACATGTATTGTTCACAATTCCTCTCCTGCAAGAAGAGAAAGATGCAATGTATCATTCTCTTCATTCAGAAGAGGAAGGAAACGGGAACAGGCTCAGTGACTGATCACTAGTACAAGACCCGGGGCTCTCGGGTCACAGCGCACTCCCAGCACAAAGGGAGAGACGCATATACAGTATGTGGCCCTATGGGGAAAAAAGGCCACTTTAGTGAGGCCACACATTTGTCTGCGCGAAGGGGTTAAACTAAGTGGGTTGTTTTACAAGGTGATCATTTTCAATCGCTTTAAGGGGGAATTATGTGCTACATTTAAACCGTTCATACCATGTTGTCCAATGTAACTGCTGCCCACACCTCCCTGTAGTTAAGGGTCATCACCTGTTCTCCATCCTTCTTTTTCTAAGAGTTTTTTTTGCCTTGTAACTAACCTTTTGAGGAGTGAAATGTAGAGGTTTGCTTTGCCTCAAAGTATAAATGGTCTTTGGTGGAGGTGGACAAGCTTCTCACAACTATTTATGCTAAGCTGGACAAGGAGAAAAGAGGGTGCCTTATGTTTAGGCTTTGACAAATGGGGTCAGTTTTTCTTGTATACAAACTCTGGCTTTTATTTAAAAGAATGGCAGGAGAATTTTTTTTTTGTTTCCCAAGAAACTAACAGAAATTTTCCCCTTGGATACCCCATGATTGACTACAACTTGAAATTTAAGTTTAAAAGAGTTGTAAAGTCTCATGGTTTTTCACCTTGATGCATTAAGGTGAAAAACTTTCTGTGGTGCAGCATATAATCAGGAAAAAGGGGATGGGTTAGCCTGTTAGAGAGCAGGCCAAAAGGGGTCACTATTGGCAACAAAATTAACGATCACACTGGAATTAATCAAAGGTAATGTATTTTGTTCCTGTATCATAGATAAATATGTATCAAAAATGTATTAATAGAAAGTGCAATAATAAAAAACCCAACAGAAAAAGGCACCGGGCAAAAAAGTAAATTGCCATTGGTTTTTGACCAACAGGACACACAGATATCACAACATAAACACTGTACTCGTCCAGATGTGATGATTTAGCCCATGCAAGCGCACAATTCCAATTGGAATATAAAGTTGGCTTGGTGGGAAATGAAATGTTCCCTGATAGAAATCAATTATTAAGTGATTTACAATGGGCTAATCCAAGCGTGGGAGGGGCAAGAGGGGAACCAATGAAATACACTTTCGGGAGGATAGATCATGTCGGTCATGAAATCACTCGGTAGACAATGTTGCTAGTAGTGATGCTTGGTGTCTTAGATCCCCATGTATAGAGACAGAACACTGATTAAACTGTATGTGAGGGCTGCCAACAGCACTTGAGGCACAGTATTTGTCGAGTACTTGTTAGTACAGGCTTTAGAGTCTCCAGTAGTCTGTCTTTTTAACCCTTGTGTATTTCTGAAGTATCACAATTGGAGGTAACTATCAGGATAACTTCATGGATCACGGCAAGCAGATGATATTGTATCAAACTGGTAGCAATTAGCACACAGCAAATGACGATATGTACCATAAGAATATAACTTTTGGTAGCGACTCAATTGATGAGCAACTAGTGTAAAACAATAGACAAGTGTCTTGTTATACATGCCACGATCCCTTCAGTATTGGTGTCAGTGGTGACTGGTATTCATGTGCACATAGCTGCTTGCTTTGGCCGTTCACACATCCTTACTGCGTGGCAACCACAGTGGGGAAAGGAAACCGTCCAGCCTTCAATATGGTGATCCAATAGTGACCGCTGATATCCAGTAAGCGTAGTCACTTTCCGGGCTCCTGTGATCAGAGGATCCTTGCGATAGTTACCGCTGACACAACACAGGTTCCGTAGCATCTCCGCCGCCTCCACTCACTCCACGCCTGGCAACGTGACCGTACAGGATGATGTTAACGCGTTTCGCTGTACTGATTAGCGTAGCTTCATCTCGGGCGTTATCTTCAAACTATACATAACTCTAATTGGGATTTCCAGGTGGTAGAGCTGTGTGAAGGAAGGCTATGCATTTCTATAAATAGAAAATGTGATTCGCAGGAAGGGTTTTATCGCATACTGGTTTTGTCCATGTGGTCTAAAAAAAGTTTTTATTTTTTTTGGATTGAGTAACATCAAAAGTCCACTTGCTTTAAAGATGAGGTAAACTTGGTATTTAAAATCCTCTGACAGGCAGGGTATTTGACAGAAAAGAACCTGCTGGTCTCTTCTACCATAAATGCATCCTTCTGCTTGTCAACCATCATGTTCACTGAGCCGCGTAGATCGGCTAACATTTACGCCCACCTGGGAGACCTTGAGGGGGAAAAAAAAAGCGGACTTCCGCTTTAAATACTTTAAATAATGTAGCAAGCTGCTTGCTATGGGGGCAGAGCAGCTTCCCCTGTGTGAGTGCAAGTGGTGACTTGGAGCTTTACCTAGTGCTAAGAACTTTCTCCCCACCCCATGTGACATTGTTGGGTTCCTGATTAAAGCGATTCTAAAGCTACATGTTTTTCTTAATGCTTTACCTCTGATTTAAAGTTAAACCTTCCACTAGTTGAATCCCCCCCCATACTTGTCTCCCTGTATTTATTCTGCGCAGTGCCTGTCTGCAGCAGTGCTGGCTCTCTCTCCACCCCTCTCACAGGTTTAGACAGTAGATGGAGCCATTGGCTCCTGCTGCTGTCAATCAAAAATGCTAGGGTGGGGGTGGGAGCCAAGCCTCACTGTGTGTCAATAGATGCACGTAGACAGGCTTGGGAGTGAGCCCGCAGGTGTGCCACCATAGAGTGGCTTCCTATGTGGGGGGCGCACCGAGAAGAGCGTCCGGCGGAAACCCTAGAAGGGGTTTGGGGCTGCTCTGTGCAATAGCAGAGGATAGGTAAATATTGCTTGATTTGTTAAACAAAACAAAACAAAAAACATTTAAACTGCTTTAAGAACAGGTGATGTTGAAGGAAATTAATGTTTGTAGCTGTGGCAAGCAGCTTTTGCCACATAAGTATGCTAAGTGCATGTGCTCTTTTAATGAAATAGGATTTTCTTATTTTGGGTGTTTTTTTTCTATAGGTTTGATAAAAATTTGAAATGTATTCTATTTCGAGTTCCTTATATTTACTTTCTTGTGCAATTATGTATCTTGATATGTGCAATGCTAAAACCTGTATTGCTGTTTAAAAATGAATAACATATGCTGTTTAAAAATGAATAACATATGCTGTTTAGGAATGTTGTTGTGTTTTTTTGTTTTTTTTTAACTACTGGTAGCTTTTTGCTTGGTTTTGCAAATGGAATAATACGTCGATTGTAAGTCTGTTAAGGTACGTGATAAAATTTAGAGTTAACAGGTAGGGCCATAAATGGCAAACTTTTGAATAAGCAGTTACTTCCCCCATTGTACAGTATATTTGACAGTCATAAAAACCTTGTTTCCTCTTTAAGTGGCTTTTACGTTTGTCTATACAAGTGTCACACCACTTATGCCCCATTTTTGCAGGGAGTCTGTGTGCAAAAATCCACTATGCTGCGGCCTAACTTGCAACCTTCCAAACCAACATTTTTTTTATTTTCTCAAATAAAACAAATACTTTCTAAAACATGGGGCACTGTGTAATGCTACCTATGTCCCCCCCCCCCCCCACCCCATTTGTTAACATAGACACTTATGGAATCTATTTTGATTTACTGAATGCTTTTAACCTGGCTTTTTTTTTTTTTTTTTTTTTTTTTTTCGTATGCTCAGATTTGCATTACAGTATTTTCAGACAACTTCACCAGTATTCCAAAGACTCTTTCTGGAAAGCTGTGATGCCAGTACAGTCCGCTATGGGCGACGGCGGATGAAACTACGAGACCTTATGGAAGCAGCTTACAGATTTTTGCAGCAGGATAAATCCTACTTTAAAGAAATGTGGGACTGGAGCGTTTGCGTGCCTTTGCTAAAAAGCCACGACTTGGCTGTTCGATGGTATGTGTGTGTGTGTAGATAGAGAGATATATGTATATATATATGTGTGTTCCGCCTATCAGACGACGAGGACTCGGGAGGCGCGGCTTTTGAACACTGCAATGGCCGCCGTCTGTCTGCATGACACGCAGATCAGGTAGGCAGACGGCGGCTTGCGGTTAGTGTTACATTACATCTACTCGTGGCAGCTGCGGCGAGTAGATGTAATTGGGGTAACGCCGCCCATTGTGATTCTGGATACGCCCCCTGCAGCCCTGCTACGGAAACTTTGAAGGAAAAAAAAATCGATTTGAACTCAAAACTCGTTTCAAGATTAAAATCAATTTTTTTTCCCAGCCCTACTTCCGGGTATCGCTGCTTCGGCACTGTGACTGGCCGGAGCAGCGATGACGTCATGCGCGCGGGTGCTGCCACTAACGGCATGATCGCCGTTGGAAGCGGCACGCTCAGTGCACCTGCACCCGATGTCTACGATGTCTGTGCCGTATTTTCCTGCAAATATCTCCTAAACCTTTTAGGTTTGGGAGATATTTGTAACACCTACAGGTAAGCCTTAATCTAGGCTTACCTGTAGGTTAAAGTAGTTGTAATGGGTTTATAACCACTCTTTAACTTTGCATTCTCTGAGGAATGCTGACTGATAAGGGATAAATCACCACTGATGAGTCTTAAGCCAGCTATCTTTTGATCTAAATTCTGCCGGTTCAGCAGGGACCAGCCATATTTTGACCCATGTATGGTAACCCTGGGCACATCTACCAATTGACTTGTGTGAAACCAGCCTGGTTCCGCCCCTTCCCAACCTATTAGTGCTGCTGGCTATAGCCAGCACAGCAATGCTACTCGTTGTGTTCTGCCAGCAGAGAATGCTTCATGCTGGCAAAACACAATAGCACTGCAGGAGGGATCCGTGCATCAATGCTGACGTTGGTGGTGGATGGAAAGAAAATTGCATAATCTTTGGCTTGCCTTAGAACTGCGTAGACAGACTTATTTCTATAGAGAATTCAATGGGAAGTTTTCAAAATGTTAAAAGGAACCTAAATACACAGCAAGAAGATGGAGCTTTAACTGTCTGCTTTAGGTACATGGTGGTCAACTCTTGACATGGGGGAGCCTCATGCATGGCCCCAACATCACCCAAGGGCTGCACATAAAATTCAGTAACTAGGCATTATCGGAGATGGCAGACACGTGACGTGATATACTTGGAATATAGGCATGGTGCAGGAGATGGCCCCCAGACTGCAGACATATTACACAAGGCTGCTAGAAATCACTGCTATACAGTGCAATAGGGAAGCACAGATTAGTGTCTGCAGGGGCCCTGAAGGTTGCAATAGATTGCCAAAGGGCTGCAAGTTGGGCATCAGGGCTTTAGGTGGTTGTAACCACATTTATGCACCTGTGACAACAGTTAATACTTTTTTGTTAAACTATTATTATTATTAGGGTTGTCCCGATACCGATACTAGTATCGGTATCGGGACCGATACCAAGCATTTGCGCGAGTACTTGTACTCGCGCAAATGCTCCCGATGCTTCACCCGATACTTTTTTTTTTTTTGTGGCGGGAGGAGTCAGTGGCTGGGGAGGGCGGGGGAGTGCGGGCGGAGTCTGGCCGGAGAGGGCGGGCACAGTCGGTGGACAGAGTCCGCGGGCGGAGAGCGAGTCCCTCACCTGCAGTTGAACCTGGTAAGCTGGCAGGGGTTCAGGGCGCAGCCGCATCAGGATCGGTGACTGGTGCTGTCACATTCGGTCGCCGTCAGCGGCTGAACGTCCCCACGCCCATCTTGGTACACCCTGCACTCGGCTGCAGTAAGCAGCAGCAGACATCTTGTTACACCCAGCCCGGGCTATATGGGCTGGGTGTAACAAGATGTCTGTCTGCTGTTGCTTACTGCAGCCGAGTGCAGGGTGTACCAAGATGGGCGTTGCAGCAGTTTTTTTTTTCTTAAATCCTGTGTCATTTCAGTGCCAGCCACCTATCAGTACCCACAAGTGCTACCTATCAGTGGAATCAGTGCCATCTATCAGGTGGCACTGGTAGATGCCACTGATTGCACTGATAGGTGGCACTTATGGGCACTGATTGCACTGATAGGTGGCACTTGTGGGCACTGATAGATGGCACTGATTGCACTAATAGTGCAATCAGTGCCACCTATCTGTGCCCACAAGTGCCACCTATCTGTGCCCACAAGTGCCACCTATCTGTGCCCACAAGTGCCACCTATCTGTGCCCACAAGTGCCACCTATCTGTGCCCACAAGTGCCACCTATCTGTGCCCACAAGTGCCACCTATCTGTGCCCACAAGTGCCACCTATCTGTGCCCACCTTTCAAACTGTCACATGACATTGAAAAAAGTATCGGTAATCGGTATCGGCGAGTACTTGAAAAAAAGTATGGGTACTTGTTCTCGGTCTTAAAGTGGTATCGGGACAACCCGAATTATTATAATTTTTTTTTGCCAAGCTTCTGAGTATCTGTAATGTTTGGACTGATAATAAGGGGGGTAGACCCCTACCCTAAAATCTTGTCCTTTAAAATTCTGAGTATGCAATGTATGACTGTTACATTTTAGCTGAATTTTAACTAGTTTATTATGTCTGTAATACTATGCTAAATATTGTGGACAGGCTGTGGTCTAATTTTTACCTATAGTAAAATGGACTTTTGTATTGAACTGATTATGTAGTTTGAGGTACATAAATATAGTCTATTGAGAGGCTCACTTTCTATTAAGATCAGCCACAACTGAATGTTTGGCTTATGGGCTTTCAGGTAAGGCATGACCCTAAGGCCAAATGGGTGATGCATAATGCAGACATGGCTGTTTTTTTGTCGGTTTGTTTTGGACCAACCAATTTATTTTTATTTTTTTGAGATGGTAGCACCAGGAGGAGTGTAAAGCCAGGATTTTGTATCGGTTCTGAATTGACCCTACCTAACAAGATGTTCGTTATTTTAGGTACACTGCCCATTGCCTGGCTTTGGTTACATCGATGTGTGATGAGAACAAGCAGGCCTTTTTGAATAAATTGTTTGGTACAGATGAGCTAATGCATTTCAAACTTCAGTAAGTAGCTTTTTTTTTTTTTTTCCACAATATTTTGTGTGCATTCTTGGGGGGGGGAAACATACATTTTATTTCTCTGTTTCAGGCTGCTGGATGAGTTGCACAACCATGCCATTGAACAGGGTCTTTTATTAACCAACACAGAGAAGTCCTTGTGGTGTAAAAACAAGAGCCAACAGTACACACAGGGTCAAGTTGTGTCCAGTGATCTCTGTTTACGAGTGGTGCCTGTTTGTGGAATATTACTTCCTAAACAAATTTTGACGAACAAAGAGCAGGTAAGTGAAAATAGTTGCATTTTTGCCCATGTTTTGCCTAAAGAGGAACTTTAGTCATAATATTAAGTCCCCTAGATCAAATCAGTGTGGCCACTTTTGCAAATAAAGCTATGGAAAAACTAAAATGGGTGCCTATACTGTTAAAAATCCAGTAAGGCATTCTCACCCTGCTCTGGTTATTCTCATTTGCTCTCTATTCTTGGCCCTGTGTGCCTAAAATCAGAGCCACTACAGGCCGATCAGCTGTCGGCTTAAGGATTTACTGTTGCTGAAGGGGGAAGAAAGCAACAGGAATGACACAAACTATGCTAAGGCAACGCAGATTAGCAAGGGAGAAATAGGAATCAGTAGAGGTGACAGGATTAAGTCTGCTGCCAGGGAGACACAAGCGTTCAACTTACAAGGAAAAGGCCTTCTCTTATCTCCCTTATGCTCTGTCCTTTCTCCCTTATGGGCAGTTCAGCACTGTAAAGCTTCTGTCAGCCTTCCTCTCTACCTGAGCCGAGACATGCAATCAATGTTGGAAATGTAACATATTTTATTTAGAGAAAGTGACCTAAAGTTTTTGAGACCAAGGAGAATTTTCAGTAAGTTAGTGATTGCTCTGGGCTTCAACAAAATGGCAGACTCCAGCCAGAAATAAAACGGGAGCAATGCTGGAGACAATTCACAACACGCAGTAATCTGGTTATTCTAAAGATTAATGTTGTGTTTAGTTAAAGGACATTAGTTTTTTTAACTTGTAAAAATATGGTAGGTTATGCAGGCTTGGACTGTTGTGTCATTGGGTGCTTTGTCTGCATCCTGTTTCCAGGTAAATGACTGTGTATTAAAGCTAAACCATATCACAGCAGGACCGCTTGCTTTTTGAGAAGGAAGATTGTGCTGTGGTGTTCACCATATTTATTTTGCCAGATTTTCTAAAAAAAAAGCCATGTCCATATTGTGTTGGTAACTGCCTTGTCTGAGGTGTAAGTGTGACTGTTAAAGATATTTCTCTGTACTTTCTTGAGATGGTGTGGCAATAAACTAAAGCAGGGTTAAAATATAAAAGCATTAGGCCTCATGCACACTGGACGTTTTTGGATGTTTTTACAGCTGCTGTTTTTTGACTTCAGACTTTTTTTTTTTTTCTACAGTCAAAAAAACTCTCCAGCATGTTATCCTATGTGTCCATACACACAGGCTGTTATCAACTGTTTTTGGCTGTAATAAAAACCCAAAACTAGTTGGGTTTTGTGAGGAGTTTTTCCAGCGGTTTCCAGTTGTAAAAACGTTCTGACATAAAAAAAAAAAGTTGATGCTCAAACGCAGCTCACCAGCGGTTTTAACGTTTTTGATCCATTGAATAAAAAAACACAAAAACTAATGCGGAAAAACGCTATTGCAATAATGTTGTAAAACGAAATGCAAAACTACTGGCGTTTTTTATAACATCCGGGGTGCATGAGACCTTAACCACTTACGGACACCCGCCGTCATATGTCGGTACTTTGAAGAGGAATATTGTTGTTATGGCAGCAGCTAGCTGCCGTAATGTTTGGGGGTTCTAAGTAATTTTTTAGCAAAAATAAATTTATTTTAACTTCTAAAATAAGCCCGGTCCTTAAGTGATTAAAAGTACCTACCAGATAACGGGGACAATCGTCACCATGGTAAACCCTGAATTTATCTTAAAGCCTAACTTCATGTTTTTATGTGAAGTTTTTTGAGTAGTTTAGACCAAGTTGCTTCAGATGCATGCAGATTCTCTCAGCGCTGCATGAATTGTATGTAGCCCCAGTTACATACATCATATACTGCTGGGTTCTGGCAGCGGAATGGCAACTTCCCATCCTGCTCCTTAAACAAATTGAGTCAGGCTGTCAGCCAGTCAGAGGTCGCTTTGTATTTGACTGAGAACAAGGCTTCTTCTGACTGAGGCAGGCAGATGATATGCCATCTCCTGCATCAGCCAATCAGTGGAAGCTTTGTATTTATTCATTAAAATTATTGAGGGAGGGAACTAGTTAAAAAAAAATATATATTTTTACCATAATGCTGCAAATGTGAAGACTTTAAAACCACTTAAATTAGTT
Source organism: Rana muscosa (assembly GCA_029206835.1). Classification (NCBI taxonomy): domain Eukaryota; kingdom Metazoa; phylum Chordata; class Amphibia; order Anura; family Ranidae; genus Rana; species Rana muscosa. Next base: position 548,068,485 of record CM055122.1, read on the forward strand.
ATTTATACTTTTTGAATTGTAGGAAATTCAGAAAAGTCCAATCGTATTGGTGGAGTCTACTTGTCGCAGTCTTCAAAGTCTTGCTCAGGTGGTTTCCTTTGGGAAAGCTGTGCTGTTGGAAGGACCCATAGGTTGTGGAAAAACTGCATTGGTGGAGCATTTGGCCACAGTGACTGGACGTTTGAAATCACCTGATATATTCAAAGTTCAGCTTGGAGATCAGACTGATAGTAAGGTAAGGTGAAAAGTGGATAAGTGAACAATACGGCTGTAGTAGGATATTGATAGGGCTGCAACTAACTATTTTCATCGATTAGTTGGCCGATTATTGTTTCGATTAATCGGTTAATAACCGTAAAAAAAAAGTAATTTTGCTGCATTTAAAAAAAAAAATTTTGGCCAATTTTGTTGTTGGGCAGACTAAAAAACACAAATTGCCGCAAAAACACATTATTACACGCTTTTCTGCAGCTTCTCTATTGAAGTATATTAAACCAAAAAAACAAAATGGCACCGTTTTGCGTTAAAAAAAGTACTTGCCCTTTCTAAATACGCAGCAGCTGAAAAAATCATGGATGTGAACGTGTCCCATGTAAATGAACTGTAGTGTTTCTGCAAAAAGCACCAAAAAAACAGGTGTGACCCAGGCCTGAGATGTTTAGTAACATAATGGTGTTAAAAAAACTAAAATTAGTACAAAAAAAGCAAATCGCTGTAAGGGGTTCATTTTTTACTGTGGGACAGTGACTGTAATATTTACAGTAGCGATTTGCACTTTTTGTACTGTAAAGGGCTCATTTTAGTTTATTTAACCCCATTATGTTACTGGCCGATTAATTATGAAAATAGTAATCGATTAATTTCATAATCGATTAGTTGTCGATTAATCGATTGGTTGTTTCGGCCCTAGATATTGATATGCTAGAATGGTGTGTCTTGGACATCAGTCTGCTGTACTTCCTTGTTCAAGCTGCTCATTTGCTGTCCTCTGATATTCGTAGCTTGTTCGGGCATTAATTGTTTTTCCTCGATTTCTTAGATGTTGCTGGGAATGTATCGCTGCACTGATGTTCCAGGAGAGTTTGTGTGGCAGCCAGGAACATTAACACAAGCTGTTACTCATGGACATTGGATTTTGCTTGAGGATATCGATTATGCACCTTTGGATGTGGTATGTAGGGTTTTCATTTGTTAATGCATAATGTTCTCAAAAGTTTCAAATTGAGACCAAATTTGTTTTATTTTCATTTTAATAAAAGTAAAATGTTTTCAAAGTTGAGATCTCTTAACCACTTTAAGACCAGGCCTATTTTTTAAACTTGTTTACAAGTTAAAATCAGTTTAATTATTTTTTTTCTATAAAATAACTTGGAACCCCCAAACAATATATTTTTAGATTTTTTTTCTAACACCATAGAGCAGTGATGGCTAACCTTGGCACCCCAGATGTTTTGGAACTACATTTCCCATGATGCTCAACTACACTGCAGAGTGCATGAGCATCATGGGAAATGTAGTTCCAAAACATCTGGGGTGCCAAGGTTCGCCATCACTGCCCTAGAGAATAAAATGTCGATCGTTGTAATACTTTGTCCTTTTACTCGAATCGTCTTACAGGGCAACATCCGAGAGAGAGAGGCTCCTCCCTGAAACAGGAAACTCATTAGTCTACCATTATAAATTTCACAGTCTCACCTGCGTGCCTCAGTTATTTCCTCCGGACCCACAGGAGCTGCAAGAAAGGTTTATTTTACCTTGTTTCTGTGCTAGTATCAGGAGGCCCCCTGCCAGCATCCCATCCAGCCCAGCGGGCCTTGGGAGGGTGAGCAGGAGCAGCAATTCTGAGCAAAAAAATTTGCTCTGCCTGAGATTTCACCCCTACAGAGGGGGTCTGCAATCATCCCCCCCCCTCCCAGCCTGGAACAAAAGCACTGGCTTTTACCCCATACGACAAGGCTGCAGGGACCTGCTGCTGCAGCAATCCAGTGTACCTGGATCTCTCAGATGCGTCGCGCGGGTAAGTGCAATCACTGGGCTCCCACCTTACCGCCACCAGAAGTCCGCCTCCCGAGGACCCTGCGGCCACCTCGCAAATTAAACGGCGTCCATCCTGTCCGCAGCACTCCTTCACAACAGAGGCAGTTCCTCTCCTCATGGGCACTCTGCGGGGAGTACAAAGATGGCGCAGAGGGAGGGGGGGGGGGGTCACTTCCGGTCAGCAGCCATTTTCCTGGAGCCCAAAAAATAGTGCTTTCAGTGACTTGCTTCCCAGACAACACAGCAGAGTCCCCCCTGCCTAATGAAGGAACTAGCACTGCGGTATGTGCAGGTGTTGTCCACCAACCTACATGGGGCCAGCTGGGGGTGGGGCCGGAGCTCAAGCAGGAAGCAGTCAAAAGGACTACCCCAGCAGATGATCCTGGTGGCTGACCATGTCAGATGCTTCTCCACCCTGCCCTGCAGATCCTGCAAACCAGGACAGATCCAAGGTAAGCCAGAATACTCCTGTGTCACTTCTGTCCTAACCTCACTTACAGATACTGCTCATAGAGCAGTCTCTGACAACCCTTCCTCATGGGGATTCTCTGTGCTTGATTCCAGACAAGGCCCTTGGAGGAAAGGAAAACAAAATCAAAACATGTGCTTCTTGCAACCAACGGTTTCCACCCGAATGGAAGAAACCTCTATGCCAGAAATGCATAGACAAAATGGTGGCTAAAGAGTCACAAGGTTATCTGCACGTACTGCTCAACACCTTTTTAAAAAAGAGATTAAGAGCACCATGGCACTACTACGCTCAGCTATTGAGAAGCTTGAAACGGCAACTAATGCTAGTCAAGCCTGCACTCCATCTACCAGTAGGACATGCGTCCTCACAGGTAACAAAGAACAGGCAATAACACAAGAACAGGAGGAGGATTCGGATGAATACGAACAATCCGAATCAGAGACTGAACTTTGCTTAGACTCTCTCAAGAGGAAGATCCGGCCTCACAGGGCAACTTATTTCCTTCAGAAGACACGGACAGTCTTCTTAAAGCCATAGCGGACACACTAGGCATCAATGATCAAAAAACCGCAGAGCTCACGCTACATAAGATGTACAAAGGGCTGCAACCTAAGAAACCCAGGATATTTCCCGTACACCAAACTCTGACATTTTCAAAAAAAGAGTGGGAAGATCCGGAGAAAAAGCTCTATATACCAACATCAGTCAAACGTAGATACCCGTTTGCTGAGGCAGACACCAAAACCTGGGCCAAATGCCCCAAAGTGGATGCCTCCCTAGCAAAAGTCACAAATAAATCTGACTTGGCTTTCGATGACGCAGGTACACTAAATGATCCCATGGACAAGAATATATAGGCCCTTTTAAAAAGAGCCTGGGAAGCAGGGGCTGCGAACCTGAATCCAGCAATCGCTTCCACCTGCACAGCCCGCATCATGCTAATATGGTTAACTCCGCTCCAAGAACTGCTAGAAAGCGACGCACCCAGAGAAGAGCTTTTTTTGGCAGACACCTCAGCTGAAACTGTCAGAATGTCTTCAAGAGCCACAGCACTTCTCAACTCAGCCCGAAGAGCCCTGTGGCTGAAGTTTTGGGGAGGTGACATCTCTTAAAAAAACAGGCTCTGCGGAAATCCCATTCACCGGAGACCTGTTGTTCGGACCCGAACTGGAAACGGTACTGGATAGGACCGCAACAAAGAGCGCAAGGGCTTTCCCCAAACCAAAAAGAAGCAAGGGAAGGCACCCTTTTCGGCAGTTCAAAAAGTTTAACAAGCCAGGAATGAAAAAACGCTGGGAACAGCAGAACAAAAAGGGCAAGGGTAAATTCATTCTTAAACCCTCTACCCCCAAAAACAATGACTGTCATCAGGTAGGGGGCAGACTCGCAGCCTTCTCCAAACAATAGATGGAAGCAACGAAAAACGAATTAATCTACAACAGAGGGCTACTCAATAGCGTTTACCAAGTACCTGGTAACAATGCTACCAAGAGACAAAGCTCGAGCGAAAGCCTTTTTGGGATCACTACAAAATCTACTAGATCAGAAGGTGATCCGCCCAGTACCTCTGGCAGAGGAACAAGGGCAAAACCACAAGGCAAGCTGAGGCTCATTCTAAACCTCAAACCTCTCAACAAAAGAGTAAAATACAAGAAATTCAGGATGGAGTCGATTTTATATTCAATCAAAAACAGCCTTCCAAAGGAGAGATTTATGGCAACCATAGACTTACAGGATGCCTACTTACATTTTCCCATAAGACGGTCACCAAAAATTCCTGAGATTTGCAGTGCAAGGACCAGCGGCCACTCTGCACCTGCAATATACAGCTCTCCCTTTTGGCATTTCCTCTGCTCCGAGAATCTTCTCAAAAATAATGGCGGCAGCGTTAAGTGTTGAGACAACAGGGCATTGGCATAATACCATACCGGGACGATCTACTCTTTGCAAACTCAGCAGAAACTCTAGAGAGCAACCTGCGCACAAGCATGTCACATCTGCAAAGCCTGGGGTGGATAGTGAATGCAGAGATATCACAAATGACCCCAAGCCAAAGAGTGGTATAACTAGGTTACATACTAGACTCTAGGATAACCAAAATATTCCTAACGGGGGAGAAAAACGAAAAAATCACTCAGGCAGTAACCTCTTTAGAAGAGGCCAACGCCATTACGATCAGGCAAGGCATGACATTACTAAGTCTGATGACCTCCTCAATCCTGGCCGTCACATGGGCACAGATTCATGAGAGACCCCTACAAAACTACATCCTGTCCCAATGGGATGGTAACCGCTCATCCCTGGACAAATCCATTCAGGTCCCGGCCACAGTAAAACAAACACTCCAGTGGTGGCTCAACCCACTTCGATACATCGGACACAAATGGGCTCAATCCAATCCAGTCATTATCGCCACCGATGCCAGCTCCTCTGGCTGGGGCGCACACACATGACAGGACTCTGCACACAAGGGAGTTGGAGTCCCAAATGGGCCCAACCCTCCTCAAAAATGAGGGAGTTAAAGGCTGTGGGAGAAGCACTAAAAGCATTCGAACCAACACTACAGGGCAGAGAGGTGAATATACTATCGGACAATGCGACGACAGTGGCGTACCTGAACAGACAAGGAGGGACAAAGTCCCGACACTTGATGAACCTGATGGAAAGGATCCTGCTACACGCAGACTCACACAAGGTCCATTTCAGCTGTTCACCTGAAAGGAACGGTCAACACTAGTGGACTCCCTGAGCCGCAAGACCATAATGCAGATGGAGTGGTCACTAAACGAAGCGACGTTTGCACAGATCACTCAAGCTTGGGGGACGCCCGAAGTAGATCTGTTCGCTTCCAAGTCAAACGCAAAATCCCCAAAGTTCTTCTCACTAGAACCTACGGATGGCAACAGCGGAGTAGATGCCTTCAGTCAAACCTGGAGATGGCGACTGTGCTACGCATTCCCTCCGACTGCCTTAATACCAAGAGTATTTCAGAAGATAAAGGCAGAAAAAACAATGGTGATACTAATAGCACCGCACTGGCCCCAAAGGGCATGGTTGTTACTTAAATCTCAGCATCCAATCTCCACTGACAGACCGGCCAGATCTATTATCACAGGGCCCAGTCAACCATCCGAACCACAAAATTCTGAAGCTTTCGTCCTGGTTACTGAAAGGGTAAGACTCCAAAACAAAGGGCTGTCAAACAAAGTAATCAACACCATCCTAGAAAGTAGAAAACCCATGACCAGGGCAATCTATGAAAAGGTGAGAAAAAAAGTTTGTCTCCTGGAGCAAGAACAAGCGGACTTCCAGCAGAGGGTTAATACCAACAATCCTGGACTTTCTGCAAGATGGAGCAGACAGGAATATCTCCCAAGCAACACTAAAGGTACAAGTAGCAGTGCTTTCCTCGTTCATGGACATCTGACTCGCAGAAGATCCCCCTGATAAAGCAATTTCCTGATGTCGCTTAAAAGATCTAGAACTGCAAAAATGAACAGAACCCCAACCTGGGACATGTCCATAGTGCTCAGGGCGTTTCTCTCCCCTCCATTCGCTCCGACAGAGGACAGCTCAGACAAAAATCTCACTATAAAAACGGCACTTCTTGTGGCCCTAGTATCCGCTAGAAGTGTAAGCGAAATCCAAGCTCTATCCATGATGGAACCATACTGCCTAATACACTTAGACAAAATGGTTCTCTCTCCAGACCCGGCCTTCCTACCCAAGGTCTCTTCTACGTTCCATAAAACCCAAAAAATCATTATCCCTTCACTCCCAAAATCTATGGACACCAAGAAAAGGGACATTTCTCTTATCGTCCATGGACTGACACAGCCTCTCTTACACTTTACCCGTGGGTTATGTCCCTGCTTGCAGGAGAAGATCTAGGCAGAATGTGAAATGTTATTCATACATTCTAAAAAGCCAGAGCTTAACAGCCCTACCCAGGGGGGCGGTCCCTCCGGAGATAACCCTCCCACTGCAGTCAGCAGCCTTAAGTTTTTTTTCTGCCTAGCAGAAGAAGACGTGGCTCTCTCAGGAGCCAGTCTCCTGGAAGATTTTATTTTTACATTTTTATTCCTTTGGGAATTTTATTTTTGAGACCTTCAATCAACTGTCGGCTGGGCAACAGGTTGGGTACACTGGTATCCTCGTAGTCTTCCCTGTCCGACCATCGAGCGTGCTGATCCTCGCCTTGTGTGCGTGAGACTGAGTTCACGACATGCTCCATGACTCAAGGGGTGGCCGGGTTGCTTTTATGCTCCCGCGGTCCTCTCAAGATTGAACAATACCTGTCTCTTTCGCGGTGGCCCGTGCTGACAGCTACTCAGTACTACTCCTGTGATAGGTCTGTCTGTTACAAGCCAGTAGGTCCCTCTTGGATGGGTAAGTAGTCTCTCCTGCTGCAGGTGAGTACATGCTGGTTGTGTTTCTTTATATGGGGGGTTTCTCCCTGTCTCCCCCCTATTCTGCTCTCTGCACCCTGTACTGGTGCTGTGCTGTGTGGGAGTACTTGGGGGTGGCTCTGGCCTGGCGGGGGGCGCTCATGTCTGTGTAGTGGGTGGACTCTGTGAGGAGCAGTGTTCTGGTGTGTGAGTGTTTGGAGACTTCATTGCGTGCGCCATTAGCGCTGTGGTGATTTTAAAAAATCCGCTCTGCGGCCGTCTTGCCGTGGCTCAATGACGTAGTAATACATGCGGCCATTTTCTTGAAGCCGTGGCGCTTTCACTTTTGGTTTCGGCCTCTATCGGAGCTGCTGCGGTGCGAATCTCCTCACTCTCTTCAGGCTTCACTCGCGCTGCAGCGCGGTTTCATACAGCGGAACTGAGTGGTCTTTAAGGGTTGGTGAGTCCTCTGGGTATCCCCTCCTCAGCCTCAGCGCAGCCAGTGGGTGGACTGTATATTCACTGTAGTAGTGTATAAGGTCTGAGGGTGGCAGTATCGAGTCTGGTTCACCTGCTTCTCCACACTTGTCAGAGGCAACTGGCAGTGCTTCTGCACCTGCGGTCCCTATGGACCAGTTTTCGGCAGTCCTGGAATCATTCCTTGTCAGGATGGAAGCGGTGTGCGAGTGCAAGGGAGCTGTAAAGCGCCCCCTCCCCACACATTCTCCTGTAGGGGAGTGCTTTGTCTCAGATATGGGCCTAGGTACTGCTGCTCAAGACTCTAGCTTTGAGGATTTTAATGTATTTGAACAGGATATTTCTTGTGAGGAAGACCCCAGTTATGAACCAGTAACTGACAGGGTGCTTGTAAGTGAACTCATTGATGCTGTGAGGGACACTCTCAAGCTGAATGTTGAGGCTGAGGAACCTCAGGTGGAAGCTGTCTCCCTTTTTTGGTTCTTTTAAAGCAGTTTCTTCAAAAAAGGTCTTTTTATACAGAGCCTTGTGTACGGAGCCTTGCGGGTGTACCTGTCTGCTACTGCTTCTATTCGGAAGTCTGACTCGCTGTTTGTGTCTGTCTCTGGTCCAAAACAGGGCCAAGCGGTTTCGTCTGCCACCATTTCTAGGTGGGTCAGACAGACCGTTATACAGACCTATGCCGTCAAGGGGCGGGCGCCTCCCTTTCTGGTTGCGGCACATTCTACCAGGGCAATTGGTGCTTCCTGGGCTTTCCGACATCAAGCGTCGGTTGCACAAGTGTGCAAGGTGGCGACCTGGTCGTCCGTTGATACCTTTTCTAAATTATATAAGGTTGATGTGGCTGCATCTTCGGATGCTTCCGTCGGCCGCAAGGTGTTGCAGGCCGCTGTTTAATGTTGCAACTCCTCTTTTGAGCTCTGCCTTATTTGGAGTGAAGTTTTTGGTTTTCCATTTATACTGCTCCCATCCCTCTTGACACTGCTTTTGGACATCCCACGGGTAAAGTGTAAGAGGCTGTGTCAGTCCATGGACGATGGACAATTGGGCGACTATGTGGCAGATGAGGTTTAATGTTGATAAATGTAAAGTTATGCACTTGGGGGCTAATAAAATGAATGCATCATACATACTAGGGGGAGTACAACTGGGGGGATCCGTAGTGGAGAAGGATCTGGGGGTTTTGGTAGATCATAAGCTCAATAATAGCATGCAATGCCAAGCTGCGGTTTCCAAAGCGAGCAAAGTCCTTTCTTGTATTAAGAGAGGTATGGTCTCCAGAGAGAGATATCATTTTGCCCCTGTTCAAATCATTAGTAAGACCTCATCTGGAATATGCAGTTCAGTTTTGGGCCCCAGTTCTCAAAAAGGATATTGGGGAACTGGAGAAAGTGCAGAGAAGGGCAACCAAACTGATAAGAGGCATGGAGGAGCTCAGCTATGAGGAGAGATTAGAGGAACTGAATTTATTCTCTCTTGAGAAGAGGAGATTAAGGGGGGATATGATCAACATGTACAAATACATAAGGGGTCCATATAGTGAACTTGGTGTTCAGTTATTCACTTTACGGTCAACACAAAGGACAAGGGGGCACTCTTTGCGTCTAGAGGAAAAGAGATTTCACCTCCAAATACGGAAAGGTTTTTTCACAGTAAGAGCTGTGAAAATGTGGAATAGACTCCCTGCAGAGGTGGTTCTGGCCAGCTCAGTAGATTGCTTTAAGAAGGGCCTGGATTCTTTCTTAAATGTACATAATATAACTGGGTACTGACATTTATAGGTAAAGTTGATCCAGGGAATATCCGATTGCCTCTCGGGGGATCAGGAAGGAATTTTTTCCCCTGCTGTAGCAAATTGGATCATGCTCTTCTGTTTTTTTTTTGCCTTCCTCTGGATCAACTGTGGGTATAGAATTGGGTATATGGGATTGTACGATATATGTTTATTTTTTTTATTTTTTTTTATTTTTTTTTTACGGTTGAACTGGATGGACTTGTGTCTTTTTTCAACCTGACTAACTATGTAACTATGAGAGAAGATAGGATTTTTGTACTCACCGTAAAATCCATTTCTCTGACGTCCATGGACTGACACAGCACCCACCCTTCTTTTCAAGGTTTGTACTGCTTTGTTACGAACGGAGGTCTGCTGACTGCAGTGGGAGGGTTATGTCTGGAGGGACCGCCCCCCTGGGCGGGGCTGTTCAGCTCTGGCTTTTTAGAATGTATGTATAACATTTCCCATTCTGCCTAGGTCTTCTCCTGCAAGCAGGGACATAACCCATGGGTAAAGTGTAAGAGAGGCTGTGTCAGTCCATGGACGTCAAACGGATTTTACGGTGAGTACAAAAATCTTTTTTTTTTTTTTTTTTTTTTTTTTTTACACAAAACTCAACGTAAGAAACACACTCATTACATACCTTGAGAGAACAAAGGACTGGCGGAGAATGATGTCTCTTTGTCCTCTATGCAGGGGTCAACAAAGGGAAACAAGCATCCAAAAATACCATCAGCAGATGGATAAGTATGGCCATACAAACAACCTATGAGGCACAAGATCTCGCTCCCCCGGGGGATCAGAGCACACACAGCCAGAGCCTGGGCAACCTCGGTCGCAGAAAAAGCAGGGGCGACGCCGGAGCAGATCTACAGGGCAGCGACATAGTCAAGCTTTTTTAGTACCTTTTGCAAGGCACTACCGGATAGACCAGCTGTCCGACCAAGACCAGGCATTTGGTCGCAAAGTGCTCCAGTCTCTAACCCCACCCTAGTAAGTATTGCTCGAAACATCCTCTCGGTTGCTGCCCTGGAAGACTATTCGAGAAAACAGTTAGGTACCTGGTAACTTTTTCTAAGAAGTCTTCCAGGGCAGCACTAGTTCCCACCCTTAATCAACGGATACCAAATACAGAGGGGAAGTTTGGTATCAAGCTTACTGCGATTTTCCTTCGGTAGTTAAATACAACTGAGGCACGCAGGTGAGACTGAAATTTATAATGGTGGACTAATGTGTTTTCTGTTCCAGGGAGGAGGAGCCTATCTCTCAGATGTTTCCCTGGAAGACTTCTTAGAAAAAATTACCAGGTACCTAACTCTGTTTTTCTTTATTTTTTTTTCGTTTTTTTCTCTAGACAATTACTTGGAACCCCCAAACAATATATTTTTATATTTTTTTTCTAACACCCTAGAGAATAAAATGTCGATCGTTGCAATACTTTTTTAAAAAAAAATACTTTTTTGAATTACAGTAAAGTTAGCCCAGTTTTTTTTTATATTGTGAAAGATCATGTTATGCCGAGTAAATTTAATGGTCAACATGTTACGCTTCAAAATTGCACCTGCGCCTGGAATGGTGACAAACTTTACTCGTTTAAAAATCTCCATATGCGACGTTTAGAAAAAATTCTACAGTTTGCATGTTTCTTTCTCGTACATCACGGGACACAGAGCGACATAGTCATTACTAATGGGTTATATAGATACCGTCAGGTGCTGGCACTGGCAACTTCCAAAACCGGAAGTACCCTCCCCTATATAAGCCCCTCCCATCCGGGAGCACCTCAGTTTTTTGCCAGTGTCTAAGGTGTTGGCCAAGAAGAAACATGTGTTTTTCACTGAGCTTGCGTACAGGTTCTTTTGGGCCTCAGTAAGCTATTCCGGATCCGACCAAAAAAGCTTCATAGCTAAACGGTCGGTACCCGGGCCTTGCAGAGAAGAGCAAGGTTTTGCCCTGTAATGCTTCTCTTAGGAGAGCTGGACCCTGGGATCCAGAGCTCTGGTCATACCCACGACCAAGATGTTTTCTGTGCAGGGTGCTATACAGGTCCAGGGGAGTGGAATCCTTGGGAACCCGGTCCCTGAAGGTTTGATTACAATGCCTGCCGTGATAGGTGAAGTTTGGGCTTTTGTGGACCAAACAAAGTCCTGCGGCGGGGAACAGGTAAGTGGGGGCCCCCAGGAACTTGGTTCTATTGGGGGACCCCCAAGCCTAATTTGTCTTTCTGTCTGTTACCTAATGGTATTCCCGCAAAATTCTGTGCATGCCTGTAACTACTAAAAAAAAATGTAATAATTTTTAATGGTGGTCAAGAAAAAAAAAAAATAATAATAATATTTTTTTATATATATTTAAGATATTAGACTGCGGTACCTGTGTTTGTCCACTAGAGGCCGCTGTGGAATGTTTTCTTGTCATGTGGACTAGTTTCTTCTCAGCAGAGCAAGTCCAGGCAGACGGTGAGTTCTCTTATGGGAAACTGCTTCCTCTGCCATGTTGCAATGCTCGTCCATCCCCCGGCCTGCGGCAAAGAGGGGCCCTGGCTCTTGTCCCTAGTCTCCATTTTTCAAAATTAGCGCCGAAGGCGCACGTGGCCGCGCGCGTGCACGCGCCTCTATATATAGAGGTGAGCCAGGAAAGGGGGCGGAGCCTGGGGGATGACGCTCTGTGTGCGCCGCAGCGCTTCTGCGCATGTGCGGGCGTCCCCGCATGTAAAAACCACAGTTTTGTGTGGTGAGCTGGCTATGAAGTACAGAGACAGAGCTGGCAACATTTAAAAAAGGGCATACAGCAAGCGGTTGATACAGGCATCCCCTAGAAAGGCACATTAGTAGACACCAACTGTGATATAGCAGCAATTGTGCTAGACTATTCTCAGTAAAAGTGGTGTATTACGGCTGGAATACCTCAGCTTTAGGCTTAGGAATATGCCGTCCAGAAGCTCCGGAACTGAATCTTCCAGGAAGCGAAGGGGGTCTCATCGGGCTCGGAGGATCTTGGGCATACTTCTGCTGCACCAGTCTCCCCTGAAGTTCAGAGGTAAGTGACCGTAGAGACCCCGCAGGGGTACTTGGTACTGTGGCTGTCCTCAGTTCACCTGCTCCTGTGTATGTAACAGAGGAGGTTTTTTCCTCAGCTCTGGGAGGATTAGAGAGAGATTGTCAACATTTATCGCTGCCTCCCTGTCAGGGAAAGCACGCCCGATCTCCATCTCCTCCTTCAGAGTGCCTGTTAGCAGAGCAACAGTCCCATACAGGGATCGACCTACCTGAAGGGGATCAGGATAAGGTTGATTCTGTTATAGAGGAATCAACAGTGGGGGAACCTTTTCTCAGCATCTCAAGCTGAAAGATTATGGGTTCAGTCTCTGACTAACATGGTCCGATCAGCATTTAAAAATGCACCTTGCGGAACCATCAACCACTACTGTATCCTCGTTTGGGTCGCTAGAAGCCCCCAGACTGTCTGTTCTTTTCCACTTCACCCTTTACTGAAAGGGCTCATTTACCAGGATTGGGAACGTCCTGAGAAAATATTTATTCCCCCAAGAGATTTCCGGTGGTCTATCCCATGGAGGATAAGTTCATCAAAAAAAAATAAAAAAAATATGGAAGGTCCCTACAGTGGACGCAGCCATCTCTTGTATGTATAAATCACTGACATGTCCAGTGGATAATGTCCAAGAACCCAATAGATAAAAGATTGGAGTCCTTATGAAAATCTGCTTCTTTCTACAGCAAGCTTGGTGATACAACCAGCAGTAGCAGCTATTGGGGTCTGCTAAGCAGTGAAGGATCAGTTGAAACAGGTCTTGAGGGACTTGACAGATCAGCAGGCCTTGCCCTAGCTGATCTACCTAGAGCCTTAGGCTTTGCGGTTGACGCCATAAAGGATTCAGTCCATCAGGCCTCCCGCCTTACGCTGTCTATAGTACATATGCGTAGGCTCCTATGGCTCAAAAACTGGTCTGCTGAAGCTCCCTGTAAAGAATGGCTGGTTAGCGTCCCATTTCATGGTGAACGCTTATTCAGGGAAAACCTGGACAAATATATCCAGAAAATTTCCAGCGGTAAAAATACGCTCTTGCCGGTTAAAAGCAGAGTTAGAGGTCCCTCTTTAAGGGGCCTGCTTCTCCAGTCCCTGGGGCATCGGCTGTGTAACAGTTCCGACGGCCTCCTCGGTCAAATCCCGGGGGTAAAAAACAGGGACAGTAGCAGGGTAATGAGAAACCCTGGGTCAGGGGAGGTACAAAACCTCCCCCAAAGTTAAATTCATTGAAGCCCCCACTCAGTCGGGTGGGGGGAGGACTCCAGTTGTTCGCAAGAGACCTGGCGGGACACGATCAAGACAGATAGGTGCTCTCCGCAGTAGGTTTGGGATACAGTTTGGAGTTAAAAGACTCTCCTCCTTCCCATTTTTGAGGTCAAACGTGCCAAGGGATCCCCGGAAGAGAGAGTCCCTCCTGTTGGCACTAGAACAACTATTGCTCCAAGGAGTAATTATGGAGGTTCCCCTGGAAGAATGAGGGTTCGGGTTTTACTCAAACCTCTTTACAGTCCCGAAGCAAACGCGGACGGGAGGCCCATATTAATTCTAAAAGGGCTATACAAATTCCTGTATATCAGGACTTTCCGATGGAGTCGATCCGATCGGTGGCCACTGCCCTACAAGGGGAGGATTGGTTAGCCGCGATCGACATCAAAGATGCTTATTTGCACATTCCCATCTTTCCAGTCCACCAAAAATTTCTACGCTTTGCAGTAGAAGGGCGCCATTTTCAGCAGAGCCTTACCCTTCGGTTTGGCCACAGCACCACGAGTGTTTACAAAAATTCTGGCCCTTTATTGGCCAATCTAAAAACACAAGGTGTAATGATAATGGCATATCTAGATGAATTGTTGCTGATAGACCACTCAGTGAAAAAACTAGACGTGGTCGTTCACAAGACAATCAAGTATCTGGAATCTTAAGGTTGGATTCAGGCCAGAGACAAATATTCTTGCCTCGAGGAAAGGTGTTGTCTTTGAAAGATTTGATCCACTTAGTGGGTACAAAAAAGACAGCCGTCCATACGCCTGTGCATGAGGCTGCTGGGAAAAATGGTGGCATCATTCGAAGCAGTACCCTACGGTCAATTCCATTCAAGGAATTTGCAAGGGGCCATACTGTCAGCCTGGAACAAAACAGTTCAGGCCCTAGACTTACAATGTCCTTGTCCCCTTCCGTTCGCAAGAGCCTCCGTTAGTGGTTGGTTCCCCAGAATCTGGAAAAAGGGAAATCCTTCAGTCCGATTTCTTGGAAGGTGGTCACTACAGATGCCAGCCTTATAGGCTGGGGGGGCAGTACTGGAGTAATGGTCTCTCCAGGGCAGATGGTCGGATGCAGAAAAGGCCCTGCCCATCAATCTCTTACAGATACGAGCAGCCCGGTATGCCCTAGTAGCATGGACATCCAAACTCCAAGGGTCCCCTGTCAGAATTCAATCAGACAATGCCACAGCAGTGGCATATATCAATCATCAGGGGGGAACCAGGAGTCGTGCAGCCCAGAGGGAAGTAAATTACATCCTGAAATGGGCAGAAAGATATGTCCCAGCCATATCTGCGATATTCATTCCAGGAGTGGAGAATTGGAAGGCGGACTTTCTAAGTCGCCAGCAATTATGCCGAGGTTTTCTGGACAATATGTCAGCGGTGGGGAACATCGGCTGTAGATCTTCTAGCATCCAGATTCAACGCAAAGGTGGACAGGTTTGTCTCTCGGACAAGGGATCCCCTAGCTTGCGGCTCGGATGCCCTAGTGTTCCCTTGGGATCAGTTCAAGCTGATATATGCATTCACACCGCCACAATGGTTACCTCGATTAATCCGCAGAATCAGGGTAGAAAAGAAACCAGTGATTCTGGTGGCTCCAGCGTGGCCCCGAAGAGCGTGGTACGCGGAGATTGTAAAATGTCAGTGGGGAGTCCTTGGACTCTCCCACGTCGTCCGGACCTGCTTTCGCAAGGACCGATATACCACCCTTCCTTACCAGCCCTAGGTTTGACGGCCTGGCTATGGAAGCCCACATTCTAAAAAAGAGAGGGCTCTCTAATCCTGTGGTATCTACCATGATCAATGCCAGGAAGCCGGTATCCAGGCAGATCTATTATAGAATCTGGAAGGCGTACATCGCGTGGTGTGAGGCCAAGAAATGGCATCCACATAAGTACGTAATAGGTAGGAGTCTGGACTTCCTACAGTGGGCTGTAGATAGGAAGCTTGCCTTGAGTATTATCAAAGGTCAGTTTTCGGCCTTGTCAATATTTTTTCAAAGGCCCTTGGCTTCGCATTCACTAGTCAAAGCCTTTATACAAGGAGGGATGCGTATTAGTCCTCCGGTTAATATTCCCATATGTCCATGGGATCTAAACTTGGTTCTGTCGGTTCTACAGAAACAACCATTTGAACCATTACAGCATATTTCCTTGGTGCTTCTCACCAGGAAATTGATTTTTCTAGTAGCCATTTGTTCGGCTAAAAGAGTATCGGAATTAGCAGCTATGTCCTGTAAGGAGCCATATCTGGTTATCCATAAGGACAGAGTAGTGTTACGTCCTCATCCAGCCTTTCTTCCTAAGGTGGTATCGAGTTTTCATTTGAACCAAGATGTGGTTCTTCCTTCTTTTTTCCCCAAACCTACTTCGGTAGAGGAAAAGTTATTGCATTCTTTGGATGTAGTAAGAGCAGTTAAAGCTTATCTAAAAGCCACTGCTCAGATTCGCAGAACGGATACTTTGTTTATTCTGCCGGAAGGCCCCAGAAAGGGTCAGGCAGCGTCAAAATCTACTTTAGCCAAGTGGATTCGACAGGTCATAATACAAGCCTATGGCTTGAGAAGGAGACCGCCTCCGTTCAAAGTTAGAGCGCACTCCACGAGAGCAGTTGGAACTTCATGGGCAGTGCATCACCAGGCCTCCCTGGCTCAAATCTGTAAGGCCGCAACATGGTCTTCAGTTCACACGTTTACTAGGTTCTACCAGGTGGACGTTAGAAGTCAGGAGGATGTCGCCTTTGGGCGCAGTGTGTTGCAGGCCGCAAAAGATCCTCATGTCTGATAGCGCTCAGCTTATATATGGTGTATCCCCCCCCCTCATTTGGCATTGCTTTAGGACATCCCATTAGTAATGACTATGTCGCTCTGTGTCCCGTGATGTACGAGAAAGAAAATAGGATTTTTATAACAGCTTACCTGTAAAATCCTTTTCTTGGAGTACATCACGGGACACAGAGCTCCCGCCCCTCTTTGGGGACACTTATTGCTTTGCTACAAAACTGAGGTGCTCCCGGATGGGAGGGGCTTATATAGGGGAGGGTACTTCCGGTTTTGGAAGTTGCCAGTGCCAGCACCTGACGGTATCTATATAACCCATTAGTAATGACTATGTCGCTCTGTGTCCCGTGATGTACTCCAAGAAAAGGATTTTACAGGTAAGCTGTTATAAAAATCCTATTTTTGAGTTAGAGGAAGACTAGGCTAGAATTATTGCTCGCGCTCTAACGATCGTGGTGATACCTTGTGTGGTTTGAACACAGTTTTCATATGCGGGCGCTAATCACGTATGCGTTTGCTTCTGCACGTGAGGTCGGCGGGACGGAGCGCGTTAAGAATTATTATTACTCTTTCGTCCATGGACCGACACAGCTTCTCTATTGACAAAGTGGGTATTATCCGTTAATTAGGAGTGACTAGGCAGAAAAACTTGTAAAAAGTGTTGCATCACACCTTCTACAGTACCGCCCAGGGGGCGGACCCTCTGGGTATACCCTCTCAGTCTGCACATCGCAGATCAGTTTTTTTCTGTCTAGCAAGGAGTAGGACATGGCTCCCTTCGGGCCCATTGGTCCGGGGAAAAAAGATATAGATATAGATATATATATATATAGATATAGATATAGATATAGATATAGATATAGATATAGATATAGATATATAGATATATATAGATATATATATATATATATATATAATTATTTTTTTTGCTACATTTGTTGTTTCCTGCGATCTTCGATCAACTGCCAACTGGGTGACAGGCTGGATCCTCGATCCTTGTAGTCTCCCCAGTTTCGGCCATCGAGCGTGTGCCGACCCTAGCTACGCGCTGGGTTTTCCACGACATGCCCGTCGCTCCACCGGTGGCCGGTGAGCCTACGCTCCGGGGCCTGCATCGGACCGCTCAGCTTCGGCTGACCTTACGGCCGAGTCGCAGCAGCCTGGCCGGTGAGCTTACGCTCCAAGGCTTGCATCGGACCGCTCAGCTTCGGCTGACCTTACGGCCGAGTCGCAGCAGCCTGTCCGGTGAGCGTCATGCTCCAGGGCATACATATGATCGTCCCTTCTGGGTCCAATCGCAGCATGCCTGGCCAACAGTCACCTTCCGTGCGCGGACGATGATCTGTTTGGAATGTCTTCCAGCAGGATAGGTAAGTAAAACTCCCCTGCCTCGGCTGGGTGATTTAGCTGGACATTCCTGGAGAGATCAAGTAAGTGGTTGTGGCCCCTTTCTTCCCTCTCTCCCTGCCTTTCCCTCCTCCCTGGGCTTCTAGCTAAAGGTTGCTGGGTGCTGGGGGTCACCTAGGGGGTCCCACTGGAGCGGGGCTGGCTGTAACTAACATTTAAAAGAAATGTCATTTTTTGCTTACCTGTGTTTCTGTGTCTCCATGCTGTCGGCGGCCATTTTGAGGTGGTCCATGCCAAGTTTGGCCTCTTGTAACTGCCTGGCGGCCATCTTCCTGTGGTTCGGCCACACCCACTGGCCCCTATCAGGTGATCGGCGGCCATGTTTGTCCACCCTGTATGCAGATATTGCCGTTCGGCGGCCATCTTTTTGTGGGCTATGGCTGCCTGACCTCTATCTTCTGTCGGCGGCCATTTTCTAAGAGCCCACATTATCTTCCATACAGACGTTTTTGGCAACCATTTTGCGAGAGCCTCCGGCCTCTAGGGTGCATTACACTGGCGCGAAAATTCACACAGGAAGTGCTGATAAAAGAAGCAGACTGACACAGCAGAAAGGGGACAGCATCACAGGCGCAGCATAGCAGTACCTATCCAGGGTGGTGAGTCCTCTGGGTAACCCAGCATCGCTGCAGCACAGGAGGGTGGCCTATTGATATCTTGCCTGGAGCCCTGTGAGTGTCAGCGTGTGGTCAGCATGGCATCTGAGCCAGAGGTCTTCTCCCCTGAAACACCAGATTTAGCAGCTGGTGTCCCTGAGGTGTCTATGGACGCTATGTCGGCAATCCTAGAGGCGATTGCTGCCAGGGTGGAAGCAGCACACGGGAATACAGGGGGTAATAAACGCCCCCGTCCCCTGCAATCTTCTGGGGATATTTCTGATGCAGAACCAGGTCCAGCTACGGCTCATGGCCCAGATTCTGATGCATCAGAGACTGCAGACCGTGACCGATCGGACAGTGAGGAGGACTCCAAGTCCAGGTCAGTACGCGAGACGGCTTTGGTATCTGACCTTATTACTGCAGTGCGGGATACACTAAAGTTGGAAAGGACTGAAGAAGTAGCAGATACTCCAGTCCCCTTTGGGTTTCGTAAACCTGCCCGCACTGCTAAGGTGTTCCCTTGTGTGTCTTATTTTGACAAACTCTTATACAAGGAATGGGAGAACCCACTGAGGGTCTTTACAGCCCCAAAGAGGTTTGCAGTACGGTACCCCTTTGAGGAGAGTTTTCTGAAGATATGGACCTCTCCCCCTATAGTGGACCCTTCGGTGTCCAGACTTAATAGAGCCACCACTATTCCAGTAGAAGGGGCTCCTGTTTTCAAGGACCCTGTGGATAAGAAGGCTGAAGCACTCGCTCGCTACCTATACTCAGTGGTAGGCTCGGCAGTACGCCCGGCATTGGCGGGGGCCCTAGTGTCTCAGACACTTACTGAATGGGCAAAATTGCTACTCCAGGGGTTAAAGGAGCGAGATGCTCCTCCCTAATGAGATAACTTTGGCCGACCAGTTGGTCCAGGGCCTTAAGTTTGTCTGCGAGTCAGACATGGATACTATTCCCCTGCTGTCAAGAGCTTCGGTTAATGCAGTAGCAATACGCCGCCTGATCTGGCTAAAGGGCTGGTCTGCGGACCAGACTTCCAAGAAAGCCCTATTGGATCTGCCTTTTAAGGGCGACAGACTTTTTGGGGCTTCTCTGGATGACATCATCAAGGATGCCACAGGAGGTAAAAGCACTTTGCTTCCCCAAACTAGCAAGGGTAAGGGACCACGCCAAGGGCCCTCCTTTACTGCACGTAAGCGGTTTTTTCGCCCCCTTAAGGCGACAGGGAAAAGACCCCAGGCCGATAAAGCGCCTGCCCAAGGACAAAAGCGTCCTTGGTCCCGCAGACCCAACAAGCCTGCGGACAAATCTGCGTCCACATGAAGGTCCGCCCCCACCCAGCTCTCGGGTGGGGGGACGTCTTCGCAAATTCGCGACTCAGTGGACTGCTCTAGTCTCCGACAGGTGGGTTTGCGAAGTAATCTCCTCAGGCTACAAGATAGAATTTCTCTCTTGTCCACCAGACAGATTCATCACCTCCAATCTCCAGCTCCTACCGACCCGTCGGGAGGCCCTGTATGGGGCGGTCCAGGGTCTACTGGAACGCGGGGTAGTTATTCCAGTTCCAGAACAGGAACGGGGTCAGGGTTTTTACTCAAATCTGTTCATTGTGCCAAAGAAGGAGGGGGTTCGTCCAATCTTGGATCTCAGAGCCCTCAATTGCTTTGTGAAGGTACAAAGATTTCGGATGGAGTCGGTTCGATCCGTAGTCACGGCTCTCCATCCGGGGGACTTTCTGGCCTCCTTGGACATCAAGGACGCATACCTGCATGTCCCCATATACTCCAGACACCAGAGGTTTCTGCGATTTGCTATCGGGAAGAACCACTACCAGTTTGTGGCCCTCCCGTTTGGCCTTGCCTCAGCACCCAGGACGTTCACCAAGGTGCTTGCTCCGATTCTGGCACTTCTAAGACAGCGGGGTATCGCTATCACAGGTTACTTGGACGACCTTCTGCTGAAGGCCCCTTCAAGCTCAGAATTAGAGGTAAGCGTGTCCATTACCTGTCAGACTCTTCGAGACTGTGGTTGGATACTAAACACGCAAAAGTCAGTATTGGTGCCCACTCAACGCCTAGTGTACCTGGGGTTGATTCTGGATTCCTCAGAGGCAAAGGTATTCCTCCCGGTGGAGAAGTTGCAGACCCTCCGGGCTGCAGTACGGCAGCTGACTTCCAGGAATTGGTCGTCACTCCGTTTTTGCATGCGAGTGTTGGGCCTCATGGTAGCCTCCTTCGAGGCGGTCCCATATGCTCAATACCACACTCGAGTGTTACAGAAGGAAGTTCTGTCCAGATGGAACAGATGCCCTTCATCTCTAGATTATCAAATCAGAGTGAGCCACCTAGTCAGGAGATCCCTGGTATGGTGGCTGACAGCACCGGCTCTAATGGCCGGGAAGTAATTTCTTCCGGTTTACTGGATAGTGATCACGACGGACGCCAGCCTTACAGGTTGGGGGGGAGTCTGGGGTGTCCAGTCGGCGCAAGGTCGCTGGACCCCAGAGGAAGCCCTCCTGCCGATCAATGTCCTGGAGATCCGGGCGATCAAGCTGTGCCTCTTCAAATGGTCTCAGACTGCAAGGGCGTCCAGTCAGGATCCAGTCAGACAACGCCACAGCAGTGGCATATGTCAATCAAGGAGGAACAAGAAGCTCAGCTGCAGCATCGGAGATCACTCGCATCCTGAAGTGGGCAGAGAGGAGCGTACCGGCACTGTCGGCCGTGTACATTCCGGGTGTGGAAAACTGGCAGGCGGACTACCTGAGCCGCCAGATGCTGGACCAGGGAGAATGGTCCTTACACCCGGAGGTGTTCCAACTCCTCTGCCAAAGATGGGGCACCCCAGACGTAGATCTTCTGGCTTCCCGACTCAATCGGAAGGTATTGAGGTTTGTGGCCCGGTCAAGAGACCCATGGGCAGACGCAACGGACGCGTTGGTAGCATCGTGGGGTCAGTATCGGCTAATCTATGCCTTCCCTCCCTTAAGGCTTCTTCCTCTTCTGCTCCGCAGAGTAGAGGCAGAGGTAATTCCAATGATCCTAATCGCTCCAGATTGGCCTCAGCGTCCTTGGTACGCCGATCTAGTACGTCTGGTAGCAGACGTCCCCTGGCGCCTACCACTACGGAAGGACCTGCTATCGCAAGGTCCCATATTCCATCCTGCTTTACAGTCATTGGCTTTAACGGCATGGCTGTTGAGAACCAGGTACTGAGAGATCGGGGCCTGTCAGACTCAGTAATCTCTACTATGAGAAGTGCTCGAAAACCGTCCTCTAGGAAGGTCTATCACCGCACTTGGAGGGCCTACATCTCCATGTGTGAGGAAATGAAATGGCACCCACGTACCTATTTGGTTTCCAGAATCCTGCTGTTTTTACAGCATGGGGTAGACCAAAGGCTTGCCCTAAGTACGATTAAGGGACAGATATCTGCCCTGGCTGTCTTTTTTCAGCGACCCCTGGCGACTCACTCTCTCGTGAGTACATTTGTGCAGGGGGTTTGACATGTGGCCCCTCCGGTCCGGCCCCCGTTGCCTCCGTGGGACTTGAACCTGGTCCTCTCGGTGCTTCAGAAGGCACCGTTTGAGAATATTAGAGATATTCCCCTGTTGACACTTTCTCAGAAGGTGGTCTTTTTGGTGGCTGTTACGTCAGTTAGACGAGTCTCTGAGCTGGCAGCCCTGTCGTGCAAGGCTCCCTATTTGATTTTCCACAAGGATAAGGTGGTGCTGCGGCTGCAGCCTTCCTTTCTTCCGAAAGTCGTTTCGGCTTTTCATCTCAACAAAGACATTGTACTTCCATCCTTGTGTCCTCAGCCGTCGAATCCTAAGGAGGCGGCGTTGCATTCCTTGGACGTTGTCCGAGCTTTGAGAGTATACATATCTGCTACTTCCCTGTTCCGGAAGTCAGACTCACTGTTTGTTTCGGTGGCTGGTCCCAAGAAGGGCCAAGCAGTCTCATCGGCCACCATCTCTAGGTGGATCCGACAGATAGTAATCCAGGCTTACGCCTTAAAGGGTCAGGCGCCCCCCTTTCCTGTCACGGCGCATTCGACCAGGGCAAATAGGTGCCTCTTGGGCTTTCCGACATCAAGCGTCTGTTTCCCAACTATGTAAAGCGGCGACTTGGTCGTCCGCTCACACTTTCACAAAATTCTCCAAAGTTGATGTAGGTGCATCTTCGGATGCCTCTTTCGGCCGCAAGGTTTTGCAGGCGGCTGTTTAGAGTTGCAACTCCTCCGTTGGAGGAGTGCTGTTTTGTGTTTTGGGGTGAAGTTTGTTTTTATGCTGTTACCACCCCTCGTTTTTTCTCTGACACTGCTTTGGGACGTCCCACTTTGTCAATAGAGAAGCTGTGTCGGTCCATGGACGAAAGAGTAAATAGGATTTTTTACTCACCGTAAAATCCTTTTCTCTGAGTCCATGGACCGACACAGCACCCACCCCTCCTTTTAAGTTTGTACTGCTTTTTGACGAACTGATCTGCGATGTGCAGACTGAGAGGGTATACCCAGAGGGTCCGCCCCCTGGGCGGTACTGTAGAAGGTGTGATGCAACACTTTTTACAAGTTTTTCTGCCTAGTCACTCCTAATTAACGGATAATACCCACTTTGTCAATAGAGAAGCTGTGTCGGTCCATGGACTCAGAGAAAAGGATTTTACGGTGAGTAAAAAATCCTATTTTTTTTTTCTTATTTTTCTCCATTTTATATTTTTACAATGTTATTTAAAAAATAAAAATGGTCTCACTTTTATTCCTATTACAAGAAATGTAAACATCCCTTGTAATATAAAAAAAAGCATGACAGGACCTCTTAAATATGAGATCTGGGGTCAAAAAGACCTCAGATCTCATATTTCCACTAAAATGCAATAAAAAAAGTCCCTTTTTTAAAAGCTATGGGTGGAAGTGACGTTTTGTCGTCGCTTCTGCCCTGCAATGGTATGGAGCCAGGTGGGGGCCATCTTCCCCCCTCACTAGGCCCCATACCACAGAGGGGATGGGCCTCTCTCGCCACAATTTAAAAGTGATCTCTTGGCGAATCCGTCCCTAAGACAACTTTTATTTGAAAGCAGACCCCCTGCTGAATTGGATACCAGAGTTATGGCAGCTTGCTGCTGCCATAACGATATTCCACTTTAAAGTGCTGCCGTATAATGATGGTGGGCAGTCTAAGTGGTTAAGCAAGCCTATCTTGCTGTCTGTGCCATGCAGTGTGCTTTGGGTTTTGCTACATCATCTGTAAACAAGCAAGCATAGGACTGCTGTGCCACTTTCCAAGTTGTACTTGGTGTACTGAAAAATAATTTTCCCAATGCTTTGAGAGACACAGGAAGTCTTAAACCTTTGGGTTATACTGCTGCCTACAGTAGGATTTGACAATGGCAAACTCCTTTAAAAAAAAAAAAAAAAAAAAAAAAACTGTAGCCATAGGTATTACTCCTCCTACCTAGTTTCCTAGGATGACAGATCGATTTTTTTTTTTGCAATTTTTCTTTAATCAAAGTTCTCTACAACTGCTGCTAGAGGTTTACTCTTCAAATTACAGTATTCTGCTATTGCTATTGCCATTAGCCTGGCTTTTGGACCAAACTGCATCTGCACACTGTTTGACTGGACGTTACAGAGCTAGTTGGTAAGCAACATTTGGCCACTGGGTTCCACATGGGGTGCTTTAAAGCAGGGCTCGACAAACCCCGGGCGCCAGGTCGCCATTGCGACTAGAATTGGCGACCTGGCGCAGCACAGCTGGGGAATCCTGTCTCTCCGTGCCCCCCCCTCCGCGCCGCGGGATCGCGTCGGGCCGCGCCGGCAATTAAGGCCGCGGCTTTGCGGCCTTCTGCAGGCCTATGCTTCCTTCTGTGATCTAGCGCCATCTTGTGGAATGGCGACTAACTTTTACCCTTTAAAATCTCCATAGGCGACGTTTAAAAAATTCTACAGGTTGCATGTTTTGAGTTAGAGGAGGTCTAGGGCTAGAATTATTGCTCTCGATCTACCGATCGCGGCGATACCTCACGTGTGGTTTGAACACCGCTTTCATATGCGGGTGCTACTCACGTATGCGTTCGCTTCTGCGCGCAAGCTCGGTGGGACGGGGCGTGTTCCTGGCTCCTAACTTTTTTAGCTGGCTCCTAGATTCCAAGCAAATTTGTCAAGCCCTGCTTTAAAGACCCCATTCTGGTTAAATTTGTTGTGTAGTGTTATCCATTGCCCCCTGTGCTTGTCGTTTTGCCTTATGACAACTCGCACGTAATGGGGTGCCCTTAGCTTACATTCTACTTAAAGCGCTGGGGCTGCTTGCTGCATGCCTACAAATGGTGCCAACGTCTTCAGCTTGAACTCGTGCTGTACTCTGCTGTTGGAGTATCTTCTTTCGTTGGAGTCTGTTTTTTTTGTTTGTTTTTTTCTTTTTTCCCAAAGTCGTGCAGGATTTTGTGATCCAACTTGCCCAGTCTAACTCAGGTTGCAGAGGCTGCAAAGTCTCTTGTGCCTACTTCAGCAAATTCTGCATCTGGTTTACTTATGGCCTTAGCTACAGCGTTTCTGATTTGCTCAAATCCGTGTCTGATGAGTTTTACTCCTGAGGAGTTGCATTCTATTACTTTTCGTACCCCCCCAAGTTAAAGGAGATTTTTTTAACTGGTATTGATGCAATACGCACCACTTAAAAGCTAGAGAATCAGCCTGTTTCTGCCAGTGCTGTCTGCAGCCATGGATTGCTTAGGACTTCTAAGGCTGCAAAGACTTCTTTTGCACTCACTTTTCCAACGTATCCTTGACAAGTTGTTTGCTCTCCCTAAACACTGGCTTTTATATCATTTTTGTCTGTATTTTGTTCAGAACTGGTTTGTTTACCACTGTGAACGCAGCAATGTCTTGCCAAACGACTGTAGTGTTAAATTTACTGGACTAAAAGCGGAGTTCCAGGCTATATTTAGTTTATTAAAAGTCAGCAGCTACAAAAAGTATAGCTGCTGACTTTTAATAAATAGCCACTCTCCTGTCCCACGGTCCAGCAATGCGGTCGCACGGGGGCCCCGCTCCTCTTATCTCCTCTCTGCGGCCCTGTCATTGGAACTGTGGGCACCCGGCCGTGACAGCTTGTGGCTTCACGGGCGGGTGCGAGTCGCGCTGCGCTCTCGGAGTGGACAGGCGATCTCCTGGGACCTGTCACGTGTCCCAGAAGATCACCTAGGAAGAATGAACGTGGAAGTGGGACAGGAAGGCCCTCTAAAGTACCCACTCCTCCCCGCCCCCAAAAAAATTTCATGCCAAATGTGGCATGTAAGGGGACGAGGAGTACTTAAAGCGTAAGTTCCACTTTTGGGTGGAACTCTGCTTTACGTACTTTCGTTTGCGATTCTTTGTTTTCTGTTGTAGTAATTGTCATTTCATTTTGTAATTTCTTTCTCTGGAGATACTTTGTTTGCACTGTTAAATTTGTTGTTGCAGTGAACAATTTTTGTGTTCATGATAAAACACATGGTGGCAGCTGTTTGTGTAATTACCTGGTTAACTAAAGCCTGTGTTAGTAGCTCTCAGTATGCTGGAAAATCCTTGCGCAGAGTGAGTTTCATTGTCATGTATTCGTCACAGTTCTCTTTGCCGAGTTTTACTTCAGACCTCTTTTTGTTAGGCTTGATTCACACTTATGCATTTTTTTTTTTCGTGCATTTTGCAGATTTGCACTACAGAATGTGTTCCATAGGAAACCATGTTAAGTAAACTGTAGTGCAAATATGCAAAATACACTAAAAATTCATAGGTGTGAATCGGCATTATCGTAGAACAAATTAGTCCAGTTTCTGGTGATTCCGTTGACTCCGTGAGTCACCTGTATGTATGGACTTTCCTTTTTGTTTCTGCATAGGGATGAAATGTTGCTTAGACCCAGGGCTTCCTTCTTGCCTAAGGTATATCACCTTTCACCAGGACATTTTTCTTCTGTACTGTTGTCTGTTTGGCTTTGGCCCATAGGGGGAAAAATAATTCCTTCCATTGTCTGGATGTGGTTTGGACTTTAGTAAATCTCTGAACCATTGTTAAGGCTTATGGTCTTGGGGATTAGGTACCCCCTTTTCCTGTTTCAGTTCACTCCACTAGGTATGAGTGCCTTTTGGGCTTTAGTTACCAGGCAAATGTTTCCCAAATTTGTAAAACTGCCACCTGGTCTCCTTATTACATTTGCAAGGTGGACGTTTTTACCTCATCTAGGGCTAGCTTCGGGTGTGAGGGTTTTCAAATAGCTTTTTGAGTTGCAAGAAGTCCCCCGTTTTCTTTTTCTTTGGGCACGTTCGTGATTCTTTTGTCCGCTCTCCTCTGCTCACCCCTCGTTGGAATACTTTGACATCCTGAACATTTTAAGACTTCCCGTGTCCCCTCTGTGGCTCTTTGTGTTTAAAGGTATGTGGAGCAGATACCTTCTGAGCTCTTGTTCTTTAGCTATGTACATAATTTTTTTTTTTCTTTAAACTAGTTGGATGAACGGAGCTAACAGATTCCTGCATCCACACACGTAAGGTTGATGCAGAATCCTCTTGCTGTGGTACAGTATTCTGACATTGGGACTCCTTTGCTCTCGGAATACACTGATCAGCTCTGCAGCCGATTGCCTGCAAGCTGCTGTTCAAGCAAGCTTTTCCATCCGGACCATCAACAGAAGCCTGCACTAATCAGCCTCTGTCCAACAGGGAGGGCCACACCCAGATCGAAGTTTGAGCTGTCCCTGCTGCATCGGACACATTTTGATCTTTGTGTACACAGCTTTAGTCATGCGTTTGAGTTTTTTGATTTGCGCTCTCAAAGCACAAGATAACCAAATGCAAAACTAAGCGTTTCAATTTGCAAAGTTGTTTGGTGTTCATGAATATATAAAACATCCTTCAGAATTGGCTGTAGGGTTATAACTCTAGATCAGTATTTCCTTGATATATCTGGTCCCTTTTTAGATCTGTTTCATTGGATCTTCTATTCTTAACCCTCTCAAATTTCCTTTTTTATATTAGATATCCGTGTTAATTCCGGTTTTGGAAAATGGTGAACTGCTAATTCCGGGAAGAGGCGACAGCATAAAAGTGGCTCCAGGTTTCCAGTTGTTTGCCACCAGGAGGTAAGATCTCTTTTTTTTTTTTTTTTTTTTTTTTTAGTACTATATTTGAAGGCTTATTACCTAAGGCATTGCAAAAAACAGTTTTAATGTTCAACTTTCAGTAAACTATAGCAACTGTCCGATTTTTTTTTTTTTTTTTTTTTGATTTGTTCTTTGGTTGCAACTTGGCATTCTCTCTCCTCCAAACACGAGTTATGTTTCTACCAAACAGTTCTACTTTGGTTTCATCTGACCATATGACATTCTCCCAATCCTCTTCTGGATCATCCAAATGCTCTCTAGCAAACCTCAGACGGGCCCGGACATGTACTGGCTTAAGCAGGGGGACACGTCTGGCACTGCAGGATCTGAGTCCCTGGCGGCGTAGTGTTACTGATGGTAGCCTTTGTTACGTTGGTCCCAGCTCTCTGCAGGTCATTCACTAGGTCATCCCGCGTGGTTCTGGGATTTTTGCTCTCTGTTCTTGTGATCATTTTGACCCCACGGGGTGAGATCTTGCATGGAGCCCCAGATCGAGGGAGATTATCAGTGGCCTTGCATTTTCTAATTATTGCTCCCAGAGTTTTTCTTCACACCAAGCTGCTTGCCTATTGCAGATTCAGTCTTCCCAGCCTGGTGCAGGTCTACAATTTTTGTTTCTGGTGTCCTTTGACAGCTCTTTGGTCTTCACCATAGTGAAGTTTGGAGTGTGACTGTTTGAGGTTGTGGACAGGTGTCTTTTACACTGATAACAAGTTCAAACAGGTGCCATTAATACAGGTAATGAGTGAAGGACAGAGGAGCCTCTTAAAGAAGAAGATGCAGGTCTGTGAGAGCCAGAAATCTTGCTTGTTTGTAGGTGACAAAATACTTATTTTCCACCATAATTTGCAAAAAAATTTTTTCTAAATCAGACAATGTGATTGTCTGGATTTGTTTCTACATTTTGTCTCTCTCATAGTTGAGGTATACCTATGATGAAAATTACAGGCCTATCATCCTTTTTAAGTGGGAGAACTTGCACCATTGGTGGCTGACTAAATACTTTTCTCACCTCACGTTCCAAGACGACAATACATGAGATGATAGGCTCCACCCAACAGGAAACACAATCAGTTAACAAATGTTTATAAGGCCCCACCTTATCCCTTGTCCCTCAGTATTGATTGTTTCCCACAGCGAAACATTTTTTTTTGAACCAGAGGACTACAGTTAGTCTGATTGGTAACCCTGTGAGCCAGGTATAGGAAGGCCGACAAGGCTGCACTTGCCTGCCGCCTCAGAGCTTCTCGCAAGTCACCCCCAAAGAAACGGCATTTGTGCAGGCCAGGGCTTGACAAATTTGCTTGAAATCTAGTAGCCAGCTACAAAAGTTAGGAGCCACTTCCTCTCTTTTTTTTTTTAAACGACCAATGCGTGCAGAAGTGAACGCATACGTGAGTAGGGCCCGCATATGAAAGCAGTATTTGACCCACACATGAGGTATCGCCGCGATCGGTAGAGCGAGAGCAATAATTCTAGCCCTAGACATCCTCTGTAACTCAAAACATGCAACCTGTAGAATTTTTTAAATGTCGCCTATTGAGATTTTAAAGGGTAAAAGTTTGTCGCCATTCCACGAGCGGATGCAATTTTGAAGCGTGACATGTTGGGTACCAAATTTACTCAGCGTAACATTATCTTTCACAATATAAAAAAAAAAAATTGGCTAACTTTACTGTTTTATTTTTTAATTTAAAAAAGTGTATTTTTTTTCCTCAAAGTGCGCTTGTAAGACCGCTGCGCAAATACGGTGTGACAAAGTATTGCAATGACCGCCATTTTATTCTCTAGGGTGTTAGAATAAAAAATATAATGTTTGGGGGTTAACTTCTAAGTAAAGGGAAGGAGATGGGCGGGCAGTGAAACAGGCAAGCATTGCTGGTTGTTTTGTCATACCAACGGCCACCACAAGATGGCGCCAGATTACAGAATGAAGCCTAGGCCTGCAGAAGGCCGCAAAGCTGCGGCTTAAATTACCGGCCGGCGCGATCACGCGATGGTGGCGGGGGGCGCACGGAGATACAGGAAACCTCAGCTGTGCTGCGCCAGGTCGCTAATTCTAGTCGCATTTGCGACCTGGCGCCTGGGTTTGTCGACCCCTGGTGCAGGCGGTTTGGCATTTTCAAATTCCCCGCCTTTGCCCGCCGCTCAAGCAGTTCGGGTCTCCTCCCTGGTCTTCCCCGGAGACAGTGACGCCATCCGGCCGACTGAGGAAGGGGAGGACTCGGCGCGCTCCAAGCCTCATTCCAAGGCTGAACTTCCTGTCGCAGCAGGAAGTACTGGAGCCGCCCACTATATGCTGAAATCAAGGAAGCATGGAGGAGACGCCGGACCCGCATGGCTGCGGAGAACAGACTTCTGTGCAAACAGAACTCAGTGAGCTGCAAGGAGCAGACAGTCTGTCTGAAACCACCTCGATGGACAAGGAGGATGAAAAAGTGCAGGTGCCGTTTTTTCTTACCAATCGGGGATTTATTTTTTACCTGCATAGAAGGCTTCTATTTATCCCTCCATGTCTGCCTTCTCTGGAAAAGAAGGGCCTGCAGCCACGTTCTAGGGGATAGAAAGAGTGATTGTTGTTCCCTCTTTTCTTGCAGACTCCCCCAGTGGAACGCAGGAGGTCTCTGACAAGCCACCTTCCTCATCCGCTAGCGCCAGTGCCAGTAAAAAGTGCCGTAACTGTGGCGAAAAATTGCCTAAATCCCATTCCAAGCCCTTTTGTTACAGATGCATTAACAAACTGGCTGGGAAAGAGGCCTCAGGGCTTATGAAGGATTTCCTCAAATCAATACAAGAGGAAATGCTGGCTTCTTTACAAACCTTCCGCTCCTCAGTACAGGCTTCCTTAATCCCAGAGACTCGGCAGACCCCCCCCTCTAGAGGGTCCCTCTTCCCAGGAGAGTACAAGACAGGACAAAGTTCCTCCTTTTCCCTTTCTCAAGGTGGTTCACGTGTTCAACCTAGGGAAGATGAAGAGGTAGAAAGCCAGGCAGTCAGAACTATCCTCTGAGGAGATTGGCCTTTGTCCTAGCAGTAATACAGAAGAGGTCAGATTTAATAAACATCTTTTTGGCCTGGAAGACTTAGAAGGACTTCTCCAGGCAATTTATGCCAAGGAGGAAATCCCGCAACCAGCTAAGGAGACTTCAGTACAAGATAAAATGTGCAGGGGTTTAATAAAAAGCCAAGACAGAGTGTTCCCCTTACACCAATCTCTTAAGGAGATGGTCATGCAGGAATGGAGGATGCCTGAGAAAGGGTTTTCTAATCCTAAGACATGGAAAAGAAAATTCTCTTTTAAGGAGGAAGAAGCCAAGGTCCTTTTTTAAGATCCCTCGGTTGGACACTGCCCTCTCCCAGGTGACAAAGAAGTCAGACCTTTCCTTTTGAGGACACAGGGAACATTACGGACACTATGGACAGAAGGTCCGAGTCTCTCCTTAAAGCCTGGGAGGCCAATGCTTCAGCAATGACACCGGCTTTAGCAGCAACCTGCGTTGCTAGAAACGCAGATTGCTGGATAGAAAAACTTACCAGACATCTATCCCAGGGGAAAAAAATCCCAAGACATCATTGATTCCCTTTCAGTGATAGGGAAGGCTATTGCTTTTTTAGCTGACACAGCCGTAGACTCGGTCAGAGGTTTAGCTAAAACAGCCGCACTGATTAACTCTGCCAGAAGAGCCATTTGGGTTAAAGCCTAGGAGGGCGACCTTACTTCAAAGGCGAAACTATGTGGCCTGCCCTTTGAAGGGTCCTTATTGTTTGGCTCAGGCCTAGATGATGCCTTATCCAGGTCATCTGAGAAAGGGAAAAAAATATCCTGTTCAGCCTAAACGGTAAAGGTTTAGAATTTTTTTTCAAGGCCCTGCCAGACAAGACCAGCAGAGGTCCCGAAAAGAACCCAGCAGGAGGTGGCCTTTTGGTAGAGGGGGGAAGAAAGGCAGTTTGGTCTTTCCCTCCCCAGGGAAAAATACCAAAGATTCCAAGTGACGCCAGAATCAAGGTCGGGGGCAGGCTGTCACATTTCCTTCCCCAGTGGGAAAAAATTTCAGACAGTTCCTTTGTCCTAAGACTGATCAGGGACAGATATCGCCTGAAATTTTCATCAGAACCCCCTCCTACAGTCACTTTAACTCATCTTCCCAAAGATGTTGTAAGGAAGAAAGCCCTTCTAGAGGGCATTCAGGAACTTGTGGATCAGGAGGTTGTAGTTGCGGTTCCAAAGGACCAGCTTTTCCAGGGATTTTATTCCCACATATTCGTGCCAAAACCATCTGGGAATAAATCTCAAGAACCGAAACAGGTTCTTGGAGTACAAGAAATTTTCCATGGAGAGCGTGTACTCGATAAGGAAAAATCTACTAAGGGATGTCTTTATGACCACCCTAGATCTCAAAGATGCTTATCTGCATGTCCCGATTTTTTTTTTTTTTTTTTTCCCCGGGACATCAGGCCTTCCTGAGGTTTGCGGTGGTAACACAGGAGGGAACTTCCCATTGGCAGTTCAGAGCACTTCCCTTTTGGACTTGTGTCAAGTCCAAGAATCTTCACAAAGATTCTGTCAGAAGCATTAGCCCATCGTCATTTGCAGGGTATAGCCTTAATACCATATCTGGACGACCTGCTCATCTCAGGTCCTTCAGCCTCTCAGGTCAGTACAGACACCCTGAAGGTGATCTCTACCCTAGAAGAACTAGGGTGGCTGATAAACCTGGAAAAGTCCTCCCTAGAACCAGCCCAGGTCCGTACATACCTGGGCGTTCTAATAGACTCTCAGGCTCAGAGTCTGTACCTCCCAAGAGAAAAGGTGGAAAAGATTGTCTCAGCCGTCAGAAGGCTGATGGATGTCCCTGTATGCTCCAGGAGAGAAATCCTGAGTTCTAGGTCTCATGTCGGCAAGCATTCCTGCGGTTTGAGCACAACTGCATTCGAGACCTTCAGTCCTTCCACCTTTCCCCTTGGGACAAAAGGAACGATTCCCTAGACGAAAAGGTTATCATTCCTGTCAAGTAATATCCTCCCAGGGGTAGTGGTCAGTCCCAGCCAACTTGGAAAAAGGCAGACCCTGGAATCAGTGGGATCCAGTAAGACTCACCACGGATGCAAGTGCCCAGGGATGGGGAGCCCATCTAGGGGTAGCCAAGGCTCGGGGTTCTTGGCAGAAGGAGGTAGCCGAATCCTCCAATCTCAGAGAACTGAGAGCGGCGGGCGAAGCTCTAAAGCCCTTCGAAAAATTTCACAGGGAAAGAGGTTTTGGTGTGTTCGGACAATGCTACGACGGTGGCATACTTGAACCACCAGGGGGGAACCAAGTCCAAGAGACTTCTGTCATTGACAATGGAGATCTTAACCTGGACAGAGCACAGGTACAGGTTGGTCTCGTTGACAGCCATCCATATAAGAGGAACAGACAACGAGAAGGCAGATTTCCTTAGTCGCCAGCCTGTCAGAGAGGGGGATTGGGAACTGAAGGTAGAAGTGTTCCAAAGGGTGGTTCAAGGTTCGGCTGCCCCGAAATAGACCTCTTTGCAAGTCAGAAAAACAGAAAAGTCAGGAGGTTCTTTTCTCTCTCGGGAGAAAGTCGGAGGGCCTGGATGCCCTGTCTCAGAACTGGACTTTCCGGTTGGCTTACGCCCTCCCCCCTCTGCCTCTGATCCCGAGAGTCATCCAAAAGCTCAGCCAGGCTTCGGGCAGAGTCCTCCTAGTGGCCCCTTGGTGGCCAAGAAGGACTTGGTTTGCAACACTGAAGGCGTTATCAGTAGCGCCCCCCTGGAAACTGCCAAACATCCTGGACCTTCTGTCACAGGGCCCAGTGGTACACCCCAGGCCGGAATTTTTTCAGCTCACGGCTTGGTTAGTAAGCGCCAGATCCTTAGGGGAAATGGATGCTCAGACAGAGTAATAGATACCTTACTTTTAAGCCGAAAGCCGGTGACCAGGAAAATTTACCTTAAAGTTTGGAAAGTTTTTTTGTACTTGGTGTAAACAAAAACATAGTTTCCACCTCTATTACGGTAATCCTGGAATTTCTCCAGGACGGGGTGGAGAAGAGTGTGGCTGTCAACACTTTTCGAGTACAAGTGGCAGCCCTTTCAGTTTTTCTTGACGCTAGGTTAGCGAAAGAACCTTTAGTTAAAAGATTTTTGGTAGCCAGAGATAGAGCTACTATCAAAAAAGATAGGTTCCCACATTGGGACCTAACCAGGGTACTAGAGGCGTTATCTAGTCACCCTTTTGAGCCATTAGAAGAAATTTCAGTTAAATTTTTGACCATAAAATTAGCCTTTCTACTGGCAATCACTACTGCCAGGAGAGTAGGGGACCTGCAGGGTCTTTCCATCAAAGAACCATTTTTAATGATCCTACCGGATAGGATCATCCTCAAGCCAGATCGATTATATCTGCCTAGGGTGTCAGTGTTCCACAGAACTCAGGTGATGACCTTGCCATCCTTTTGTGAGAACCCTAGGAATGAAGGAGAAAAAAGATTCCATTGTCTCTAGATCAGGGTTTCTCAACTCCAGTCCTCAAGGCGCCCCAACAGGTCATGTTTTCAGGCTTTCCATTATTTTGCACAGGGGATGTAATCAGTTTCACTGCCTTAGTAATTACCACAGCTGTTTCATCTGAGGGAAATCCTGAAAACATGACCTGTTGGTGCGCCTTGAGGACTGGAGTTGAGAAACACTGGTCTAGATGTCAGGAGATGGCTCCTTATATATTTACAGAGGGTTAAGGATTTTAGACGGTCTAATCCTCTTAATCCTGTTTTCTGGAATTAGAAAGGGACTCCAAGCATTAAAGTCCTTTGTCTCCAGGTGGATAAGGCAAGCCATTGATTTAGCGTACAAAAGCTCAGGCGCACCTGCACCAAAAAAGTTGAAGGCACACTCAACTAGAGCCCTAGCGACCTTTTGGGCTGAGAAGGCAGGGGGCCTCCTGGGAGCAGATCCGCAATGGAGCCACCTGGTCCAGTCAAGACACCTTCCTGAAGCACTACCGTGTGGAGGTCCTATCGCAGCAAGACCTAGCCTTCGGTCAAAGTGTTACAGGCAGTGGTCCCACCCTAAGGTAGGCCTGTGGATTTCTTTATTATCCTCTCATGTATTGCCGTCCTGGAAGGTGAGGTGAGAAAACCGACGGTTATTTACCGATAACGGTATTTCTACGAAACTTTCCAGGACGGCAGGCCTACTTCCCGCCCTGTTATGGGTGGAGGAGTATGTACACACCATGTGGTAAGTATTTAGGATGTGGATAGCCCTTGTGGTCTAGTGGGAGTAATACTTTACAACTACTGAGGGACAAGGGATAAGGTGGGGCCTTATAAACATTTGTTAACTGATTGTTTCCTGTTGGGTGGAGCCTATCATCTCTCATGTATTCCCGTCCTGGAAGGTTTCGTAGAAATACCGTTATCAGTAAATAACCATCGTTTTTTTTGCCCCACTGTATCTCTATCTATCGTTTGATCTTAGAAGAACAGTTTGTGTTTACACGTAGGTGATGGTAAAAAGTTTAGTTAAATTGTGTCAATGTGGTAGTTTTTAGATGCAATGTTGTATGCACATCTTTAGCGTTTGTACGATGCAAAAGGCCCAGGTGAGGATGAAAAGTTTGTCTCCTGTGCCCAAGATTGAGAGTGAACAGTGAGGGGAAAATAGGGAAGAAACAAATGTAACTGGGAAGATTGGATAGGTAAGGACTAGGATTTCCACCGGTTTATATTTGGATTGATAAAGAATTTGTTAGGGGTCATATCAGTTCCTGAAAGTCGCTTGATTTTTTTTATTTATTTTTTATTAAAAAGAAAAAAAAAATAGTGACTACACGTTGATAAAGGGGTTGTATGTGTGTCGTCCGATTGGAAAAACCGTTTTTTTTTTCCTCATAACTTGAAAATATTCTGTTTATACGTCCCTTTATGGATCATAGAATTACTGTTGTGTTGCTGTGTCTGGATATAAATATTCAGTATGTTGTGGCCTCTTTCTAAAGGATTAAATCGTGTGTTTTTTTTGTTTTTTTCTCTCAGGTTACTAAGCTCTAGTTCTGGTGCTTGGTACAGACCACCAAATAGCCATGCCTTATTGCTTGATAAATACTGGACCAAAATACAGTTGGACAACATGAGCAGGAGTGAACTAAAGGAGGTACAGTAGCAGTGGCGCAAATGAACTATTACGTGTGTATGCATGCATTTTTTATTGTATTGCAACGTAGAGGAGGCTACGAGGGCCCACTTTAGACAGCTTGATTTGGATGAAGGGATGGGACCCAGGGGTCCCAGATTTTGCAGAATTTGGTATGCTTATTGGTGAGGATGCTAGATCGTTTTTCGTGAACAAACAGCTCTTTGGGATTTGACTTCAGAGAAGTGGTTGTATTGTTTGTTTTTTTCCAGGCCCTGGCTATGGTCATTTTAGAAGCTAGAAGGACAAAATGAGTAAGTTTGACCTGTCTTAGGTCCCATACACACTATTAGATTTTCTGCAGATTTTTGTCTTCAGATTTACCAAAACCATGTAGTGCAAGGGCCTGCCTTATAGCATACAAATTTAAACTCTTAAGGTTTGACCTCATATTATATGGTTTTAGTAAATCTGAAGACAAAAATCTGCAGAAAATCTAATGGTGTGTATGGGGCCTTAGAAACAACAGGAGGAGACCGTTCTCATGTCTCTACAAGAACCAGGTTACCCAATGTATCTTGCTCATTGGGAAATGGATTTACAATCTCATTTTAATGATAAACAAAAGGATAAGATTCTGTAACTTTCTCTGGTCTTTCCTCTCCTCCAGACTAGAGGAAGTTGATTACAAACTGCTTGCTAGGTGGCATTACACACTTTCAGAGTTGCATGTAATGTTCCCTACAAACTCTCCTCTGTGCTGGAGTGTGCGGAGGCCATGCCACCCATGGTCACATCTGGTAGTCCTGTCTCCTTATTCAAAAGTTCTGGCAGACGATTACCAACGTTGTTTTTATGATGCAAAAAGATGCTGTTCAATTTGACCCATGGTCTATTTTATTTCACTGCACTCCATAACTTTATTGGCCGATTTTTATAGGAGGTTGATTATCCCGCATTTTATTAAATGCTGCTAAATCTTTTATCCCTATGTATTGGCGGCAACAGTCTGTACCGACCTTAACTCGGTGGCTCTGTAAAGTTGATCTGTGTCAAGGAAGAACTTGCGCATATTGCTAAGGCCCCTTTCACACTGGGGCGGGCAGGTGCGGTGGCGGTATAGCGGCGCGATTTTCAGCGTCGCTATACCGTCGTTATCACCGCGGTATGCGACCGCTAGCGGGGTGAATTTAACCCCCGCTAGCGGCCGAAAAAGGGTTAATACCGCCCGCAAACCGCGGCTACTGCGGGCAAACCGCGGTTTGCGGGCGGTATTACCGCGGTGTCCCATTGATTTCAATGGGCAGCCGCGGTAAAGGAGCAGTGAACACACCGCTCCTTCACCGCTGTAAAGATGCGGCTAGCAGGACTTTTGGAGCGGTCCTGCTAGCGCACCGCTTCAGTGTGAAAGCCTTCGGGCTTTCACATTGAAGAATACAGGGCACGATTTTTTCAGGCGGTATAACGGCGCTAATATTAGCGCTAAACTGCCTGAAAAACGTGCCAGTGTGAAAGGGGCCTTAGGGCTCTGTCAACAAACACACTAAGATATGAGCCTGCTGGTTCGTGTTTAAAACTACTCCATTACATTATGATAATATTATATAGCCCTGACCATAACCATCTTCTAATTGTTATTAGATGCAAATGTAAACACATTTCGGCCTTGTGGACCTTGTTCAGGCTGTAAATGAACAAGGCTGAAACGTGTTTACATTTGTTGTCTGATACTTTGTCTTTTATGGAGAACCCATACATTTAGAAGATTTTAACCACTGCAGCCCCGGAAGAATTTGCCACCCTCCTGACCAGACCATTTTTTGCGATACGGCACTGCGTCGCTTTAACTGACAATTGAACAATCGTACAACGTTGTACTCCATGGTCCAACTATGTATAACATAGCCAACCTCTTTCTCTCACTCCCGAGACAGAGACAAAAACAAATGATAACATTAAAAATAGATTAAAGGCCATTTTTAAGTAGTTTGGGGGGGGGTTTAATTATTTTTGGAGTTTTAAGATCTTGCTTGGGGTCAATTTAACCACTTAAGCATCGGAAGGATTTACCCATTTCCTGACCGGCCATTTTTTTGCAACACAGCACTGCGTCACTTTAACTGACAATTGCATGATCGTGCAATGTTGTACCTAAACAAACAAAATGTATGTCCTTTTTTTCCCCCCACAAATAGAGCTTTTTTTTTTTTTTTTTTTTTTGGTGCTATTTGAACACCTCTGCGGTTTCTATTTTTTGCGCTAAAAACAAAAAAGAACGCCAATTTTGAAAACACTATTTTGTACTTTAATAAATATCCAAAAAAATAAATAAATAAAAAAACAAAATTCTTCATCTGTTTAGGTCGATATGTATTCTTCTACATATTTTTGGTTTAAAAAAAAATCGCAATGAGCGTATGATTAGTTTGCGCAAAAGTTATAGCTTCTACAAAATGGATAGATTTATGGCATCTTTTAGTGTTTTTTTTTTTTTTTTTTTTAACTAGTAATGACGGTGATCTGCGATTTTTATTAGGATTGCGGCAGACAGATCAGACACTGACACTTTTTTGGGACCATTGACATTTAAACAGCGATCAAAATAGCCACTATTTAATGTATAAATGTCACTGGCAGGGAAAAGGGTTAACACTAGGGGACAATCAAGGGCTTAACTGTGTTCGCTAGGTGTGTTCTAACTGTGGGGGGATGGGACTGACTAAGGGAGGAGACCGATCAGTGTTCCTATATACTAGGAACACACGATCTGTCTCTACTCTCCTGACAGGAAGTGGATCTGTGTGTTTACACACACACAGATCCATGTTCCTGCTCTGTCACGAGCGATTCCGGGTGCCCGGCCAACATCGCGCTGCCCGGGGACGCAGCTAGATCGTTCTAAAGGAGCGACGTATACCTACGGCGATTTGAGCAGCCGTGGCAACCTGCTGCAGTATAACTGCAGCGGCTGGTCGGCTAGTGGTTAAAGACAGGGAGTTGCAGACTATCTTTTTCTTTCTCACGTGTACCCCTGGTCTGGAATCGATCCATTCTTATCTTTCTCTTACAACTTTTTGTGTTTTTATTCTCCTTCCTTTCTCTAGTTCCTCTTGCTTTTCTCATATCTTTTATGTATGCCTTTAGGGCCAGTTCACAACAGACTCTGTTCAGTTCCGTGCCCATTTTTTCTGCACTAAAAATGCATGCGCAGTGTTTTCCATGTATTCCAATGGCTCTAGTTCACACCATGCAGTCAGTTTCCGGTGCAGAAACTGACCGGAACGGACTGTATTGGTGCAGAAAAAACAGAACTGCATGGAACAGCATCTGGGGTGAACTGGCCCTTAAAGAAAAAAACTGCTGTTAGCATGGCCATTGACAATTCAGCAAGGGATTGGATGTTGTCATTTGCATTTCCTTGCCCACGTAATGTTCATTACTGAAGTAGTATGCCCATTTAGGGCTTGTTTTATTATGGTTTACTTTGTTATCTTTATTTTAAAGCATGAGCACTTAGAGCACATTCACACAGGGGCAACTTTGGATCCGACTTCAAGTCGCCTCAAGTCGCGCTGCATGAGAAAATCAATGTAAGTGAATGGAGCTGTCTTAATGCACACTACTGCAGTCGCTCCGACTTCAAAAAAGGTTCCTGTACTACTTCAATCCGACTTCTAGGTGACCTGTACCCATTGATTTCAATGGAAGTCGCCTCAGATGTCGGATCCCCGGTCTTAACAGAAGCAACTTTCCAGGAAGAGAACATACATTTCTCAGGCAAACCTCTCCCTCCCACAGAGCTGATTCTTGTTTGATTGGCCACTGGAATGTCTCTTGTCCTGGAGGCAACTTTAAGTTGCCTTGTAAGTAGCTTTATGTCACGCTGTGATTCATACTCAAGTCGTGTCCAAGTTACCTCCCAAAGTCGCGCTGCAAGTCGTGTTGCCCCTGTGTGAATGGAGTCTCAAGTGCCTGTTTGTACTTTTGTATTCTTGTTTTGAAATGGCAATAAACCGTAAATAAAATAAAACCAAAATACCTGGAGGCTTGAAATGTAATAGTGCTAACCAGAGATTAGCGGATCCTGAATAATGTATGCAGAAGGGTCAATTTAACCACTTCAGCATCGGAAGGATTTACCTACTTCCTGACCAGGCCATTTTTTTTTTTTTTTTTTGCAATACGGAACTGCGTCGCTTTTAACTGACAATTGCGCATTTTTGCAACGCTGTACCCAAACAAAATTAATGTCCTCTTTTCCCCCACAAATAGAGCTTTCTTTTGGTGGTATTTGATGGTATTTGAATAGACGGACACAGCTCCATTATTCTTGACAGTAGGGTTATATGCCGTCTGTTAGAGGACTAGGCAGACATTGTTAACAGTTTTAAAAACATGTAACAGCAGAGCTGAACTGGGGGCGGTCCTTCTGGTCATAACCCTAGCATAGAAGGACCTGGCTCCCTATGGGGACCATTGGGCCTGGAGATTTTTTGTTTTTCTACTTTTTTTTGATCCTGAGATCTACTATCAACTGCTGGCTGGGTAATATAGATCCTTTTAGTCTCCCCAGTCCGGGCCATCGAGCGTGAGCAGACCTTTAGCTACGCGCTGGGTCGGCCATGACCTCCCCCTTTTTGCTCCAGGGGTGGCCGGTGAGCTATATGCTCCGGGGCACACATATGACCGGGCTACTGCTGTCCGAGTCACAGTGGGCTGTGGCCGACGGCCACTCCGTACAGCTCGGGTGATGGGTCTGTCCGGAATGCATCCAGCAGTCCTCGCAGGACAGGTAAGTAGGGTTCCACCTGTTTTGGCAGGATGGAACAGCTGGGCATTCCTGGGTAGGTCGACTAGGGGGTCTCACTCAACCTTTCTTCTCTCCCTGTCCCTTCCCCCCTCCTCATGCATCTGACTGGAGGTCCTCCGGAGGGTGGGGCTCCGGGTCCTGGCTGGGGGCTGCGCTGGGTGTCCTAGGTCTGCTCTCTGTGGTGGGGGGTTTGTCTGCCATGTGTGGGGGGCCTCCGCGTGGAGGCCCAGCATGTTCGCGGCCTTTCTTTACCTCCAGAAGTGATCCGGCGGCCATTTTGGGTGAGTGGCGCCATTTTCTTGTACCTGCGCTGTAATACAGCTGGCGGCCATTTTCTTGTAGCTCACGCTCCTTCTTTTTTTTTTGGGTGAGCGGCAATTTTCTTGTGGTGTTTGCTTAGTTTTGGCCTCTAGCACTGGAAATGTATTTCTGAATGGCACGAACAGCACAGAACACCTCACACGCAGGACAGCACCTCAGCACAGGCTGTGCAGGGGAGAGAGAGTGGACTGCAGTGCTGTGCAGTATCTGGGTCAGGGTGGTGAGTCCTCTGGGGGGCCCCTCGGTCTGTAGCAGCTAGGAGGGTGGACCTTTTTTATGTACCTTGCCTTTTAGTTCCTAAGTGGCTGTCAGGCGAGTGTGGGTCAGCATGGCGTTCAGAAGCTGGCCCTTCTTCCCCAGACATCCCTGTGGTAGCAACTGGTGCACCTGCGGTACCTATGGTATGCTGTGTCGGCGGTCCTGGAATCATTTGTTGCCAGGGTGGAGGCGGTGTGTGGGCGAAAGGGGGGTAAAAAACGCCCCCCCCCCCCCCAC
The DNA here is from genome assembly GCA_029206835.1 of Rana muscosa. Taxonomy (NCBI): domain Eukaryota; kingdom Metazoa; phylum Chordata; class Amphibia; order Anura; family Ranidae; genus Rana; species Rana muscosa. Next base: position 548,109,634 of record CM055122.1, read on the forward strand.
ATCTTCTGGGGAAAGCTCAGATTCAGACTCGGGCCTCGCTGTGGCACATGGCCCCTGTTCTGACGTGTCAGAGGATGCGGACCAGGACCATTCGGACGGTGAGGAAGACTGTGTCCGGGTCAGCGCAGGAGAAAGTGCTTGTTGGAGCACTTATCACCACAGTGCGGGAGACCCTAAAATTTCCCTACCTAACTTATGTTAAGTTTATATACAAAGAATGGGAACGACCGCAGAGGGGCCTTTTCGGTCCCAAAATGCATGGCGGTCCGTTACCCGTTTTGAGGAGCGTCTCCTGAAAAAATGGACATCTCCCCCGATTGTGGACCTCCCGGTATCAAAGTTAAACAAGGTAACCACGATTCCGATAGAGGGGACCCCTGCCTTTAAGGACCCTGCAGACAGGAGGGCCGAAGCGGTAGCCCGGTTCATGTTCACGTTGGTGGGGTCAGCATTACGGCCTGTATTGGCCACGGCCCTGGTGTCGGACACTTAGAGAATGGGCAAAATTGTTGCACCACGAGTTGGTAGAGCAACAGGCTTCCCCGGTCTGTGTGGAACTGGCCGACCAGTTGGTGCATGGCCTTAATTATGTCTGCGATGCGGCCTTAGATACAGCTCCCTTGCTTTCCAGAGCCTCAGTGTCTGCTGTGGTGCTCCGTCGGCCGATTTGGCTAAAATGCTGGTCCGCGGACCAGACTTCGAAGAAAGAAAGCTCTGGTGGATTTGCCATTCCAGGGATAGAGGCTATTTGGAGCCTCTGGATGACATTATTAAGAATGTCACTGGGGATAAGAGCACGCTGCTCCCACAATACGGAAAAGGTAAGGAGCCGCGCCGTAGGCCAGGGCCCTCCTTTTCTGCTCCGAAGCGTTTTTTCCGTCTGTCCAGGCCCGCAGGTAAGGGTTCCCAGGCCGACAAAGGGACAGAAGCGTCCCTGGTTTCGCAAGCCGGACAAATCTGCGACAGAATGAAGGTTTGCCCCCGCCCGACTCTCTCGGGTGGGTGTCACCTTCAGGAGTTTGCAGCTCGGTGGACCTCCCTGCTTTCCAACCAGTGGGTTTGCGAAGTGGTCTCATCAGGGTACAAGATAGTTTCTTTCTTGTCCACCGAACAGATTTTACTCTTTCGTCCATGGACCGACAGCTTCTCTATTGACAAAGTGGGTATTATCCGTTAATCTGGAGTGGCTAGGCAGAAAACTTTGTAAAAAGCGTTGCATCACACCTTCTACAGTACCGCCCAGGGGGCGGACCCTCTGGGTATATCCCCTCAGTCTGCATCTCGCAGATCAGTTTTTTTCTGTCTAGCAAGGAGTAGGGCATGGCTCCCTTCGGGCCCATTGGTCTGGGGGGAAAGATTTTTTGCTACTTTTTTTTTTCTTTTTTTTTGTTTCCTGCGATCTTCGATCAATTGCCGACTGGGTGACAGGCTGGATCCTTGATCCTTTTAGTCTCCCCAGTTTCGGCCATCGAGCGTGTTCCGACCCTAGCTACGCGCTGGGTTTTCCACAACATACCCGTCGCTCCACGGGTTGCCGGTGAGTTTACATTCCAGGGCCTGCATAGGACCGCTCAGCTTCGGCGCTGACCTTACGGCCGAGTCGCAGCAGCCTGGCCGGTGAGCTTATGCTCCAAGGCTTGCATTGGACCGCTCAGCTTCGGCTGACCTTACGGCCGAGTCGCAGCAGCCTGTCTGGTGAAAGTCGCGCTCCAGGGCATACATATGATCGTCCCCTTGGGTCCAATCACAGCATGCCTGGCCAACAGTCACCTTCCGTGCGCGGACGATGATCTGTTTGGAATGTCTTCCAGCATAATACATGCAGGATAGGTAAGTAAACTCCCCTGCCTCGGTTGGGTGATTTGGCTGGACATTCCTGGAGAGACCAAGTAAGTGGTTGTGGCCCCTTTCTTCCCTCTCTCCCTGCCTTTCCCTCCTCCCTGGGCTTCTAGCTAAAGGTTGCTGGGGGTCACCTAAGGGGTTCCACTGGAGCCGGGCTGGCTGTAACTAACATTTAAAAGAAATGTAATTTCTGCTTACCTGTATGTGCTTCCTCCTCCATGCCTCTAGTGACTGCCTGGCGGCCATCTTCCTGTGTTTTCGGCGCCATTTTCTTGTAGTTCCCCACCCACTGGCCTCTGTCGACTGATCGGCGGCCATGTTTGTAATAATCCACGCTGTATGTATATATTGCCGTTCGGCTGCCATCTTTTTGTGGTCTATGGCTACTTTGGCCTCCATCTTCGGCTCGGCGGCCATTTTCTTAGAGCCCACATTATCTTCCATACAGACATTTTGGCGGCCATTTTGCAAGAGTCTCCGGCCTCTAGGGTGCATTACACTGGCGCGAAAAATTCACACAGGAAGCGCTGATAAAAGAAGCAGACTGACACAGCAGCAGTGGGACAGCATCACAGGCGCAGCACAGGGCAGCATAGCAGTACCGGTCCAGGGTGGTGAGTCCTCTGGGTGACCCAGCATCTCTGCAGCGCAGGAGGGTGGCCTATTGATAGCTTGCCTGGAGCCCTGTGGGTGTCAGCATGTGGTCAGCATGGCATCTGAGCCAGATGTCTTCTCCCCTGAAACACCAGATTTAGCAGCTGGTGCCCCTGAGGTGTCTATGGACGCTATGTCGGCAATCCTAGAGGCGTTTTCTGCCAGGGTGGAAGCAGCACACGGGAATACAGGGGATAGTAAACGCCCCCGTCCCCTGCAATATTCTGGGGATCTTTCTGAGACAGAACCTGGTCCAGCTACGGCTCATGGCCCAGATTCTGACGCATCAGAGACTGCAGACTGTGACCTATCGGACAGTGAGGATGACTCCAGGTCAGTACGCGAGACGGCTTTGGTATCTGACCTTATTACTGCAGTGCGGGATACGCTGAAGTTGGAAAATACTGCAGAAGCAGCAGAGACTCCAGTCCCCTTTTGGGTTTCGTAAACCTGCCCGCACTGCTAAGGTGTTCCCTTGTGTGTCTTATTTTGATAAACTCTTATACAAGGAATGGGAGAACCCACTGAGGGTCTTTACAGCCCCAAAGAGGTTTGCGGTACGGTACCCCTTTTGAGGAGAGTTTTCTGAAAAAATGGACCTCTCCCCCTATAGTGGACCCTCCGGTGTCCAGACTTAATAGAGCTACCACAATTCCAGTAGAAGGGGCTCCTGTTTTCAAGGACCCTGTGGATAAGAAGGCTAAAGCACTCTCTCGCTACCTATACTCGGTGGTAGGCTCGGAAGTACGCCCGGCATTGGCGGGGGCCCTAGTGTCTCAGACACTTACTGTATGGGCAAGATTGCTACTCCAGGGGTTAAAGGAGCGAGATGCTCCTCCTGATGAGATAACTTTGGCCGACCAGTTGGTCCATGGCCTTAGGTTTGTCTGTGAGTCAGACATGGATACTATTCCCCTGCTGTCAAAAGCTTCGGTTTATGCAGTAGCAATACGCCGCCTGATCTGGCTAAAAAGGCTGGTCTGCAGACCAGACTTCCAAGAAAGCCCTGTTGTACTGCCTTTTAAGGGCGACTGACTTTTTGGGGCCTCTCTGGATGACATCATCAAGGATGCCACAGGAGGTTAAAGCACTTTGCTTCCCCAAACTAGCAAGGGTAAGGGGACACGCCAAGGGCAAGGGCCCTCCTTTTCTGCACGCAAGCGTTTTTTTCCGTCCCCCTAGGGCGACCGTGAAAAGACCCCAGGCCGACAAGGCGCCTGCCCAAGGACAAAAGCGTCCTTGGTCCTGCAGACCCAACAAGCCTGCTGAAAAAATGCGTCTGCATAAAGGTCCGCCTTCACCCAGCTCTTGGGTGGGGGGACGTCTTCGCAAATTCACGACTCAGTGGACAGCTCTCCGACAGGTGGGTTTGCGAAGTAATCTCCTCGGGCTACAAGATAAAATTTCTATCTTGTCCACTGGACAGATTCGTCATCTCCAGCTACTACCGACCCGTCGGGAGGCCCTCTATGGGGGCGGTCCAGGGTCTACTGGAACGCGGGGTAGTTATTCCAGTTCCAGAACAGGAACGGGGTCAGGGTTTTTACTCAAATCTGTTCATTGTGCCGAAGGAGGGGGTTTGTCCAATCTTGGCTCTCAGAGCCCTCAATTGCTTTGTGAAGGTACAAAGATTTCGGATGGAGTCGGTTCGATCTGTAGTCACGGCTCTCCATCTGGGGGACTTTCTGGCCTCCTTGGACATCAAGGACGCATACCTGCATGTCCCCATATACTCCAGACACCAGAGGTTTCTGCGATTTGCTATCGGGAAGGACCACTACCAGTTTGTGGCCCTCCCGTTTGGCCTTGCCTCAGCACCCAGGACGTTCACCAAGGTGCTCGCTCAGATTCTGGCACTTCTAAGACGGCGGGGTATCGCTATCACAGGTTACTTGGACGACCTTCTGCTGAAGGCCCCTTCAAGCTCAGAATTAGAGGTAAGCGTGTCCATTACCTGTCAGACTCTTCGAGACTGTGGTTGGATACTAAACACGCAAAAGTCAGTATTGGTGCCCACTCAACGCCTAGTGTACCTGGGGTTGATTCTGGATTCCTCAGAGACAAAGGTATTCCTCCCTGTGTAGAAGTTGCAGACCCTCCGGGCTGCAGTACGGCAGCTGACTTCCAGGAATTGGTCGTCACTCCGTTTTTGCATGCGAGTGTTAGGCCTCATGGTAGCCTCCTTCGAGGCGGTCCCATATGCTCAATACCACACTCGAGTGTTACAGAAGGAAGTTCTGTCCAGATGGAACAGATGTCCATCATCTCTGGATTATCAGATCTGTGTGAGCCACCTAGTCAGGAGATCCCTGGTATGGTGACTGACAGTACCGGCTCTAATGGCCGGGAAGTAATTTCTTCCGGTTTACTGGATAGTGATCACGACGGACGCCAGCCTTACAGGTTGGGGGGGGGGGGGTCTGGGTGTTCAGTCGGCGACCCCAGAGGAAGCCCCCCTGCCGATCAATGTCCTGGAAATCGGGGCGATCAGGCTGTGCCTCTTCAAATGGTCTCAGAGGCTGCAAGGGCGTCCAGTCAGGATCCAGTTAGACAACGCCACAGCAGTGGCATATGTCAATCATCAGGGAGGAACAAGAAGCTCAGCTGCAGCATCGGAGGTCGCTCGCATCCTGAAGTGGGTAGAGAGGAGCGTACCGGCACTGTCGGCCGTGTACATTCCGGATGTGGAAAACTGTCAGGCGGACTACCTGAGCCGCCAGATGCTGGACCAGGGAGAATGATCCTTACACCAGGAGGTGTTCCAACTCCTCTGCCAAAGATGGGGCACACCAGACGTAGATCTTCTGGCTTCCCGACTCAATCGGAAGGTATTGAGGTTTGTGGCCCGGTCAAGAGACCCATGGGTGGACGCGTTGGTGGCATCGTGGGGTCAGTATCGGCTAATCTATGCCTTCCCTCCCTTAAAGCTTCTTCCTCTTCTGCTCCGCAGAGTGGAGGCAGAGGGAATTCCAATGATCCTAATCGCTCCAGATTGGCCTCAGCGTCCTTGGTACGCCGTTCTAGTACGTCTGGTAGCAGACGTCCCCTGGCGCCTACCTCTACGGAAGGACCTGCTATCGCAAGTTCCCATACTCCATCCTGCTTTACGGTCACTGGCTTTAATGGCATGGCTGTTGAGAACCAGGTACTGAGAGACTGGGGCCTGTCAGATTCAGTAATCATTAGAAGTGCTCGGAAACCGTCGTCCTAGGAAGATTTATCACCGCACTTGGAAGGCCTACATCTCCATGTGTGAGGAAATGAAATGGCATCCGCGTATTTATTTGGTTTCCAGAATCCTGCTGTTTTTACAGCATGGGGTGGACCAAAGGCTTGCCCTAAGTACGATTAAGGGACAGATATCTGCCCTGGCTGTCTTTTTTCCGCAACCCCTGGCGACTCACTCTCTCGTGAGTACATTTGTGCAGGGGGTTCGACATGTGGCCCCTCCGGTCCGTCCCTCGCTACCTCCGTGGGACTTGAACCTGGTCCTATCGGTGCTTCAGAAGGCACCGTTTGAGAATATTAGAGATATTCCCCTGTTGACACTTTATCAAAAAGTGGTCTTTTTGGTGGCTGTTGCGTCAGCTAGACGAGTCTCTGAGCTGGCAGCCTTGTCCTGCAAGGCTCCCTATTTGATTTTCCACAAGGATAAGGTGGTGCTGCGGCCGCAGCCTTCCTTTCTTCCGAAGGTTGTTTTCGGCTTTTCATCAACGATGACATTGTACTTTCATCCTTGTGTCCTCATCCGTCGTATCCTAAGGAGTCGGCGTTGCATTCCTTGGACGTTGTCCGAGCTTTGAGAGTATACCTATCTGCTACTTCCCTGTTCCGGAAGTCAGACTCACTGTTTGTTTCGGTGGCTGCTCGCAAGAAGGGCCAAGCAGTCTGGTTGGCCACCATCTCTAGGTGGATCCGACAGAGAGTAATCCAGGCTTACGCCTTAAAGGGTCAAGCGCCCCCCCTTTCCGGTCACGGCGCATTCGGCCTGGGCAATAGGTGCCTCTTGGGCTTTCCGACATCAAGCGTCTGTTTCCCAAAAGTGGGTGGATGAAGGGCGGTATTCTAATGGTGGGCATACCCACCGATCAATCTTTTTCTTTCGTTCAGCCAAAAGGCTGCATGAAAAGAGATTAAAATACATGTCCAACAAGGACCAGCAACGTACTGGTATGTTGCTGGACTTTGAATGTTTATACCAGAATGATGCCTGTGGGTTTAGGTATCATCTTGGTATCATTATTTTCAGCCAGCGGCCGGCTTTCATGTAAAAGCAATCCTAGTGGCTAATTAGCCTCTGGACTGCTTTTACAAGCAGTGGGAGGGAATGTTCCCCCCCCCCCCCGGGATATAAAAAGCGCCATTGGGAAATTGGGAAAGCATTTTATCACACCGATCTTGGTGTGGTCAGATGCTTTGAGGGCAGAGGAAAGATCTAGGGTCCAATAGACCACAGTTTTTTCAAAAGAGTACCTGTCATTACCTATTGCTATCATAGGGGATATTTACATTCCCTGAGATAACAATAAAAATGATAAAAAAATGAATAAATATGGAAGCAACAGTTTAAAAATAAAATAAAAAAGCAAAATTAATAATAAAAAAAAAAAAAAAAAAAAAAGCACCCCTGTCCTGCCCTGCTCTTGCCCAATGGCGAACCGAAGCGTCAGTCTGGCGTCATATGTAAACCGCAATTGCACCATGCATGTGAGGTATCACCGCAAAGGTCAGATCAAGGGCAGTCATTTTAGCAGTAGACCTCCTCTGTAAATCTACTGGGGTAACCTGTAAAGGCTTTTAAAGGCTTTTAAAAATGTATGTAGTTTGTCGCCAATGCGCGTTTGTGCGAAATTTTAAAGCATGTCGTGTTTGGTATCTATGTACTCAGCCTAAGATCATCTTTTTTATTTCATCAAACATTTGGGCAATATAGTGTGTTTTAGTGCATTAAAATTATATAAAGTGTATTTTTTCCCCAAAAAAATGCGTTTGAAAAATCGCTGCGCAAATACTGTGTAGAAAAAAAAAATGCAACACCCACCATTTTATTCTGTAGGGCCTTTGCTTTAAAAATATATATGTTTGGGGGTTCAACATAATTTTCTTGCAAAAAAAAATGTTTTCATGTAAACAAAAAGTGTCAAAAAGGGCTTTGTCTTCAAGTGGTTAGAGTGGATGTAAGCTTCCTAATGTTGTGTATAAAATGCCAGAACAGTTCAAAACCCCCCCAAATGACCCCATTTTGGAAAGTAGACACCCCAAGCTATATACTGAGGCATGTCGAGTCCATGGAATATTTTATATGTTGACACAAGTTGCGGAAAAAAGACACATTTTTTATTTTTTTTGCACAAAGTTGTCACTAAATGATATATTGCTCAAACATGCCATGGGCATATGTGGAATTACACCCCAAAATACATTCTGTTGCTTCTCCTGAGTATGGGGATACCACATGTGTGAGACTTTTTGGGAGCCTAGCCGCGTACGGGATCCCAAAAACCAATCACCGCCTTCAGGCTTTCTAAGGGTGTAAATTTTTGATTTCACTTCTCACTGCCTATCACAGTTTCGGAGGCCATGGAATGCCCAGATGGCACAAACCCCCCCAAATAACCCCATTTTGGAAAGTAGACACCCCAAGCTATTTGCTGAGAGGTATTGTGAGTATTTTGCAGATCTCGCTTTTTGTCACAGTTTTGAAAATTGAAAAAGAAAAAAAAAATGTTGTTTCTTCATTTTCAAAAACAAATGAGAGCTGTAAAATACTCACCATGCCTCTCAGCAAACAGCTTGGGGTGTCTACTTTCCAAAATGGGGTCATTTGGGGGGGGTTTTGTGCTATTTTGGCATTTTATGGCCTTCGAAACTGTGATAGGTAGTGAGGAGTCAAATCAAAAATTTGTACCTAGAAATCCTGAAGGCGGTGATTGGTTTTCGGGGTCCCGTACGCGGCTAGGCTCCTAAAAAGTCCCACACATGTGGTATCCCCGTACTCAGGAGAAGCAGCAAAATTTATTTTGGGGTGCAATTCCACATATAACCATGGCATGTGTGAGCAATATATCATTTAGTGACAACTTTTTGTAATTTTTTTTTGTCATTATTCAATCACTTGGGACAAAAAAAATAAAAAATATTCAATGGGCTCAACATGCCTCTCAGCAATTTCCTTGGGGTGTCTACTTTCTAAAATGGGGTCATTTGGGGGGGTTTTGTACTGCCCTGCCATTTTAGCACCTCAAGAAATGAGATAGGCAGTCATAAATTTAAAGCTGTGTAAATTCCAGAAAATGTACCCTAGTTTGTAAACGCTATAACTTTTGCGCAAACCAATAAATATACGCTTATTGAATTTTTTTTTACTAAAGACATGTGGCTGAATACATTTTGGCCTAAATGTATGACTAAAATTGAGTTTATTCGATTTTTCTTATAACCAAAAGTAGAAAATATCATTTTTTCAAAATTTTCGGTTTTTCCGTTTATATCGCAAAAAATAAAAATCGCAGAGGCAATCAAATACCATTAAAAGAAAGCTCTATTTGTGGGAAGAAAAGGGCGCAAATTTTGTTTGGGTACAACATTGCATGTCCGCACAATTTACAGTTAAAGCAGCGCAGTGCAAAATTCTGAATTCACCTCTGGTCCTTTAGCTACCAAATGGTCCGGGGCTTAAGTGGTTAAGGAAAAAATAAATAAATACTTTTTTTTTTTGCTTGAAAAAAAAAGGGTGCTGGGGGTCACTTAAAGTGGAGCTCCACCCTAAATAGCAACTTTTTGCTATTTGGAACCCCCCCCCCCCCCTCCGGTGTCACAATTGACACCTTTCAGGGGGGAGGGGGGGCGAAGATACCTGTCTAAGGCAGGTATTTTCACCCACATCCGGGAGTCCTCTCTCCGGGAATCTGCGGGAGTTACGTCACTTCCCGCAGACTTCCCTTGGTGTTCTGGGAGACGCTCGGCTCCCAGAACACAGGAGCACCAATCAGAACGGCGCAGCGCGACTCGCGCATGCGCTGTAGGGAACCGGGCATGAATCCGCAGGGCTTCACTTCCTGGTTCCCTCAGCGAGGATGGCGGAGGGAGCAGCAGAGCGACGAGCGATCGCTTGTCCTCTGCTGCGGACGTCGCTGGACTCCAGGACAGGTAAGTGTCCAAATATTAAAAGCCAGCAGCTGCTGTAGCTGCTGGCTTTTAATAATTTTTTTTCCGGCGGAGCTCCGCTTTAAGAGGTTCCATCTGGTGCAGGGCTGGCTGTAACTATGCATTTAAAAGATGTAATTTCTGCTTGCCTGTGTGCGCCTCTTCCCCCTCCATGCTGTCGGCGGCCATTTTGTGGTGGTCAATGCCTGTTTCGGCCTCTAGTGACTGCCCGGCAGCCGTTTTCTTGTAGTTTTGCGCCTATAAGTATAGATCGCTGCTTGGCGTCCATTTTCTTGTGGTCCGCACCTGCTTGGCCTTGATCGACTGTTCGGCGCCCATGTTTCCTAGGATTCGCGCTGTATGTGTTTACCGCTGCTCGGCGGCCATCTTTTTGGGGTCCACAGCCGCTTTTGCCTATATTCGGCTCGTCTGCCATTTTCTTGGAGCTCACATGTTCCATACAGCCGTTTGGCGGCAATTTTGCGATAGTCTCCGGCCTCTAGGGTGCATTACACTGGCGCAAAAATTTACACAGGAAACGCTGATAACCTATCAGACTGACACAGCAGCAGTGGGGATAGCATCACAGGCGCAGCGCACGGCAGCATAGCGGTACTGATCCAAGGGTGGTGAGTCCTCTGGTTTACCCAGCATCTCTGATCAGCTAGGAGGGAGGCCTATTGATATCTTCCCTGGAGCCTTGTGGGTGTCAGCGCGTGGTCAGCATGGCGTCTGAGCCAGAGGTTTTTCCCCCTGAAATACCAGATTTAGCAGCTGGTGCTCCTGATATGTCTATGGGCAGCAATCCTAGAGACTTCTGCTGCCAGGGTGTTAGCAGCACACGGGAATACAGGGGGTAGTAAACGCCCCCGTCCCCTGCAATCTTATGGGGATAATTCTGATGCAGGTCCAGCTATGGCTCATGACCCGGCTTATGATGCATCATAGACTACAGACCGTGACTTGTCGGACAGTGAGAATGCTCCAAGTCCAGGTCCACGCGCAAAAAAGGCTTTGGTATCTGACCTATAACTGCAGTGCGGAGTACGCTAAGAATAGAGAATGCTGCAGAAGCAGCAGAGACACCAGTCCCCTTTTTGGGTTCCCTAAAGCCAGCCCGCACTGCTAAGGTGTTCCTTGTGTGTCTTTATAATAATAAGCTCTTGTACAAGGAGTGGGAAAACCCACTGAGGTTTTTTCCTTTTTCAGCCCTAAAAAATGTCTTTTTTTTTATTTAGGGTGGTCCGGTACCCCTTGAGAGTTCCTGAAAGGACGGACCTCTCCCCCGATGGTGGGACCCCCCTGCGTCCAGACTAAACAAGTTACCATGATTCCAGTGGAGGGGGCTCCTGTCTTCAGGGACACTCGCTACCTATACACAGTGGGGGGCTCAGAGGTACGTCCGGTATTGGCTGGGGTTTGTCTGATGTTTCAGACACTTACGGAGTAGGCAAGGTACATACTCCAAGGGCGGGAAGCCCTACATGGGGTGGTACAAAACCTGCTGATACGCAGGGTAAACCTTCCTGTCTTAGTACAGGAACGGGTTCTACTCAAATCTGTTCGTAGGACGAACCCTCTCCAGTACTATCTTGGATATCAGGACCCTCAACTGCGTTGTAAGAGTACAAAGATTCCGGAAATGAGTTGGCTCGCTCTGTTGTCACTGCCCTCCATCCAGGGGATTTTCTGGCATCCTTGATCATCAAGGACACATGCTGCAGGTCTTCAGATGCACCAGGCATTAGAGATGTTGGCGGCCGGGGAAGACTACTACCAATGGTGGCTCTCCCCTTTGGCCTGGCATCGGCACCAAGGGTGTTCACTAAGGTGCTTGCCACGATTCTGGCCCTACTAAGACAGCGTGGCATCGCTATCATGGGCAACTTGGACGATCTTCTTCTGAGGGTCACTTCAAACTTAAATTTAGAAGTGAGCGGGTCTATAACCTGTCAGACCCTCCGATACTTGGTTGGGTGCTGAACACTCAGAAGTCATTATTGATACCGTCCCAACTCCAAGTATATCTAGGGTTGATTCTGGACTCCTCAAAGGCGTACGTTTTTTTTCCCCCTAGGGGAAAGTTGCAGACCCGTCGAGTTGCTGTGCGGCAGTAGGACGCCCCAAGGAGGGGTTGTCATGCCACCTTTGCAGGCGAGTCCTGGGCCTTATGGTAGCCTCCTTCGAGGCAGTACCATAGGCACTATTTCACACGTGAGTGTTACAGAGGGTAACTCTGTCCTGAAGGGTCAAGTGCCCTTCATCCCTGGATTATCAGATCCGGGTGAGCCACATAAACAGGGCTTCGCTAGTTGGTGGCCGACTTCACCGGCATTCTGTCTGGGAAGTTGTTCCTTCCTTTTACTGGATAGTGGTCACGGTGGGCGCCTGTCTTCCCAGTTGCAGAGGAGTCTGAAGAGCTCAGTCAACCTGGGTCTCTGGACTCCATTGCAGATCATTGGCCTGAAGGTCGGAGGATCTAGCTTTGCCTCTCCACATGGTCTCAGAGGCTACAAGGGCATCCAGTCAGTTGTGGCGTATGTCAATCATCAAGGAGGAGCAAGCAACACTCTACTGCAGCATCGGAGGTCGCTCACCTCCTAAGGCTCCCTTACCAGAGGGGAAACACACCAGTCGTATATCTCCTGACTTCTCGATCCAATCGGAAGGTTGTGGCCAGGTCAAGTGACCCATGGGCAAACACGACAGATGTGTTGATGGCACTGTGGAGTCAGTACCGACTAATCTATGGCTTCCTCCTCGGAAACGCCTTCATCTGCTTCACAGATTGGAAACAGAGGATTACAATGGTCCCAATTGCTTTGAATTGGCTTCGGCATCCTTGGTACGCCGATCTAGTGCGTCTGGTAGCGGATGCCTTTTGGCAGATACCGCTAAGGAAGGACCTGTTGTCGCAATGTCCAGACGCCATCCTGTTTTACAGTCACTGGCTTGAGGGCATGGCTTAAAAGGCAGGTCCTAAGAGACCGGGACCTGTCAGACTCAGTGATATCTACCATCTTGCGGGGGTATAGTATGCCCTGTGCAAGAATTTCAGTTGGATGAAGCGGTCTTTAGCTGAAATCATTTTGGTAATGTCAGACACCACGTCCCCCCAGATCTTGTCGGTCAGGTCTGGGATGTCCGCCCTCTACTTATTGTAAACGTTCATCAGGGGCAACACATGCGCAACAGAGGTAAAAATAGAGGGAGGACAGGGGCTGATCCATGAATTTTGCAATGAGTAGTCGTTCAACCGCATCAGTCTGGAGGGTCAGGGGATCAGGGAACTGGGCCTGTATCGCATGCCTGAGCTGATGGTATCTGAACTTCATAGAGGCAGGGAGATGATACTTGGCTTTCAGCATCTCCAAGGAAGAAAAGGATCCGTCGGTGTAAACATGCTTGATGGTGACTACCCACCTAGCTGCCCACAACTGTGGCTCCGGGAGCCCATAGATGTGCGTCAACATTGGATTACCCCATAGGGGAGTATGGGGTGAGATGACCGAGTCGATCTGTAGACCGATCTGGCTCTCTGCCACACCAAAATTGTTGTGCGCATCATAGCTGTGACTTGGGGATGGGCCCTAGGCCCTCTATAGGGTAGGTTAGTCAATGCTGCATAAGACCCCAAGATGGCCGCCTCGAGGGTCACCGCTGGACTTTGTCTGAGCTGATCAAACCACCACCGGACCGTAACCAGGACCGCAGCCCAATAGTAGAGCAGGAAGTGGGGCAGTGCCAGGCCCCCCTGCGACAGGGGGAGCTGGAGTGTGGCCCCCGGACAACCACCCCAAGATATTTAAATTCGTCCAGCCATTGGAGTGGTGTGTCTGACCGCCCCGGAGCCCGAAGGGTGGAGGGAAAAAAGGACCGACTTGTCCCAGTTAACACGAACCCCAGAATATTCCCCGAATTGGTCTATTATCTCAAGTGCCGAAGTGAGGGAGGGTCCCGCATCAGCCAAGTACAACAGGGTATCGTAGGCATACTGCGAAATTTTCTCTTGAAGCGCCCCGACCCGAATGCCCCTCACCCTCTGATCCTGCCGGATTAAGATTGTCAGGGGTTCAATTGCCAGGGCAAAAACCCTGGAGAAAGGGGGCAGCCCTGCTTGGTGCCCCTATGTAGACTAAAGGGAGGGGACAGCAGGCCATTGACCCTGACACGGGCAGTTGGGTCCCTGTAGAGCAGTTGAATCCAGGAGATAAATCTAGGCCCAAACCCAAAATTCTCCAGCACCTTCCAGAGGAAAAGCCACTCGACCAAATCGAATGCCTTTTCGGCATCAAGTGCCGCTACCACCCCCGCATCGCCCTCACCCGCCCGATCGACGTGGGTGTACAGCCTACGGATATTGATATCCGTGCCTCTGCCTGTAATGAAGCCGGACTGATCTGGATGGACCAGAGCCGTAATCACTCTGTTCAATCGAATTGCCAGTATTTTGGCCAGCAACTTGGCATCCACGTCAATCGGGGAGATCGGGCGATAGGACTTGCACAGTTCGGGGTCCTTACCCGGCTTGGGAATAACCACTACGACCACCTCTGACATGGAGGCCTGCAAGGCCCCGTCCCTCAGCGAGGTCAGAAGCATGGAGTGAAACTTAGGGGCGAGATCTTCAGCGTACGTCCTGTAGAATTCCGTGGGGAACCCGTCAGTTCCTGGTGTCTTCCCAGCCTGAAGTGAGATGACTCCCCTATTACCCTTGAGGAGGTCCAGCGAGCTAAGTTGGTCTCTATAGGTATCAGTCAGGACTGCAAAGTCAACATCCGACAGTTAGATATGAAGGTCGTCCGAATAATCAACCCGGGTAGAGTAGAGGTCAGAGTAATAGAACGCAAGGCACCCATTGATTGCCCTAGATGAAGTCTGTCTGACCCTGGGAACCATCAACCAAGGAGGGGGAACGCTCATGGAGGCAAACTGCTCCCTGACCAACCACACCAGCAACCCCCCCCCCCCCCGCTCACCCTCCTCAAAGATCCTCTGGGACTGTTGGAGTAGCTTCTTTTTAGTCAGGGCAGTGCGAAGCAGCATAACCTCTCTGGTGCCCTCCTGAAGCTTAGTATGGACCAGCGGATCTCCTGACTGGGCATATTGGCGCTCCAGGGAGGCGGCCTTATCCTCCGCCTCAAAGTGGCCTTCAATTGTCTGCGAGCACCGCTAATAAGTGATTGGTACTGGCCCCTGGAGGAGGCTTTAAAGGCATCCCACACCACTGCCGCCGGGGCCGACCCCGGATTAAGAGCCCAGTAAGTGGTCATATGTAGGCAAAACCCAGAATCCACCCCAGGGTCAGAGATCCAGAATCTCGACAACCGCCACTGTTTATCCATGGGGGAGCCCTCCAGAGACAATTTAAGGAGTGGGGCATGGTCGGATATACCTCTTGGAAGAATGGAGATCTGTTGGACCCTAGACAATAGAGGTCTCCCCGCATACATCAGGTCTATGCGTGAGAGAGTCCTTTTGGGTGGCCAAATGACAGGTAAAGGACCTATCGGAGGGGCGACTCCACCTCCACAGGTCCGTCAGGCCGTAGGTCTCCACCCAGACCAAGAGATCCGAAGTGGATCCCCCTACCTGAGTTAAGACGATCCAGCCCAGAGTTAGGCGGCATGTTAAAG
Organism: Rana muscosa; assembly: GCA_029206835.1. Lineage (NCBI taxonomy): Eukaryota > Metazoa > Chordata > Amphibia > Anura > Ranidae > Rana > Rana muscosa. Next base: position 548,124,912 of record CM055122.1, read on the forward strand.
TCCCCTACAATCATCAAGTTGTCAGTACTATAGTTGGCAATGAGAGGGCCCAGTTTGTGACGTACCTTGACCGATGCAGGAGGGGGTTAATGGACACCTACCAGCACCATCTCGAGGCTCTCCACCATTGCATGCAATATTATGAACCGTCCATCCGGGTCAAGCACGAGCCCCAAGAGCCTAAACAGCAGGGACTTGCGCACAAGTATACTAACCCCCCCTAGCAAAATTAGAATAGGTGGAGTGGTAGTGATGACCAACCCATGGTTTTTTAAGACGAAGGGTTTTTCTCCCCGTGAGGTGAGTTTCCTGGAGGACACAGATATGAGGGTTGTAGGTCTAAAGAAATTGGAACACCAGTGACTGCTTCACAGGGTAGTTTAGGCCCCTGGTATTCCAAGAGACAAGTGTCAACGATGCCATTCAACAAGCAGGTGCATCAACAATCGAGAGTAATCAGAAGACAGGCCCGGCCCGGATGGAGTGGAGGCAAACAACCTAATAGTACACAGAGTATCCCATGGAGGGCGGTAAAAACGTAGGCCCAAATGACTATCACATATTTAACCATAAAATAAACAGTAAAACAGAAATGAAAACACAACCAACAACAAAACAACCACAAACAGGGTATGGGCAACATAATCGGGGGCATAGGGGGTACAGGTGAACATGTCTTCCGTGCCCACCCACTGTGGGGAGCACATTGTAGTGCGACCCTTTGTCTCTCAGAGCATGATAGCAGGTAGAAAAAATAAAAACCAAAAGGGGAATGTCAAGGTGTCACAATGGCAAAAGGGGAAGACTATAGTCAAACCGCAAGGCAAAAGGAAGGGCAGTTGCCTGAGCGCCACATGTATGCGTGGAGGATGGAGGACTTAAAGGCAACAAGGAAGTGTAGATCATATACTTGCTTTATCCCACACGGATCGTATCAAGCCAGGAAGACGCCTCCTCAGGTGATGTGAAGAATCTCACTCGTTCGCCATCTTGGACCCTGAGCTTGGCGGGAAACGGCATACTGTATTTCAGATTTTTGGCGCGAAGGCGGGAGCGGACCTGGTCAAATTACTTCCTCTGCTTCTGCGTCTCGATAGAATAGTCAGGGAATATCAGGAGCTTAGCATTCTCATACTTCAGGTCACCCACACTTCTAGCCTCTCTGCGGACAAGGTCCCGATCCCGGTAGTTCAGGAGCTTAAAGATGAATGTGCGTGGGGGGTTCCCCGGTGGGCCCCTGGCTGCAGGTATCCTATGAGCCGTCTCCACCACAAAGTGAGGGGGAAAAAAAGGCATGGGGTAGGAGGGTGCTTAGCAACTGCTCTGTAAACATGGTGGTGTCCCCCTCGGACCCCTCGGGCAGCCTTATGATGCGCCTATTCCGGTTCTCGGAATCTTCAGCACGGAACTCCAGGTACTTGACTAATTTTAAGGGTATGGAGGTCAGCCGTGTGCTCCCTTTGCACATCTGCAGACACACGCTGCTCCACCTCTGTCACCCTACCTTTTTAAAAGCGTCAATATCTCTCCTAATCGGGCCCAGTTCAATATACATGGTATCAATCTTCTCTGTAAAGGCCGATTTACAGCCATTAATGGCCTCCATGAGGGCTGTGTGTTCAGGGGAGGTTCGGAGAGCTCTGCAGCCTCGTGACTCGCCTCCTCCTCTTCCTGAGCCGACATGATGGGGGAGACTGCTGCGGCCTTTCCCTCAGTATGGCGCGCGGTCCCGCTCTTCTGGCTCTGCCGGCACGCTGATCCCCCCTCTCCGATAGCCAGGCATCAGCAGGGGTTGCCTGGGGCAGAAAGCAATCAATTGAGCCGGCGGAAGGGCTCCCAGCACCGCAGGGAAGAAGGATAAGAGATCTGGACGGCAGAGCGGAGCTAATACATGTCCGCTCCCGTCGCCATCTTGGGCACGCCCCCTGCCTATTGATACCTTACCTGGAGCCCTGTGGGTGTCAGCGCGTGGGTCAGCAGGGCGTCTGAAGCAGATGTTTTTTTTTCCCCTGAAACACCTGATTTGGCAGCTGGTGCCCCCTGATGTATCTGTGGACGCAGATGCAGAACCAGGCCCAGCTATGGCTCATGGCCTGGATTCTGATGCATCAGAGACTGCAGACCGTGACCTGTCAGACAGTGAGAATGCTCCAAGTCCAGGTCAACACGCAAGAAGGCTTTGGTATCTGACCTGTTTACTGCAAATAGAGAATGCTGCAGAAGTAGCGGACACCGGCCCCTTTTGGGTTCCCTAAAGCCAGCCCGCACTGCTAAGGTGATTCCTTGTGTGTCTTGTATTTATAAGCTCTTGGACAAGGAGTGGGAAAAACCCACTGAGGTTTTTCTTTTTTCAGCCCCAAAAATCTTTTTAAATTTTTTTGGGCGGTTCGATACCCCTTGAGGAGAATTCCTGAGAGGATGGACCTCTCCCCCGATAGTGGACCCCCCCTGTGTCCAGACTTAACAAGTTACCACGATTCCAGTGGAAGGGGGGCTCCTGTCTTCAGGGACACTCGCTACCTATACACAGTGGGGGACTCAGAGGTACGTCCAGCAGGGCTGGGGTTTTTTATGATGCCTCAGACACTTACTGAGTAGGCAAAGATGCTACTCCAGGGGTTAAAAGCACGGGAGGCTCCTCCGTACAAGGTAGCTCTGGCCGACCTGTTGGTACAGGGCCTTGAGCCTGTCTGCGAGTCAGACTTGGCCCCTTGCTGTCTCGGACCTTGGGTTATGCGGTGGCGCTACGCCACCTGATCTGGCTAAGGTGCTGGTCTGTGGACCAATCTTCCAAGAAGGCCCCTTTGGATCTGCCCTTTTGGGGCCTCCTCGGGTGAAATTTAAGATGCCACAGGAGGTAGAAGCACATTGCTTCTGCAATCCAAGGAAGGTAAGGAGCCACGCCATAGGCTAGGGCCCTCCTTCACCGCGCACACAGTCCCTTCGTCCGCCTAGTGCGGCAATTAAACGCCCTCAAGCTGATAAAGCGCCTGTTGAGGGACACAAGCGTCCCTGGGTTTGCAAGCCCAACCTTGCTTGCCTACTGAACAGAATTTTTCCCTCTTAACCGCCAGCTTCTGCCGACTTGTCGGGAAGCCCTATATGGGGCGGTACAAGACCTGCTGATACGCAGGGTAGCCTTCCTGTCTTAGTACAGGAACGGGTTCAGGGATTCTACTCAGATCTGTTCGTAGTACTGGAGGGGGTTCGTCCAATCTTGGATCTCAGGTCCCTCAACTGCTTCGTGAAAGTACAAAGATTCCGGTAAGGAGTTGGCTCGCTCTGTTGTCGCTGCCCTCCATCCATGGGTTTTTCGGCATCCTTGATCTTCAAGGACACATACTGCATGTCTCCATATGCACCAGGCATCAGAGAGGTCTGCGTTGGCGGCCAGGGAAGACCACTACCAATGGTGGCTTTCCCCTTTGGCCTCGCATTGGCACCAAGGTGCTTGCCCCGATTCTGGCCCTACTAAGACAGCGTGGCTTCGCTTTCAGGGGCAACTTGGACGATCTTCTTTTGAGGGTCACTTCAAACTAAATTTAGAAGTGAGCGTGTCTATACCTGTCAGACCCTCCGATACTTGGTTGGGTGCTGAACACTCAGAAGTCAGTATTGAAACCGTCCCAACTCCTAGTGTGTCCAAGGTTGATTCTGGACTCCTCAGAGGTGTACATTTCTTTCCCCCTAGGGGAAAGTTGCAGACTCTTCGGGCTGCGGTGCGGCAGTAGGACATCCCAAAGTTGGGCTGTCATGCCACTTTTCCAGGCAAGTCCTGGGCCTCATGGTAGCCTCCTTCGAGGTGCTACTATAGGTGCCATTTCACACAAGTGTTACAGAAGTTAACTCTGTCATGAAGGATCAAGTGCCCTTCATCCCTGGTTTATCAATCTGGATTAGCCACCTAATCAGGACCTCCCTAGTTGGTGGCCGACTTCACCAACATTCTGTCTGGGAAGTCGTTCCTTTTTACTGGATAGTGGTCACGGCGGACACCTGTCCTCCCGGTTGCAGAGGAGTCTGAAGAGCTCAGTCAACCTGGGTTGCGGGACTCTGGAGGAATCCCATTGCAGATCATTTGCCTGAAATTTGGACGATCTTACTTTGCCTCTCAAACTTGTCTCAGAGGCTACTAGGGGGTCCAGTCAGAATCCAGTCGGACAAACACCACAGTGGTGGCGTAGGTCAATCAAGGAGGAATAAGCAGCCCTGCTGCAGCATCAGAGGTCGCTCACCTCCTAAGGGGGCTCCCTTACCGGAGAGGAAGCACGCCAGTCGTTTATCTCCTGACTTCTCGATTCAATCGGAAGGTATTGAGGTTTGTGGCCAGGTCAAGAGACCTATGGGCAAACACGACAGATGCGTTGATGGCACTGTAGAATCAGTACCGACGAATCTATGCCTTTCCTCCTTGGAAGCTCCTTCCTCATCTGCTTCACAGACTGGAGGTAGAGAGGATTAAAATGGTCCCAATTGCTCTGAATTGGCCTTGGTGTCCTTGGTACGCCGATCTAGTGCGTCTGGTAGCAGATGCCTTTTGGCATCTACCGTAAGAAGGACCTGCTGTCGCTAGATCCCGTACACCATACGGTTTTTACAGTCGCTGGCTTGAGCGCCAGATGCTAAGAGACGGACCTGTCAGACTAGGTGATCTCTACCATGAGGAGTGCTCGGAAATCATCACCTAGGAAGATTACCAGCGCACTTGGAAGACCTCCATGTCCTTTTGTGAGGAAATGAGGTGGCATCTGCGTACTTATTGGTTCCAGAGTCCTGCTGTTCTTCAGAAAAAATGTTACTTTAAGTACAATTAGGGGGCAGGTATCTGCCCTGGCTGTCTTTTTTTCAACGACCTCTGGTGGCTCACTCTCTAGTGAGAACGTTTGTACAGTGGGTTCGACAGGCGGCCCCTCCGGTCCACCCTCCACTACCTCCGTGGGGCTTGTGTAGCAGAAGTCCTTTTGACGTCTACCACTTCGAGAGGACCTGCTGGTGCAGGGTCCCATAGGCCATCCTGCTTGCAGTCAATGGCTTCAACAGCATGGCCTCTAAGTGCCTCAGAAACCACCGTTAGAGAACATCAGGGAGATTCCCTTGTTGACACTTTCTCAGAAAGTGGTCCTTTTGGTGGCTGTTACGTCAGTTAGAACGGGTTTCTGAGCTGGCAGCCTGGTCATGCAAGCCCCTCCCTATCTGATCTTCCACAAAAATAAGGTGTTGCTGCGTCCGTGTTTCGACCTACCATCTCAAGAAAGACATTGTACTGCCATCCTTGTGTCCTCATCCGTCGGATCCTAAGGCCCCGACGTTGCATTCCTTGGACGTTGTCTAAACTCTGAGAGAATGCTTGTCTGGTATTGCTACGTTCCAGAGTCCAGACTCACTGTTTGTTTCGGTGGCTGGCCCCAAGTAGGGCCCAGTGGTCTCGTCGGCCACCATCTCTAGGTGGATCCGACAGATCGTTATTAGGCTTACGCCATGAAGGGTCAGGGACCTCCCTTTCCCGGCGCGTTCGACCAGGGCAAGAGGTGCCTCTTGGTTAAGGTCAGTTAAGATGGTTTTCTGAGCCGGCAGCCTTGTCTTGCAAGGCTCCTTATCTGATCTTCCACAAGGATAGGTGGTGCTGCGTCCGCAGCCTTCTTTTCTTCCTAGGGTCGTTCGACCTTCCATCTTAAGGAAGAAATTGTACTGCCATCCTTGTGTCCTCATCCGTCGTATCCTAAGGGGACAACGTTGTATTTCTTGGACGCTGTCCGAGCTCTGAGAACATCAAGCGTCTGTTTTACGAGGTGTGTAAGGCGGCGACCTGCTCGTCCGTTCACACTTTCACTAAACTTTACAAGTTGATGATGTGTGGCATCTTTGGATGCTTCTTTCAGCCACAAGGTATTGCAGACGGCTGTTTAGAGTTGCAACTCCTCCATTGAGGAGCTCTGTTTTGGGGTGAAGTTGTTTTAATGCTGTTCCCACCCCTCGTTTTGACATTGTTTTGGGATGTCCCACTTGTCAATAGGAAGCTGTGTCCATCCATGAACGAAAGAGTAAATAGTATTTTTTACTCACTGTAAAATCCTTATCTCTGAGTTCGTGGACGGACACAGCACCCACCCCTTGTTTTAAGTTTGTACTGCTTTTTGACAAACTGATCTGCGAGGTGCAGAGAGAGGGATTATACCCAGAGGGTCCGCCCCCTGGGCGGTGCTGTAGAGGGTGTGGTGTGTTAACACCTTTCTACAATTTTTCGGTCTAGTCACTCCTAAATGAAGGATAATACTCACTTGTCAATAGGAAGCTGTGTCCGTCTATCAACTCAAAGGATTTTACGGTGAGTAAAAAATCCTATTTTTCTCCTTCACTGATATGCGGCACTGAAAGGCTGCACTGGTGGGTATTTATGGGTGGGTCTGAAAGGCGGCTCTGATGGCTCACTGATGGGCATCACTGGTGGCACTGGCAGGCATTTTTCATTGGCACTAATTGGCAGCTGCCTGTGCACTGATTGGCATTACCCTGGTGGTCTAGGATGGCATACCTGGTGGTCCTGGGCGGGCATCCGAGGGGGGGGCGATCGGCTCTCCTCTACCCTGCATCTGTCAGACGCGAGTGAGAAAAGGCCCATCAACGGCTCTTCCTGTTTACATCGTGATCAGCTGTGATTGGACACGGCTGATCACGTGGTAGTCTGTCAGAGACTTTACCTAGATCGGAGTTGCGGTGTGTCAGACTGACATGCTGCAACAACGATTTCCGTGATGCGCGCCCGCGGGGGCGCGCATCGGCTTATCCTGACCATGTCATATGATGTCCGGTCAGGATAATGCAACCACTTTGCCGACGTTATTTTGCTATATGGTGGGCGGCAAGTGGTTAAGCTATCTGGGGAAGCTGAGCTCCCAGTCTTTTTTTTTTTTTTTTACCAGACCTTCAGATCCCAGCTGCCCACTGGATCCCTTGAGCTCTTCCACAGTTTACTTGTACACTCCAAGTGTCACCCACTCTCACCTGCTGGTTCCCTGACTTGAATACTGAAGCTTTCCCAACTTGTTCACCGTCCCCGGGTAGTGAAAAAGGCTGCTCTGGTACTTAAGACTTCTCAAACCTGGCCTCAGATTTACAGGAGTAGTTGTCCCTTACTGGCGATGGTGTCCCCTTTTATCTGTGACCTCTAGTTCTCACTTGCTGCTGGTAACAGGAGTGGTCGTCCCATGTGGCAATTGCTTCTCCTTCACCTTTGGCAACACTTGGTCCACCTGAACCTTTGCAACGATCAGGCTCCCCTCGGCCTGAGCCTCTACACACATGGCTAGACCCCAGGCTTCGGGCCTAACCTTCAGCTGCTGCTTCACACAGCCCTCAGGCTGGGGATAAAAGCACTGATCACCTGACTCATTCCCCTTAAATCGACTCTCCCAGCATGCTTGGCCACAAATATGATTGGCTGAGAAATTGTCTATTCACAACCCAAACTCACTGTGGTCTTGTCATTCTCATGCCAAAGGCAGCAATGCCACCCATTGACAGAAGAGAGAAATGCACTATATTCAGGCTTAGGGCAGAAAGTCAGTGGATACAACTACTAATTAGCCAGGTTAATTACCACCTAGCATAACTGAATTTGTTAGCAACCCTGCCTAATAAAGTGCTGCACTTATATCCCCAATAGAGCTGCACGATTAATAGTTAAATAGTTTTTGCTTAATCCTAATCCTTATAAGCTGCTATCTACAAATCTTTCCTCTCCTCTGAGAAGTGCCCCGTTTCTGTTAAAACAGAGTTAATTACCTGTGGGAGGGTCTACAGATTTTCATACTGTGTAATACCAACAATGGTATAGAGTCTGCAGTCTGGATCCACCCACTTACCTGTCATCTTGTTTGATGTCCCCTCTCTGCTGTTCCCAATACTTCACACAACACACAGAGCTGCTCTCACCCTCCCTTCTCCTCCCTTCTCCTTCCTCCTCCCCGTTGAAGACAGAACGATCTGAGCACACCTTTAGGAAAGCAGCAGACTTCAGTGAGTGTTGAAGTCCACTGGCAGTGCTCTGTATATTATATTCTACTCTCCTGGTAAATTTATAATACAAAGAATAAATTTTTAATGTAAAATCCAGCGCTGGCTTTTGTTAGCATTGCCTACATGGCGAGGATAGGGAGGACGTCGGTGGCGAGGATAGGGAGGACGTCGGTGGCGAGGATAGGGAGGACATTTCTAGCCCCACTACCACTGTACAATAAAGGAGACTCTGGGGACATATCCGGGCTCTAAACAGGGATATTTCACTTTAGATGACAGGGAGTTGTCAATGTCCATCTCCCCTGCAGACCTCTTATGTACTGTACACAGGTATGCTTTATACACATAGCACTGTGTTCATTTTAGAGAAGAGACACAGGAAACGGGTTACCATGCTCCTTATGTCTCCTCTTCTGAAATAACAGTGACTGTAGAGAGCTTACATGTGTTCATTGCTGGACATGAGCCCCTCACCCATTGGCTGGAGGAGAAGCCGACAGACTTGGAAAGCCTCTGAGAGAGGGGGGAGGAGGGGGGAATTCGGAGGACACAGGAAGGAACATCAATGACCAGGGGAGAGGTGTTGAAATCTTGCAGATAACAGCCAGAGAAAGGTGAGGAATACACTGCTTTTGTCATGCTGCTTCTGGGTTTTAGCTGGGGACACGTTGCCATGGAAACAGACACGTGAACAACGTCCACACTTTAGATAGCAGCCTGGGTGTGTACCTCTTAACCAAACGCACCCACATGTCCTCCAAAGGGAGGGAGTGAAGGAGGAGGGACTGGATTGTGGAGATGTTTACACCCCCTGGAAATGTTTGAACTGAGAAAAAACTGTTAGAGGCTGATTCTGCACTCTTCAAAAGACTATTCTGCAAAAACTAAAGGGCTGGGGAAAGTAGGAAATACAATGCAGGTATGAGGGGTGCATGTACCACCTATTTTTGCATTCCCATACTTCTCCTTTAGGAATCCAAAATGCGATTTATACTCCCCTCCCGATCTTAAAACAGCATTTCCTGATTCTATGTAACAAGTGCAGAAAGTTCTCTGTTCACTTCTGACAACTGACAAAAAAAAAAAATCCAGGCAGCCTGCCAAGTTTATCTCAACATAGCCAGATAACTATAAACAAAGTAACATTTCATTCTTAAATCAAATGGATGAACTTTGGTCTTTATATGAGGTCAGTTTAACCACTTAAAGCCTTTTTCTGACATTTGCTGCTTACAAGCTAAAGCAGTATTTTTTGCTAGAAAATTATTTAGAACTACAAAACTTTATTATATATATGAAAAAATGTTTATAGTTGCGCTAAGCATGGAATAATTGATTCCCATGAACCGTGAAATAAATCTACAATATGGCTCAAGTAGATTGGATTAATGGGTCTGCAGAGTGAACAAAATAGCTGAAATGGAAGACCGCATCCACCAGGCCAAGGATGACACGACAAAATATAGGACAACGTGGGCGTGTTGGATTCATTATAGAGAGATTGTGGACGCTACTGTCCCAACTACCAGCACTACCCCTCCCCCACAAACATGATCTTTCTTTCTCCCTCACACTCATCACAACAGTTTCTTACCCCTGTAGCCTCTGCCCCCCTCCCCCATTTTACCTTATCCCTCCCACATACTCCTTATACGATCTTCGTTATACATTACCTCCCCACTCCCTGCTGTTCCCCCTCCGAATACTAAAGTACCACGACCCTATTAAATCTCCCGTGAACGTGGACTCACCCATTATTACTATAAATTTACGATGGAGCTCACCTTCAACTGCATAACACACTGAACTTCTATGGTGCGTAATTTCTCGAGGCTCCTGGCCCCGCACCCACTCACAGCGTGGATCCCATTAGGGGTGATTGGGTGTCGTGGCGATATAGTTCAGTGGGCGCCAGAATCCCGCTTAGAGACCTATCATGCTCAATCCCATTATTGTTACCGAGCTCCATGCTTAAATAGTAGGCGCAGAGCCTTTATATTTCTTACAAGCTTTGGTTTATTGATGTCGCCACCTTTTCCATTTATGCTTTTGCAACTGTTCATGTTCTAATGTACATTTTTATTATCTTTTATACGCCTTTCCGTATGTTACTACTTACCTTTTGTAACATGTGTTGTGATCTCTGTATACCTGCAAACTCTAATAAAAATTTTGTAAACTAAAGTAGATTGGATTAAGGTGTAAAAAGGTATATAAATGTTCATCTATAAACATGTATATAACACATACATAAAGTGCAAAAACAATTTTTAGCTGAAAAGTAGTGACAGTGTGCCATCAATGAAGTGACCACATATAAGCCCAGGTTCACACTGGGGCTGCGGGAGTGAAGCCGTGCGAGTTCAGCTGAACTCGCACGATTTCACTCCTGCCTGTCAGTCCCGATTTCGGCTGCGATCACAGGGACATCTGTGCAGGTTTCTGCACAGATGTCAATGTAATTCGCGGCCCGAAATCGCAAAAAGTAGTACAGAAACTACTTTTTGAAATCGGTGCAGCGCCGCAGATGCGGTGTCGCACCGATTAGGACGCTTCCATTGCCGGCAAATACCGGCGTTTTGACATGCCAAATCGCATGTCAAAATACACCAGTGTGAACCAGGGCTAAGAGTCCATAAATGGCAAATAATTCAAATAGTCCATAAATAGCCACCGTGTCCACAGGTAAACGATCAGTACTTCCACAACATAAAGACCATTGGTTACACATGTAAAGGAAAGAGGATGCCTTGATGGTGTAAAATCTTTGGGGTTTTATTTAAAAACTTAACACATGGATATAAAACTCACATTTGGTAGAATAAGGAAGAGCCTTAAGTCTGTTGCGCCAGCCGGCCACAAACAAACCTGTCCGTTAGGAGATCGAGCAGTGGAGCCTGATGACGTCAGCGCGCCGCTCGTTCCGCCCAGCAGTAAAGGGTGATGACATCAGCGCGCTGCTCGTTCCGTAGCGAGCTGCACGCTGATGTCATCACCCTCCACTGCTCGATCTCCTAACGGACAGGTTTGTTTGGCCGGCGCAACAGACTTAAGGCTGTTCCCTATTCTACCAAATGTGATTTTATATCCATGTGTTAAGTTTTTAAATAAAACCCCAAAGATTTTACACCATCGAGGCATCCTCTTTGCTTTACATGTGTACCCAGTGGTCTTTATGTTGTGGAAGTACTGATCGTTCACCTGTGGACACGGTGGCTATCGGCAGCATTATTCAACTGGGCTCTGGTATATGCTTATTGATGTCCTCCGTCATAGGGGACCAAGGCGTTTTGGTAAGCAGATCTACTTACTAATGGTGGTGGATTTCACTTCGGTCTTCAGCCTTCAAGTGAAGAATCTGATTGTCAACTGTATATTTGCACGGGTGTTTATTAACACAGTTGTATTTTATGGACTATTTGAATTATTTGCTATTTATGGACTCTTATATGTGGTCACGTCATTGATGGCACACTGTCATTACTTTTCAACGAAGAATTGTTTTTGCACTTTATGTATGTGTTACCAGATGAAGGTTTATAGATGAACATTTATATACCTTTTTACACCTTAATCCAATCTACTTTAGCCATTTTGTAGATTTCTTTCATGGTTCATGGGAATCAATTATTCCATGCTTAGCGCAACTATATACATTTTTCGCTTTTTCACGGATTTTTTGTTTTCAGGTTAGTTGCTGCTCATAACCACAGTTTAGGCATCATTTGGTCTACAACTGATTGCCTCCTCCATCCGAGCGCAGTTGCTTTTTTCTTTCTTTTTATTATAATATAAACACTATAAACACTGTATTTGTATATTGCAAATGCATTTTTGGGGGGGAAAAATGCACTTTAATGAATCAAAAAAACAAAAAACTAAACAGTAAAGTTAGCACAATTTTGTTAGTATAATGTGAAAGATGATGCCGCGAGAATCGTGATCTTTATTCTAAGCAAAAAAAATTAAAGATTCTCATTTTAGCCATAATCGTGCAGTTGTAATCCCCAATATATCAAGCATTTTTCCTGTCCTACTGTACGAGTAATCCAAAAGAAGTTTGGACATCTGTACATTTTATAGTGTTCATCTTGGAGTGGTAGGATTATAGAGGGATGCCTGGTGGAATGTCCTCAAAAGCTTTGCCATTGTCCAATCACCTGAAGGTAGCAGCCTAAAACCCCTGGGTCTATGAATATCTAGTGTGTGTTCTGTACTGTGCTCCAAGACCAAATTTACAGGCAAGTCAAAATTCCCTTTTATTTATTTGCATAATTTTTTTTTTTTTTGTTTATAGATCATAAATAAAATACAAAATTGTTGAAATGAGTACAGGAAAGTTAACACTGTGATAAATAAATTTTGTATTTGCTTTATTTTTATTTTTTATTTTTTTTTATAGGTGCTTCAAAAGCTTTTTCCGAAGTTGGATCTGGTTGTTGACCGGTTGCTAGACATATACATTCAACTTACAGGCGATAAGCATCAAACATTGTCGATCCTCCACACTCCTAATTCTTGTGACGCCTCTTTTCCTGAAGGTCCAAAGCTAGAAGACAAGAAGCTAAATCTTGAAGGTAGAGGACTGTCACTAAGGTAAGTGTTAATCTGTAATGCAAATTAAATCCATGTTCAAAGCACAGTGCTAAAAGGCTTATACATACCTTCTTTATTTCTAAGTGGATCAAACTACCCCCCCCCGGTCACTTTAATAGCCCTTTCACACTGCTGCCGCTCATAGGGGTAAAAGGCCGGTATTTTACCATCGGATTTGTGGCGCATTTCGGCCGCTAGGAGGGCGCTTTTAATCCCCGCTAGCGGCTGAGAAAGGGTTAAACCCGCCCGCAATGCGCCACTATAGCGGCGCTGCCCATTCATTTCAATGGGTAGGAGCGGTGAGTTCGCTCCAAAGAAGCTGCTGGCAGGACTTTTTCTGACGCCCTGCCAGCGCACCGCTCCAGTGTGAAGCGCTTGGGCTTTCACACTGGAATGAATGAAGCAGCTGTTTAAGGGAGGATTGCAGGTGCTGCTATTAATGCTATAACGCCTGTAATACGGCCCTCAGTGTGAAAGGGGTTTAACTGACAGTTGGGACACTGTACTCAAATAAAAGTGGATTCACTGAAGGAAAAGCAAGATGTGTTTCAGCTTGGCTGAAACACGATCTTTCCTTTCCTCCCTGACAGAACAGTGGTGTGCTTTGTTTACATGGGCGCACCGATGCGCTCTCTCCTGTGCATGATCAGCAGGCCGCAGCGGCCCCCTAACTGCGCGCGCGACATTATGTACAGGTACGTGATTTTGCATGCCCCGCCGCAGTAAATGTACGTGGGGCGGCCTGGGAGCGGTTAAGCTGAATTACTCTTTCGTCCATGGACCGACACAGCTTCTCTATTGACAAAGTGGGTATTATCCGTTAATTAGGAGTGACTAGGCAGAAAAACTTGTAAAAAGTGTTGCATCACACCTTCTACAGTACCGCCCAGGGGGCGGACCCTCTGGGTATACCCTCTCAGTCTGCACATCGCAGATCAGTTTTTTTCTGTCTAGCAAGGAGTAGGACATGGCTCCCTTGGGGCCCATTGGTACGGGAAAAAAAAAATATATATATATATATATATATATATATATATATATATATATATATATATATAATTTTTTTTTTTTATTTTTTTTTTTGCTACATTTGTTGTTTCCTGCGATCTTCGATCAACTGCCGACTGGGTGACAGGCTGGATCCTCGATCCTTGTAGTCTCCCCAGTTTTGGCCATCGAGCGTGTGCCGACCCTAGCTACGTGCTGGGTTTTCCACGACATGACCTTACGGCCGAGTCGCAGCAGCCTGGCCGGTGAGCTTACGCTCCAAGGCTTGCATCGGACCGCTCAGCTTCGGCTGACCTTACGGCCGAGTCGCAGCAGCCTGTCCGGTGAGCGTCATGCTCCAGGGCATACATATGATCGTCCCTTCTGGGTCCAATCACAGCATGCCTGGCCAACAGTCACCTTCCGTGCGCGGACTATGATCTGTTTGGAATGTCTTCCAGCAGAATACATGCAGGATAGGTAAGTAAAACTCCCCTGCCTCGGCTGGGTGATTTAGCTGGACATTCCTGGAGAGATCAAGTAAGTGGTTGTGGCCCCTTTCTTCACTCTCTCCCTGCCTTTCCCTCCTCCCTGGGCTTCTAGCTAAAGGTTGCTGGGTGCTGGGGGTCACCTAGGGGGTCCCACTGGAGCGGGGCTGGCTGTAACTAACATTTAAAAGAAATGTCATTTTTGCTTACCTGTGTTTCTGTGTCTCCATGCTGTCGGCGGCCATTTTGAGGTGGTCCATGCCAAGTTTGGCCTCTTGTAACTGCCTGGCGGCCATCTTCCTGTGGTTCGGCCACACCCACTGGCCCCTATCAGGTGATCGGCGGCCATGTTTGTCCACCCTGTATGCAGATATTGCCGTTCGGCGGCCATCTTTTTGTGGGCTATGGATGCTTGACCTCTATCTTCTGTCGGCGGCCATTTTCTTAGAGCCCACATTATCTTCCATACAGACGTTTTTGGCAACCATTTTGCGAGAGCCTCCGGCCTCTAGGGTGCATTACACTGGCGCGAAAATTCACACAGGAAGTGCTGATAAAAGAAGCAGACTGACACAGCAGAAAGGGGACAGCATCACAGGCGCAGCATAGCAGTACCTATCCAGGGTGGTGAGTCCTCTGGGTAACCCAGCATCTCTGCAGCACAGGAGGGTGGCCTATTGATATCTTGCCTGGAGCCCTGTGAGTGTCAGCGTGTGGTCAGCATGGCATCTGAGCCAGATGTCTTCTCCCCTGAAACACCAGATTTAGCAGCTGGTGTCCCTGAGGTGTCTATGGACGCTATGTCGGCAATCCTAGAGGCGTTTGCTGCCAGGGTGGAAGCAGCACACGGTAATACAGGGGGTAATAAACGCCCCCGTCCCCTGCAATCTTCTGGGGATATTTCTGATGCAGAACCAGGTCCAGCTACGGCTCATGGCCCAGATTCTGATGCATCAGACTGCAGACCGTGACCGATCGGACAGTGAGGAGGACTCCAAGTCCAGGTCAGTATGCGAGACGGCTTTGGTATCTGACCTTATTACTGCAGTGCGGGATACACTAAAGTTGGAAAGGACTGAAGAAGTAGCAGATACTCCAGTCCCCTTTGGGTTTCGTAAACCTGCCCGCACTGCTAAGCTGTTCCCTTGTGTGTCTTATTTTGACAAACTCTTATACAAGGAATGGGAGGACCCACTGAGGGTCTTTACAGCCCCAAAGAGGTTTGCAGTACGGTACCCCTTTGAGGAGAGTTTTCTGAAGATATGGACCTCTCCCCCTATAGTGGACCCTTCGGTGTCCAGACTTAATAGAGCCACCACTATTCCAGTAGAAGGGGCTCCTGTTTTCAAGGACCCTGTGGATAAGAAGGCTGAAGCACTCGCTCGCTACCTATACTCAGTGGTAGGCTCGGCAGTATGCCCGGCATTGGCGGGGGCCCTAGTGTCTCACACACTTACTGAATGGGCAAAATTGCTACTCCAGGGGTTAAAGGAGCGAGATGCTCCTCCTAATGAGATAACTTTGGCCGACCAGTTGGTCCAGGGCCTTAAGTTTGTCTGCGAGTCAGACATGGATACTATTCCCCTGCTGTCAAGAGCTTCGGTTTATGCAGTAGCAATACGCCGCCTGATCTGGCTAAAGGGCTGGTCTGCGGACCAGACTTCCAAGAAAGCCCTATTGGATCTGCCTTTTAAGGGAGACAGACTTTTTGGGGCTTCTCTGGATGACATCATCAAGGATGCCACAGGAGGTAAAAGCACTTTGCTTCCCCAAACTAGCAAGGGTAAGGGACCACGCCAAGGGCCCTCCTTTACTGCACGTAAGCGTTTTTTTCGCCCCCTTAAGGCGACAGGGAAAAGACCCCAGGCCGATAAAGCGCCTGCCCAAGGACAAAAGCGTCCTTGGTCCCGCAGACCCAACAAGCCTGTGGACAAATCTGCGTCCACATGAAGGTCCGCCCCCACCCAGCTCTCGGGTGGGGGGATGTCTTCGCAAATTCGCGACTCAGTGGACTGCTCTAGTCTCCGACAGGTGGGTTTGCGAAGTAATCTCCTCAGGCTACAAGATAGAATTTCTCTCTTGTCCACCAGACAGATTCATCACCTCCAATCTCCAGCTACTACCGACCCGTCGGGAGGCCCTGTATGGGGCGGTCCAGGGTCTACTGGAACGCGGGGTAGTTATTCCAGTTCCAGAACAGGAACGGGGTCAGGGTTTTTACTCATCTGTTCATTGTGCCAAAGAAGGAGGGGGTTCGTCCAATCTTGGATCTCAGAGCCCTCAATTGCTTTGTGAAGGTACAAAGATTTCGGATGGAGTCGGTTCGATCCGTAGTCACGGCTCTCCATCCGGGGGACTTTCTGGCCTCCTTGGACATCAAGGACGCATACCTGCATGTCCCCATATACTCCAGACACCAGAGGTTTCTGCGATTT
Source organism: Rana muscosa (assembly GCA_029206835.1). Taxonomy (NCBI): domain Eukaryota; kingdom Metazoa; phylum Chordata; class Amphibia; order Anura; family Ranidae; genus Rana; species Rana muscosa. The sequence continues at coordinate 548,141,434 of CM055122.1, forward strand.
GCTATCGGGAAGAACCACTACCAGTTTGTGGCCCTCCCGTTTGGCCTTGCCTCAGCACCCAGGACGTTCACCAAGGTGCTCGCTCCGATTCTGGCACTTCTAAGACAGCGGGGTATCGCTATCACAGGTTACTTGGACGACCTTCTGCTGAAGGCCCCTTCAAGCTCAGAATTAGAGGTAAGCGTGTCCATTACCTGTCAGACTCTTCGAGACTGTGGTTGGATACTAAACACGCAAAAGTCAGTATTGGTGCCCACTCAACGCCTAGTGTACCTGGGGTTGATTCTGGATTCCTCAGAGGCAAAGGTATTCCTCCCTGTGGAGAAGTTGCAGACCCTCCGGGCTGCAGTACGGCAGCTGACTTCCAGGAATTGGTCGTCACTCCGTTTTTGCATGCGAGTGTTGGGCCTCATGGTAGCCTCCTTCGAGGCGGTCCCATATGCTCAATACCACACTCGAGTGTTACAGAAGGAAGTTCTGTCCAGATGGAACAGATGCACTTCATCTCTGGATTATCAAATCCGAGTGAGCCACCTAGTCAGGAGATCCCTGGTATGGTGGCTGACAGCACCGGCTCTAATGGCCGGGAAGTCATTTCTTCCAGTTTACTGGATAGTGATAACGACGGACGCCAGCCTTACAGGTTGGGGGGGAGTCTGGGGTGTCCAGTCGGCGCAAGGTCGCTGGACCCCAGAGGAAGCCCTCCTGCCGATCAATGTCCTGGAGATCCGGGCAATCAAGCTGTGCCTCTTCAAATGGTCTCAGAGACTGCAAGGGCGTCCAGTCAGGATCCAGTCAGACAACGCCACAGCAGTGGCATATGTCAGTCATCAAGGAGGAACAAGAAGCTCAGCTGCAGCATCGGAGATCGCTCGCATCCTGAAGTGGGCAGAGAGGAGCGTACCGGCACTGTCGGCCGTGTACATTCCGGGTGTGGAAAACTGGCAGGCGGACTACCTGAGCCACCAGATGCTGGACCAGGGAGAATGGTCCTTACACCAGGAGGTGTTCCAACTCCTCTGCCAAAGATGGGGCACACCAGACGTAGATCTTCTGGCTTCCCGACTCAATCGGAAGGTATTGAGGTTTGTGGCCCGGTCAAGAGACCCATGGGCAGACGCAACGGACGCGTTGGTAGCATCGTGGGGTCAGTATCGGCTAATCTATGCCTTCCCTCCCTTAAGGCTTCTTCCTCTTCTGCTCCGCAGAGTGGAGGCAGAGGGAATTCCAATGATCCTAATCGCTCCAGATTGGCCTCAGCGTCCTTGGTACGCCGATCTAGTACGTCTGGTAGCAGACGTCCCCTGGCGTCTACCACTACGGAAGGACCTGCTATCGCAAGGTCCCATATTCCATCCTGCTTTACAGTCATTGGCTTTAACGGCATGGCTGTTGAGAACCAGGTACTGAGAGATCGGGGCCTGTCAGACTCAGTAATCTCTACTATGAGAAGTGCTCGGAAACCGTCCTCTAGGAAGGTCTATCACCGCACTTGGAGGGCCTACATCTCCATGTGTGAGGAAATGAAATGGCACCCACGTACCTATTTGGTTTCCAGAATCCTGCTGTTTTTACAGCATGGGGTAGACCAAAGGCTTGCCCTAAGTACGATTAAGGGACAGATATCTGCCCTGGCTGTCTTTTTTCAGCGACCCCTGGCGACTCACTCTCTCGTGAGTACATTTGTGCAGGGGGTTCGACATGTGGCCCCTCCGGTCCGGCCCCCGTTACCTCCGTGGGACTTGAACCTGGTCCTCTTGGTGCTTCAGAAGGCACCGTTTGAGAATATTAGAGATATTCCCCTGTTAACACTTTCTCAGAAGGTGGTCTTTTTGGTGGCTGTTACGTCAGACGAGTCTCTGAGCTGGCAGCCCTGTCCTGCAAGGCTCCCTATTTGATTTTCCACAAGGATAAGGTGGTGCTGCGGCCGCAGCCTTCCTTTCTTCCGAAAGTCGTTTCGGCTTTTCATCTCAACGAAGACATTGTACTTCCATCCTTGTGTCCTCAGCCGTCGAATACTAAGGAGTCGGCGTTGCATTCCTTGGACGTTGTCCGAGCTTTGAGAGTATACCTATCTGCTACTTCCCTGTTCCGGAAGTCAGACTCACTGTTTGTTTCGGTGGCTGGTCCCAAGAAGGGCCAAGCAGTCTCATCGGCCACCATCTCTAGGTGGATCCGACAGATAGTAATCCAGGCTTACGCCTTAAAGGGTCCGGCGCCCCCCTTTCCTGTCACGGCGCATTCGACCAGGGCAATAGGTGCCTCTTGGGCTTTCCGACATCAAGCGTCTGTTTCCCAACTATGTAAAGCGGCGACTTGGTCGTCCGCTCACACTTTCACAAAATTCTACAAAGTTGATGTAGGTGCATCTTCGGATGCCTCTTTCGGCCGCAAGGTTTTGCAGGCGGCTGTTTAGAGTTGCAACTCCTCCATTGGAGGAGTGCTGTTTTGTGTTTTGAGGTGAAGTTTGTTTTTATGCTGTTACCACCCCTCGTTTTTTCTCTGACACTGCTTTGGGACGTCCCACTTTGTCAATAGAGAAGCTGTGTCGGTCCATGGACGAAAGAGTAAATAGGATTTTTTACTCACCGTAAAATTATTTTCTCTGAGTCCATGGACCGACACAGCACCCACCCCTCCTTTTTAAGTTTGTACTGCTTTTTGACGAACTGATCTGCGATGTGCAGACTGAGAGGGTATACCCAGAGGGTCCGCCCCCTGGGCGGTACTGTAGAAGGTGTGATGCAACACTTTTTACAAGTTTTTCTGCCTAGTCACTCCTAATTAACGGATAATACCCACTTTGTCAATAGAGAAGCTGTGTCGGTCCATGGACTCAGAGAAAAGGATTTTACGGTGAGTAAAAAATCCTATTTTACTCATTCCAATGAAGATTTTAGGAGGTGCATCTTGCTAAATGGTCTGTTTTGTGATGCAGAGTGTGATTGTAAATTAACAAAATTGAGTAACTGATGACCAAGCCAATGGATTGTGTACGAGGCTAGTGTATTTTTTATTTTAATTTGGGGTTCACCTACTTTTTTGGGGAAACGCTTTTTAAAGCTTACATCTTTTAAACATGTGACTTGTTGCTCAAGGGCACAATGAAAGAATATTTGCTTTATGTTTTGTATAAACCATATGTGAGCCCATGCTATTGTTTGTAGTATATATTTTGCGAAATAGATGTTTGAAGAATATTACAAAAACATTATGTGGAGTAAATTTCATAATTTTATGGCCGTTTTGTTGCTTATAACCTTTTGCAGAGACTTGCTGAAGTGGTGTAACAGAATTGACTATAACTTTGATGGCACATCATCAAGCACTGCTTTGAATATATTTCATGAGGTGAGATAAATTGATAGATGAACAGTAGTGCCCCTGTAACCTGTTGTCTGATTAGATACAAAAGCCTAACTTTTCTTGTGTTTGTGTCCAGGCCCTTGACTGTTTTACTGGCATGCTTTCTAAACCCTGCAGTAGACTCAAGATTGCTGAAATAATTGGAAGCAAATTAAATATTTCTAAGCAAAAAGTAAGTGTTTAAATGCTGCCTCTTTCCCATTATGCAAGCCACGCTCTTCATTTCATATTCAATTCTCCTCTTTTCTCTTTTTAGTTTAGACTTGAATCTTGCCATATATTTTGATATTAAATTGATTGTATAGTCTCAAGGTTTTTCATCGTAATGCATTAAGGTGAAAACCCACGTTTGCTGTAGCTGCCCCCAAACCCCCCTTTTTCTTGAGCCCGATCCAATCCAGCGATCTGCATGAGCCCATTGGCTCCAGCCGCTATCAATCAAATCCAGTGATGCGGGAGGGAGGTGTTGTCGAGTCCCTCTGTGTCAATAGACGCAGCAGCGGAACTCTGGAGCGAGCCCGCAGGGGTGCCCCAATGCAAAGCAGCTTTCTGTTGGGGGCCCCCTAATGAAGAAAAGAAGCCAGAAGAGGAGAATCGGGGCTGCTCTGTGCAAAACCCTTGTACAAAGCAGGCAAGTATAACATAGTGTGTGTGTGTGTGTGTGTGTGTATGTATATATGTATGTGTGTGTGTGTGTGTGTGTGTATATATATATATATACATATATAACAACCTTTAAAAAAACTCAATGTTTTTAACCACAGCTGATTCATTGGCAACTAAACTCGTACACTTTTTTTTTTTTTTTTTTTTTTTTTATAGGCGGAATTTTATTGCCAGCTTTATAAGCCAGAGATTGCTGTCCGAGAGTTGGATGTCTCTGTTGGAAGAGTGGAGATGCTTCGAAAACAGACTGATACAATTCGTGTTCACAAGTACGTTTTATGTTCTGGACATTCTTGTTTAATCTCATAGTAACTTGGTAAATGCTTGCCCCTTTTCTAAATAGTTTGGTAATGGCTACTGAATCTAGACGGTTACAGACTTGGGGTTTCATAAACAGTTAAGACGTTTAGGTTTATGGTGGTAGTGATGGCAGAGAGTCAGGTAGTGTACATTGGTGTAGTGGCACCAAGTGCAGAAGCGTTTTAAGTGGTTCAGCAAAAGTCTGAAGACGGTGTATAATGACTTGCCTTGCAGGTTTGAATCCAGAGAACAATCAGTTAGGTTTAATCAAAAAATAAACCCTGATGAACAAAACCACTGAAACAAAGGGAAATCTTTAATTTTGAGGAGAATTTTCAATTGGGGGTCAAGTATTTTGCGTACAGCAAGATGGCAATTGTCTTTACTTCCTGTTGGTCTCCAAGACAGGAAGTGAAGGGAAATAAATTTCAAGGGTTTTTGCCTTTTTTTTGTTAACCCAAGATGTTTCCCAGGGGCAATTGGCACAGATTCTTTTGATTTGTTTTCCAACTTAACACGATTTCTTTATCACCGTAAATCATGGGACACAGAGCAGCCATTACTATCTGGGTTATACGCCACTTACTGGTGAATGGACACTGGCAGATCAATCAAGAAGTCCTTCCCTATTTAGCCCCTTCTACACAGGAAGTACCTCAGTTTTTTTTTTTGAGGTCTCGTTTTCTCTCAGTAGCCACTGGGGGCAGTGTGCTGTTTAATCATGCACTGTGTACTAATATTTAAAAAATTTATAAAAATAAGACTTTACAATCACTTTTAAGGTGGTTTCTTCATTCTAGCTGAATCCGGACATTGTGTTGCTATCTTTTTGTCCTAATCTTGATCAACCTAAACAAAAGGTGCTATATTCTTTGGCTGTTTCAAACTGTTTAGGTCTCTGGCTATTTTTTGACATTCTGGTTCCCTTTTTGTTCTACCCAAGGGTCCTTGTATGGGTTGGGCATGATTTCTAATTGCATTTGTTCGCTCATTTGGTAGCAACATAACCCAAGTTAGTCCTTAATAGTAACTCTTGTGTCCTGTGATGTACTCGAAGAAAAGGCTTTTACAGGTAAAACCAAATCCAAATTTTTTACTTACCGAATTTGAGTCTGCAAACCACAAGCCCTCCTCACTGCATTTCTTTAACCTCTTTACGCTGACAGTATGCAAAAATGCGGCATCACTGGATTGGATTTTTTTCCATGAGGCCACATATTTGCATATCTACCTTTTTTGTGCTGGGACACTCCCAGCACAGACCCGGGGTATCACCCAGAGGTCTGGGCCCCGTTCTAACTATCAAAACCCGGAACGTCTGATTCCAGGTCACCTGATCACTGTGATAGCCTCTGATTGGCTATAAGTTATCAGTCACGTTAAAGCCCTCCCTCATATCTTCTGTCTGACTGGACAAGATAGATGCATTGTATCTTTCTCTGTCCTTGCAGAGCTAAAAAAAAAGTGTGTGTAAAAAAAAGAAAAAAAAAAAATTAAAAATTCCTAAAGCAGCGTTTGAGCTAGGTCAGCCCCAGGGTTAGTGTTTGGGTCGAGGTCAGGGTCAAAGGTCAAGGTTAGTATTTTTTTAGACGGTTTTATTTATTTTATTAGTATCTGTGTGTTTTAGGTAGGATAAAAAAAAGCAAAATGCGCACAACTGTTTCTGGGCTGTACTACGGGTACAAACAAAAACGAACTAACCTACACATGTGGTATCGCTGCAATCAAAAGCAGGACAATTTATTTTGGGTTGTTTTTTGGTAGGTTATTGTAGTAGCTACAGTTACATTTGAGAACCTTTTTTTTTTTTTCTTTTTTTCGTTATTAGGCCAGTTTTCCTTTTAAGATGATAAAATAATCAGCCATAACTATTTACCACTAAATAAAAGACCAATTTATCCTGAAAAAGGTATAATCTACCTAGTTGTGATATGTGTTCGTAAAACCGTACATATCAAAGTTGCAAAATTTGGGCTTGGGCATTAAGATTTGTTTTACCTTTTAGGTGCAACGGTCTTAAAGATGACATTGTTTAAAGCATTTCAGATCCTTTTTTTCTTTTATTTATTTTTTAATATTGTCTTTACGGGATTCAATGTGTTTTTGCTTTACTATGTTTACATATTTTTTATATACAGGGAGAAGATTACATTTGCTGCCACTCGACCATCCTCCATATTGATTGAACAGATTGCAGTGTGTGTTAATAAAGGAGAGCCTGTTCTGTTGGTGGGAGAAACTGGCACTGGCAAAACTTCCACAGTCCAATATCTTGCTCACGTTGCAGGTAATTGAAGTGTAGTGTGAGTCTCGCAAAGACGAAAGGATTAATTGGATCATGCTGAATGAGAATAAAACTGAAAATAAAAATATTGTAGTTCTGTGTTTAACTGCTGAAAATAAATTACATGAGGTTTTTCACTGCATACTAGTACACTATGACAGACGTGCCTGCAAACAAAGCTCTCCAGTGGCGTGATACCACAGCTTGCCCAATGCTTCCATCTTCACCCGGTCTTCTTTCTGGGTACTGTATCTCCAGCCGCTTGAATGGCTGGGTTGTTGTGATGTCATTCCCGCACAGGAATCACATTGCCATGGCACACATAGCAGGCCATAAATGTGGTCTGTGCTATGCATGCGTGGATCAGATCACACTTATTGCTGACAGAAAGGGGAAACAATTATGACATGAGACCTTTTTAGGGTCTTTTCCGTTTAAAAAAAAAACCTGCCTGTCAGTGGTTAACATATTGACTTTACTACCACTTTAACCACTTCAGCCCCGGAAGATTTGGCTGCTCAATGACCAGGCCATTTTTTGCGATTCGGCACTGCGTCGCTTTAACTGTCAATTTTGCGGTCGTGCGACGCTGTACCCAAACAAAATTGACGTCCTTTTTTCCCCACAAATAGTTCTCTTTTGTTGGTATTTGATCACCTCCTGCGGTTTATTTTTTGTGCTATAAACAAGAGCGACAATTTTGAAAAAAAATCTTTTCGTTTTTGCTATAATATCCCAATTTTAATTTTTTTACATTTTATCCTCAGTTTAGGCCGATATGTATTCTACATATTTCTGGTAAAAAAAATCGCAATAAGTGTATATTGGTTTGCGCAAACGTTATAGCATCTACAAAATATGGGATAGATTTTTTTTTTTTTTAACTAGTAATGGTGGTGATCTGCGATATTGCGGTGGACACATTGGACACTTGACACTTTTTTGGGATAATTTACATCCTGTAAGCTGCAGGTGGGGCTTCAATGGATTGGACCTGTTTTTCCAGCACATCCCACAGATGCTCGATTTGGATTGAGATTTAGAGAATTTGGAGGGCGAGTCAACACCTCCAAACTATCAAAACTAAATAGTATATCACGCACAAGTGAAAAATGTATTTATAAAAATATATCAGGAGCAACAAACTTTGTGATATCATGGTATAACATGTAATAACCAAAAGAAGTCGCACTATACAATATGAACCAGAAAGGTATAAATTAAGTGGCCCAGTGTGAATTAATATCAATGATTATACACAACCATAAACTATTAAGTTCAAATGTCCATATAACATCCATAACTGCCACACTAAGTGAATTGAATTAATCTGCTTCAATATTGCATAATTGGCATTCAAACATGAAACAAATCCATAAAGTGCAAATGCAAAGAATATATACTGTAAATTTCGATATTGAAGTGCAATAAACCAATGTGAACATTTAATTTTACACATAAAAAATATTGAAAAAAATCATTCCTTCAAAGGTGAATTGATCTATATACAATGCTCCAAAGAAAATTCTTCAGTGACTTGTGATGGTGCTTCAGGGTAAAAACTCTCGGTGACTTCACACACGTGCTCACCTCAGGGAATGTGACCGCACAGCTACGTTTGGTCAGACAAGCAGTAGAACCATCACTGGGCTCAAGGTTAATGCACTCTGCAAATCCTCAGATGCTTCAATATAGATTTTCTCGGTTCATATAAAAAAATAGGCTGAAGAGTGTGATACCGCTTTAGCTCAAAAATGTACTGTATAAAATAAGCCAGAGTACTTACATGCTGTAGGTGCTACCAGCGCCACCACTCTATATAAAGCTTTGACATAAACGAAATTCTCAATCCACTAGGCAAAAGGCTCTTTGTTTCTAACAGCCGTGTTGAGATCAGCTTGTCAGCTGACTCCTCCACCGTTCTGGACCTACGCGTGTCGACACAGGGCTTGTCACGTGTCTGACTGATGCTATTGTGTCCTACATGACAGTAGTTGCCAGTTGTGCCATCAGCTCACCAGAAATGGCAAATATTAGGACACAGTATGACATTTATTAGGTATCACCAGGTGCATAAGGAAACCTTTACACAACCTTCACCCAAGCAATGCACTCGCAGATTTGAATGAGGAATTGAATGAACATCAATCAGTAGTTGGGACTCTTCAGTAAATACCATAAGTTGAATGGGGAATGTTATCCAGAACACCACACTAAATAAGCTCATCAACCAGGAGCCCAAAAATACTTTTTTATATTTTGTAGTATTTATTGACTTTAAAATTCTTAAAAGTATTAAAACATGAGACAGAGTAAGGGCACTTACGCTGTGACCTCCGTTCCAAATACATGGAAGCGCCGGCGTGACGTCGGCAAATGGGGCCCCTCTTGACGCTTGCCGCGCACACCATCAAGGGAATGCCTCAAGCTGATACCAATGAGCCCCTAACCAGTTCTGTTGCCGGAAATCTGGAAACCATTTCCGCCCACAGAACTGGTTATTTAAGGGTCTCATTGTTTGGCGTCGGCTTTTCTGGTGGGATTTTATTGCATGTGGGTGCAGCGCGGTGGTTGGAGAAGATAATTTTGGTGCACAGTTGGTTTGTTTTTAAAGATCTCGCTTTTATGTCCACATAATTGTTACTTGTACTTTCTTATTTTTGCAATAATATGCTTTCTATGATTTTTTTTTTTTTTTTTACACACTCATGGGAGGATATGAGAAGTAAAGGACTTTGGATGTTATGGGTGATAAAGAGTGACACCTGGTGGCCATTTGTATAGCTGCACATACCTGATACAGTGCCTTTAAAGTATTCACACCCCTTGAAATTTTCCACATTTTGTCATGTTACAACCAAAAACGTAAATGTTTTTTTATGTGATGGACCAATACAAAGTGGCACATAATTGTGAAGTGCAAGGAAAATGATTTTCATAATTTTTTACTAAACATGTGAAAAGTGTGGCGTGCGTTTTTGTATTCAGCCCTCCTGAGTCCATACTTTGTAGAATCACCTTTCGCTGCAATTACAGCTGCAAGTCTTTTTGGGGATGTCTCTACACATCTAGAGTGACATTTTTGAGTATTCTTCGCAAAATGGCTCAAGCGCTGTCAAATTGTATGGAGAGCATCTGGGTACAGCAATTTTCTTGTCTTGCTACAGATTCTCAATTGGATTTAAGTCTGGACTTTGACTGGGCCATTCTAAAAAATGAATATGCTTTGATCTAAACAAGTAGTCTCAAATTGGCGGCCCTCCAGCTGTTGTGAAACTACAAGTCCCATTTGGCATTGCAAGGCTGACGGTTACATGACTCCCACAGGCAGAGGCATGATGGGACTTGTAGTTTTGCAACAGCTGGAGGGCCACAAGTTTGAGACCCCCGATCTAAGCCATTCCATTGTAGCTCTGGCTGTATGTTTAGGGTCATTGTCCAGCTGGAAGGTGAACCTCTGCCCCAGTCTAAAATCTTTTGCAGACACTAACGGCTTTTCTTCTAAGATTGCCCTGTATTTGGCTCCATCCATCTTCCTATCAACTCTGACCAGCTTCCCTGTCCCTGCTTAAAAGTGGTGTGTTCAGGGTGATGTGCAGTGTTTGTTTTCCACCACACATAGTGCTTTGCTTTTAGGTCAAAAAGTTCAGTTTTGGTCTCATCTGACCAGAGCACCTTCTTCCACATGTTTGCTGTGTCCCCCCACAGGGCTTCTCGCAAACTGCAAACAGGACTGCTTATGGCTTGCTTTCAACAACGGCTTTCTTCTTGCCACTCTTCCATAAAGGCCAGATTTGTGGAGTGCACGACTAATAGTTGTCCTGTGGACTGATTCTCCTTCCTGAGCTGTGGATCTCGGCAGCTCCTCCAGGGTTACCATGGGCCTCCTGGCTGCTTCTCTGATTAATGCTCTCCTTGCCCAGCCTGTGAGTTCAGGGGGATGGCCATATCTTGGTAGGTTTGCAGTTGTACTTTGGTCTTTCCATTTTCAGATGATTGAGCAGTGCTCCGTGAGATGTTCAAAGCTTAAAATATTAGTTTTATAACCTAACCCTGCTTTAAACTTCTCCAACTTTATTACTGACCTGTCTGGTGTGTTCCTTGTCCTTCATTATGCTGTTTGTTCTCTAAGGTTCTTTAACAAACCTGAGGGCTTCACAGAACAGATGTATTTATACTGAGATTAAATTAGACAGGTGGACTATATTTACTAATTAGGTGACTTCTAAAGGTAATTGGTTCCACTAGATTTTAGTTAGGGCCATCAGAGTAAAGGGGGCTGAATACAAATGAACGCCACCCTTTTCACAAATTTGTAAATATTGTTGACAACCATTTTATCATTTTCCTTCCACTACAGTTATATGCCACTTTGTGTTGGTCTATCACATAAAATCCCAATGAAATACTTTTACATTTTTGCTTGTAACGTGACAAAATGTGGAAATCTTCTAGGGGTATGAATGCTTTTTTAAGGCTCTGTATGACCCATTTATTTGAGGGCCTGTTTTTCTGGTGAGGGTTTTAAAGTTTTTTCCTTTTCATCTTAATCCGGACATTGCTGTCCTTCTGTGCGAAGTCTCAGACACCAGGGGAAAAGACCCTTCACCCCTTCAATCTTGTCCATGCTGTCAGGTGTTACTTGAAAAAGACTTCTACAATTCAGCAGTTGGATTCCCTCTTTGTGCTTCCTGAAGGGCCCAAGGAGTGGTCACATAGCTTTCAAATCTACTTTCCTCAAGGCATCCGTTGGCTTGTTTGATAACCTGATTCATGAAGTTTGAGCTGGGAACATATATCTGTAGTATTTTCTTATCGGAGTCCCTTCTCCTGCTCCTTAGCTATGTTATCAGACTTCTGCAAGGAGCTTGACTTGTCACAGCACAGCTCTGCACATTACTTCCTTCCTTTGCCAATGTGGAGTGGGGGTGTGTGCCTTTCGTCCAATCAGCTGTCTTGGGTGTATGCCAATAATCCACTCTCAGTGCTGAACAGGAAGAGAATTTTTTTTTTAACCCGATCTGCACATTCTAAAGGCTATCTACAGCAGATATACATGTAAAACTTATGTAGGCAGATGTGTTTCATCCCTGTGTATCACAGGGGTGGACCCTCTAAGGGAGCATGGGCGCCCCCCTATCTATGCGCCCAGCCCTCCGATCTACATACAGGAAGACAGACAATGGATTGGACTGTTGGGTATGTTCCGTCTATTAGGAGAGGACTAGGCAGAAACATGTTAAATATGCATAAATGTTATTTTAAACGGAGTTAAAACAGCATCGCCCAGGGGGCGGGCCCTCTGAACATAACCCTCCACCCTGCAGCCAGGAGCCTGTTTTTTTCTGCCTAGCAGAGAAGGAGAATGTGGCTCCCCTTTGGGCCCAGTATCCTGAAGAGATTTTTACTTTTTATTTTATTTTTAGAATCCTCTATCAACTGCTGGCTGGGCATGACAGGCAAGATATTATAGATCCTTGTAGTCCCCTCAGTCTGGCCATCGAGCATGTTACAGTCCCTTGCAAATAGGTTTCGGGTCTGTCACGACATACCCCATGACTCCAGGGGTGGCCGGTAAGCTTCTGCTCCATGGTCCACATATGACTGTGCGGTTTGCTGTCTGTCACAGTGGACCGGGCCAACAGCTACTCCGTACTGCTCGGTTGTAGGTCTGTCAGGAACGCACCATCAGGTCCTCGCAGGGATGGAACGGCTGGGCATTCCTACAGGGGTCGCTAGGGTTCTATGGCTTTCACCCCTCTCCCTCTGTCACCCCCTTTTTTCCTCCTCCCCATTGCGGTGCTCGCTGCGAACGGGGAATACCTTGGCAGGGCTCCGGGTCCTGGTGGGGGGCTGTGGGGGTGTCCAGGTCCGCTCTCTGTGGTGGGGTGTAATTTGTGTGAAGCCTCCGTGCCTGGCCTTTTCGTCCACCTCGCTTGCTGGGCGCCATTTTTTTGTAGCACTGGCGTTATTCGTTTGGGGCCTGTGCATTGCATTGTTTTTCCCAATGGCGCCCATTTTGCCCTGGCCACGCCATAGTGATTGCGGGCGGCCATTTCCTTGTGGTCCGCGCGCTTTCTTTGAGCACTCGGCAGCTATTTGGGAGTGGGTTTTGGCCTCTAGTTGCGGCTGGCTTCCTGAACAGCGCGGACGGCGCAATTCACCTCACACAGTTCCTCAGGCACACGCGGTGTGCGGATGCAGAGCGGGCAACGGTGCTGAGCGGTCCCTGGCTGGGCGGTGAGTACCTTGGGTATCCCCCCCCCGGTCAGTGCAGCAAGGAGGGTGGACTTTAATTGTCAGTATCTTGACTGGGTCCCTAAGGGCGGTCAGTGGGCAGTTATGGAGTCAAAAGCTGGTGTTTCCCCAGACATTCCAGAGGCAGCAACTGGTGCCACTGCACCTGCTATTCCCCTGGATGCTTTGTCGGCAGTCCTTGAGTCATTTGTTGCCAGGGTGGTATCGGCGGGCGTAAAAGGGGTACTAAGCGCTCCCTTCCCACGCCATCGCCTGGGGAATGTTCTGACTCAGACTCTGGCCTGGCTGCGGCTCAGGACCCCTGTTCTGATGGGTCAGATGATGTGGATCAGGACCTTCCCTGTGAGGAGGACCCCTCGTCCGGGTCAGCTCAAGACAGGGACCTTTTTAAGGACCCTGCTGAAAGAGGTCCAAAGCGGTGACCCGCTCTGTCTGCCATGCTAGGGTCAGCATTGCAGCCTATTTTGGTGGCTACCTTAGTGTCCCAGACATTTACGGAATGGGCAAAGATTTTGCACCAGACTGTGGAGGCAAATCTGCTCCCGCCAGAATGCGTGTTACTGGCCGAAAAGTTGGTACTAGGGCTGGACGATTTCCCCCCAAAAAAAAATCTTTTTTTTTTTTTTTTTTTAATTATAAAAAACTTGATATTCGATTCGATTTTTTATTATATTAATTAAAGTGCATCAACAAACAAAATTGCAAAGGCAAACCCTTTCTCTAACTGCAAAGTCAGTGTGCAACAAAGATTGTTAAACATCCAAATTATTAATACTGTATTTGGATTTAGCTAATAAAACAACAAAAAATCTTGAGGTTACTCTTAGTTGAATTGAACTGTGCCCGTGTCTCACTTTGCCCGTGCTTCACTGTGCCCATGCTTCAATCACTGTACCCGTACCTGATGCAGATTTTCATGGGATACGGATTTTACTGCTACACCGGTGGCCATTCCAGTATTCAAAAGCCGCGCCTCCTCCTCGTCTGTGATAGGCGGAACACTCAATTTCCCAGCATTCAGTGTTCCGCCTATCATGGACATCCGCTCATCCTCATAACACAGACTAGAATGAGAGGATGTCCATGATAGGCGGAACATTGCCTGCTGTGAAATTGAGTGTTCCGCCTATCACAGACGAGGACTCGGGAGGCGCGGCTTTTGAACACTGCAATGGCCGCCGTCTGTCTGCATGACACACTGATCAGGTAGGCAGACGGCGGCTTGCAGTTAGTGTTACATTACATCTACTTGCGGCGGCGAGTAGATGTAATTGGGGTAACACCGCCCAGTGCCATTCCGGATACGCCCCCTGCAGCCCTGCTACGGAAACTTTGAAGAAAAAATAAATAAATAATAAATAAAAAAATCTAAAAAAAACGATTTTCTTCAAATCTGAATCGATTTGAACTCAAAACTCGATTAGTTGGTACAAGGGCTTGTGTACGTCTGTGATGCAACCCTGGACGCCGCCCCTTTGATCTCCAGGGCCTCAGCGTCTGCAGTGGTTTTGCGCCGCCTACTATGGCTGAAATGCTGGTCCGCTGACCAAGCTTCTAAGAAAACCCTGGCAGACTTGCCTTTCAAGGGTGGGAGGCTTTTTAGTGCCTCATTGGACAACATCATTAAGGATGTCACTGGAGGTAAGAGCACACTTCTCCCTCAGTCCACTAAAGGGAAGGAGCCGCGCCGACAGCCAGGGCCCTCCTTTCCCACACAGGAGCTGTGTTTTCGTCAGTCAGGACCTGCTGGCAGACCCTCCCATGCGGACAAAGGTCCAGCTGGGGGTCAGAAGCGTCCCTGGGTGCATAAGCCCGCCAAGCCAGCAAGCAAGCCTGCTACCGCATGAAGTTTTGCCCCGGCCCGACTCCAGGGTGGGGGGGACGGCTTCGCGGGTTTGCAGCTCGGTGGACCTCCCTGCTCTCCGACCAGTGGGTCTGCGACGTGGTCGCCTCGGGGTACAAGATGGAGTTCCTTTCTTGTCCACCAAACAAATTTTTTCCCCTCAAATCTGCCCCTTTTTTCCGGCACGCCGACCTGCCCTCCAGGGGGCGGTCCGAGACTTGTTGGGGTGCGGGGTGATCATACCTGTACCACCACAGGACAGGTTTCAGGGTTTTTACTCAAATCTGTTTGTGGTCCCAAAGAAGGAATGAGTTCGTACTGTACTGGACCTCAAGGCCCTCAATGCATTTGTAAAGGGCCAAAAGTTCCGGATGGAATCAATTTGTTTGTTTGTGGCTGCGCTCCATCCGGGGGATTTCATGGCATCCTTGGATATCAAGGACGCATACTTGCATGTCCCCATCTGCGTCAGGTATCAGAGGTTCCTGCGCTTTGCGGTCGGCGAAGACCACTATCAATTTGTGGCTCTTCCCTTTTTGGCCTAGCATCGACACCAAGAGTTTTCACCAAGGTGCTCGCCCCGATTCTAGCTTTGCTGAGACAGCGCAGCATTGCTATCGTAGGCTACCTGGACGACCTTCTGAGAGCTGTTTCAAGCGCAGAATTAGAGGACGACGTGTCTATAGTCAGTCAGACCCTCTGGGAGTTCGGATGGATACTGAACCTCCAGAAGTCTGTGTTGGTATTGGAGGCCAGAGTCTTTCTTCCCTCAGAAGTTGCAGACACTCCAGGCGGCGGTCGGGTTGTTGACATCCCGCAAATGGTCGTCTCTCCGTTTTCTGCATGCGACATCTGGGTCTCATGGTGGCCTCCTTCGAGGCAGTACCGTATGCCCAATTCCACACTCGGGCCTTGCAGAAGGAGATTCTCTCCAAATGGAACAAATCTCTGTCGTCTCTGGATCGTCAGATTCAGTTAAGTCACCTTGTCAGGTCATCTCTGAGTTGGTGGCTGAGATCCCCGGCTCTTCGGTCCGGTAAGTCCTTCCTCCCTGTTCTTTGGACGGTGAACACGACGGACACAAGCCTGACCGGTTGGGGGGGGGTAGTTTGGGGGGTTCAAGTGGCCCAGGGCCGCTGGTCCCCGACTGAATCCCAACTGTCGATCGATGTTCTGGAACTCCGGGCGATCAGGCTGTGCCTCTCCAAGTGGTCTCAGATGCTGCAGGGGCGTCCGGTCAGGATCCAGTCAGACAACGCCACGGCGGTGGCATACGTCAACCATCAAGGAGGAACAAGAAGTGAAGCTGCAGCGTCGAAGTCGCTCACATCCTGCGGTGGGCGGAAAGGAGCGTGCTAGCCCTATCGGCTGTTTACATTCCAGGCGTTGAAAACTGGCAGGTGGACTATCTGAGTCTCCAGATGCTGGACCACGGGGAATGGTCGTTACATCCCGAGGTTTTTCACCTCCTTTGCCGGAGATGGGGCACGCCGGACATGGATCTCCTGGCCTCTCGACTCAATCGAAAGGTGGTTCGTGGTCGGGTCCAGAGATCCCTGGGCAGACGCGTTGGTTGCTCGGTGGGGTCGGTATCGGCTAATTTATGCCTCTCCCCCACTGAAATTGCTCCCCCCAGTCTACTCCGCAGGGTGGAGTTCGAAGGAATTCTAGTGATTCGAATAGCCCCAGATTGGCCCAGGCGTCCCTGGTACGCCGACCTCGTGCGGCTGGTGTCGGATGTGCCCTGGCGGCTACCACTGAGGGAGGATCTTCTATCGCAGGGTCCCATTCTTCATCCTGCTTTACAGTCGCTGGCTTTAAAAAGCTATTGAAAGCCAGGTGTTGAGGGACCAAGGCCTATCGGATTCGGTCATTTCAACTATGTTGAAGGCACGGAAATAGTCTTCTAGGAAGATCTATCATCGCACGTGGAGAGCCTATATTTCTTATGTGTGAGGAGATGGAATGGAGTCCACGGACTTAATCGGTTTCCATGATCCTGCTGTTTTTGCAGCGCAGTGTGGATCAGAAGCTGGCCTTAAGCACCATTTAAGGGGCAGATTTCAGCCTTGGCTGTTTTTTCTTTCAGCGACCCCTGGCGTCTCATTCGCTAGTAAGTACATTTGTGCAGGGGGTCCGACATGTGGCTCCTCCGGTGCGACCTCCACTATCTCCCTTGGGATTTGAATCTGGTGCTCTCAGCCTTTCAGAAACCTCCTTTTGAGGATATAGGGAGATTCCTCTTTTGACACTCTCGCAGAAGGTGGCTTTCCTGGTAGCCATTACATCTGTCCGGAGGGTTTCTGAATTGGCGACCTTGTCTTGCAAGTCCCCATATTTTGGTCTTACATGAGGATAAAGCGGTGCTACGCCCGCGGCCTTCCTTCCGAAGGTGGTTTCCGCCTTTCACCTGAATGAGGACATTGTGCTTCCATCCTTGTGTCCTCGGCCATCGCATGTCAAGGAGGTTGCGCTACATTCCTTGGACGTGGTACGTGCCCTGCGAGTGTACTTGTCTGTCAGGGCTCTGTTTGAGAGGTCTGACTCACTGTGTCGGTGTCTGGTCCGCAGAAGGGCCCTTGTGGTCTCGTCGGCCACCACCATTTCTTGTGGATCAGGCAGATTGTCTCATTCAGGCCTATACCCTTAAAGGGCGGGCGCCTCTTTTTTTTTTTTTCGTTATAGCGCATTCGACCAGGGCTATTGGTGCCTCTTGGGCTTTCCGACATCAAGCTTCTGTCTCACAGGTGTGTAAGGCTGCGACCTGGTCGTCCGTGCACACTTTTTCAAAGTTTTACAAGGTTGATGTGACTGCATCTTCGGATGCTAGCTTCGGCCGCAATGTTTTGCAGACGGCTGTTTGAGGTTGCAACTCCTCCGTTGAGGAGCTCTGCTTGTTTGGGGTGAAACCGTTTTTTCTTTGATTGCTGTGCCCACCCCTTGTTTTTTGACACTGCTCTGGGATGTCCCAACAGTCAAGATTTATGGAGCTGTGTCCGTCTATGGATGAAAAGAGAAAATAGGATTTTTTGTACTCACCGTAAAATCCTTTTCTCTGTCGTCAATGGACGGACACAGCTCCCACCCCTCCTTTTTGTTTTTTAGTTTGTACTGCTTGTTACCAACTGAGGCTCCTGGCTGCAGGGTGGAGGGTTATGTTCAGAGGCACCGCCCCCTGGGCACGGCTGTTTGAACTGTTTAAAATAACATGTATGCATATTTAACATGTTTCTGCCTAGTCCTCTCCTAATAGACGGAACATACCCAACAGTCAAGATTTATTTAGCTGTGTCCACCCATGGACGACAGAGAAAATGATTTTACGGCGAGTACAAAAAAATCCTATTTTTCACTCAATCTCCTCCCTGCCAATCGGGGAGCGGGGACGTGAGACCCGTTTCCCGATTGGTCAAAACATCAGACGCCTAGCACTTAGGAGGAAGAGTTGACACGGCGGAAGCCGCTGGAGCAGCAGACACCAGAGCTGCTGCCCGCACCTTGCCACCCAGGTGGTGTCTGCCTCCCATGCTGGAGGGGACAATGATGCAGCTGCCTGCACCGCGCTATCTAGATGGGGGCCTGATATGCTGGAGGGGACACTGAAGCCGCTGCCCGCACCTCACGACCTAGGTGGGGCCCGCCTGTCCTGCTGGAGGGGACACTGGAGCAGCCACCCACACCCCCAACCTAGATGGGGTAAGTACCACCCGACAGACAGCAAGGGGGGGTTGATGTGGTTGTTTGCGCCCCCCCCCCAAATTGATACACTAGCCGCCACTGGTGTATCATCTCAGGCTGTTAAGTTCACTGTGTATATGCAAGGGTTTTCATCCACTTTTAGGTCCAAGAAGAAAACTTCCACCTTTTTTTGGTTATAGAAAATGACCCCAGGAGTGTCCTCCTAGGGTGTTTGCCATCAGGCTTTGGTCTGGAAAGCTGCTTCCTGGTTTTCGGTTCATACTTGTACAAAGTTTTACTAAGTTGATAGAATTGCTGTGGATGCTAACTTTGGTGTGTTTTGCTGGCTGCTACAATGAGAATCTAACCTATTCTGATTTGGTTGTTTGGGGCCTATTGACTTGCTGCCATTCTGTCCTCTGCTCATATATTCAGGGTTTTGGGATATCCCTTAGGTGATGGAGATGAGGATACCCTGTGTCCTGGGATATATGATAACGAAAATTGTATTTATGGTTTTCAATGTATTTCCTTAAGCTGGCCATACACCATTAGATTATCTGCAGCTTTTCTATCGTTAGATGGAAAGTGCAACAGATTTCTCCATGTATATTAACTGTGGATAGAGCAATCTCCCACTTTTTTCCATCTAACCATAGAAAATCTGCAGATAATCTAATGGTGTATGGCCAGCTTTAGTTTTAGTTCGGGGGGCAGATTTATGTTTTCTAATATGTTCTCTTGCCTCTGTTTTTATATACAGGTCAGCGCCTACGTATTGTGAATCTGAACCAGCAAAGTGATACAGCAGATCTCTTAGGAGGGTAAGGGAATTGTACCTCATCTATAACCGTGCATAAGATATAAACAGTAGTTCGTTGATATATAAATATTGCAGCTAGTGACATTAGTTAAATAGGAGTTACAGAAGATGTTCATATTTATGCAACTATATAGACTTGTTTAGACCGAAAACAGGGAAAGGGATGTCTGGTGTCCTCTCCTTGTTTAAAGGTCATGTGGTCCATATCGCAAATCGCCTTAAAGCCGGTAGTAGTACTACTATAGAATCATCAATTGAGTATTCTGAAAATGATACATAAGGTCTAATGTATACATAAGATCTGTTAACTGAAGTACTATTAACACCTTGTCCGGCCTTTAGCAGATTGACTGACAGCTGTGGGCTTTGCCGTTCTGACTGGACGTCATATGACGTCCTTCACATCGCACGGCTTGTATGTGCCGATCAGTGGTAAACTGTGTTCTTCAGACACGGTGCAACACCGATCGGGGCAAAGAGCCGATGATGTAGGCTCTTTACCATGTGATCAGCTGTGTCAAATCACAGCTGATCACATGTAAACAAATGCTAGTTATCGGTATGATTTTAGTGTTGGGGCGGACTTCCACTTTTAAAGGAAAGAGTCAGGTAAGAGGGTCATCATGACAGCCAAACAGTTATCTTTAGAAGAGGTAAACCATGTAAGTCTTCGGTCTTTCACTGTTGGTCTTTCTTTCTTTTTTTTTTTTTTGTGTTTTGGAATACCTGCTTCTTAAGCCTCATACACACGATCGGACTTTTTCCGTGGATTTTGGTCCGAAGGGTGTTGGCCGTGAACTGGTTCTGCATACACACGGCAGAACATTTTCAGCCAACATTCACCAAATCACGTGTTTTTTCAGCTCTTTACCACAACCCTTTGGGCAACTTCTGCTATTGTTGTCTGATGTTTAGCATTGGTTTTGAGCATGCCTGTTTGTACTTTATATTTTAGTCCGATGGACTTGTGTACACAAGATCGGATGATCCTCCATCGGACATTTGTTGTCGGAAAGTTTGAGAGCATGCCCAGCGAACATTTTGTTAGTTGAAAAACCGAAAACAATTGTCCGATGACGCATACAGACGGTCGGATTGTCCAATAAAACTCGTCCGTCCGGACCGTTGTCGAAGTCCGATCGTATGTATGGGCCTTTTAGTGTTTGTAGAAACCAGTTATTTTGATGTGTTGAACACTAACTTTTTTCATTTTTCTGGTTCTAGTTACAAACCTGTGGATCATAAACTTATATGGCTTCCACTGCGGGAAGATTTTGAAGAGCTTTTCACTCAGACATTCTCTAGGAAGCAGAACAAAACCTTTCTGGGACACATACAGACATGCTATAGGCAAAAAAGGTGGCAAGACTTATTGAAATTAATGCAGCATATTATGAAAAATGCCATGACTAAGGTTGAAGGTGAAGAGTCTGGTAAGTGGTAGAATTGCTAAATAAAATACAGCCACGTAAATTTTTATTCTAATCGTATAGTGCAGCACACAGGCAAAGTATTTTAAGAGCCTTCGTTATAGGCTCGTCCCTTTTTTAGGGCAATCTTTTGAAGACACGCCCCCTTGGGCACACCCCTATAACCCTTTCACACTTAGTTTTATTTTTTTGATTTTGTCCTAAGGTGATGGACCTTTCTCCCTTGCAGTGAAATCACTCCCAACTAGTTTATCATTTTGTTTAATCTTTGGATTCTTGCAGAGAGGTTGATTCCTGGGATGAAGATGAGGCATCTAAGGGACCTAGACACAATTTGTCTCTTGAGGATGTTGATCTGCTCAAAGCCATTTATGAAACCTTTGAAATGGAGGAAAATGTACAGCTGTGGAATGATTTAGTCCATAGTTTTTTTTTTTCCCCTGGATACAATTTTGAAATGCCATGCTGCTGGAATGGTTGGAACAGGGGAAGAAGCCCTTATTTTCTAATAGTTTAAACAAAGGTTTCCCCATGAAGATCCACATCCTTGGAACAAGTGTACTAAGCAGTATGCACCACTTTCCAAAGTTTCTAAGAAAGCTGATTTGACTTTTGAGGATATGTAACCAGGTCCTCGACTTATAAATTTTGACTTGGTAGGTGCTCTGGGTTGAAGACCTGGTCAGGGAGATTCAGCCTCAAAGTTGGTTTATGTGACTCTCCCTTCTCAGGGATCAGCTGTTAGGCCCTGATCTTCAGGCGGCATTGGAGCACACCACTGACTGGAAGAAAGCGTTTCCTTAGAAAAAATAGCAAGCAATAGGATGTTTCTCTTATCGTCCATGGACTGACACAGCTGGATACTGTAAACGTGTGGGTATATGTCCCTGCTTGCAGGAGAAGATCTAGGCAGAATGTTAGATGTTAGAAACATACATTCTAGAACAAGCCAGAGCTGAACAGCCCCGCCCAGGGGGGCGGTCCCTCCGGACATTACCCTCCCACCTGCCACTAGCAGCCTCAGTTTCTTTCTGCCTAGCAGAAGACGTGGCTCTCTCAGGAGCCAGTCTCCTGGAAGATTTTACTTTTAAATTTTATTCCTTTTGGGAATTTTTTATTTTTGAGACCTTCAATCAACTGTCGGCTGGGCAACAGGTTGGGTACACTGGTATCCTCGTAGTCTTTCCTGTCCGACCATCGAGCGTGCTGATCCTTGCCTTGTGTGCGTGAGACTCAGTTAACAACATGCCCCATGACTCCAGGGGTGGCCGGGTTGCTTTTATGCTCCCGCGGTCCTCTCAAGATTGAACAATACCTGACTGACTGTATCTTTCGTGGTGGACCGGGCCGACAGCTACGCAGTACTGCTCTGTGATAGGTCTGTCTGAAACAAGCCAGTGGGTCCCTCTGGGACGGGTAAGTCTCTCCTGCTGCAGGTGAGTACATGCTGGCTGTTTCTTTATATGGGGGGGTTTCTCTCTGTCTCCCCCCTGTTATGCTGCTCTCTGCACCCTGCACCCTGTACTGGTGCTGTGCTGTGGGGTCACTCTGGCCTGGCTGGGGGCGCTCATGTCTGTTAGTGGAAGAGGAGCAGTGTTCTGGTGTGTGAGGTGGGGACTTATTGTGTGCGCTTTTAGCGCTGGTTGTTTTTTAAATAATGCGCTCGGCGGCCATCTTGCTGTGGTTCAATGGCGCGGTTATATCTGCGGCCATTTTCTTGTAGCCGCAGGCTTTTACTTTCGGTTTTGGCCTCTAGCGGTGGCGCAAATCTCCTCACAATCTCCTCAGATTCTTCACTCTCCTCAGGCTTAACAGCGCGGTTTCCTCAGCAGAACTGAGCGGTTCTTAAGGGTTGGTGAGTCCTCCGGGTATCCCCCCCCCCTCAGCCTAGCCAGTGGGTGGACTGTATATTCACTGTATAGTGTATAAGGTCTCAGAGGGTGGCAATATGGAGTCTGATACACCTGCTTCTCCACACTTGCCTGAGGCAACTGGCAGTGCTCCTGCACCTTCGGTCCTTATGGACCAGTTGTCGGCAGTCCTGGAATCATTCCTTGTCAGAATGGAAGCGGTGTGCGAGCGCAAGGGAGCTATAAAGCCCCCTCTCCCCACAAAAATCTTTAGTGGAGGAGTGCTCTGATTCAGATATGGACCTAGCTACTGTGCTCAGGACTCTAGCTCTGAATATGTTAATGTTTTTGAACAGGACATTCCCTTGTGAGGAAGACTCCAGTTCTGTGTCAGTGAATGACAGGGCGCTTGTAAGGTGAGCTCATTGATGATGTGAGGAACACTCTCCAGCTGTGCTGTGGCTGTGGTACCTCAGGCGGATGCCGTTTCCCTTGGTTCCTTCAAGCTTTTCTTTTACACAGCTTCCTCACTGTTTTCCTCACACGCTGCGTCGAGAGCAGCGTGGATGATACAGTGGTACAGTGTCCCCCCCAACCCCCCCCCCCCCCTGGTCGGTGCAGCATGGTGAGGGGGGGGGGGGGGGTCTTCATTTATGTCTAGTCCCTGTGGCCTTCTGTGTGATGTCATGAGGCAACAACAGGGTCTGTGCACCTGTGGTTTCCCGCCATTTCCTGGGGAACGCTCTGAGCTCTGACAGACACACGGTCTGAGGATCAGAGATTACCTGTTACCTGCATGCTGCTTCGGCAGCACAGTCAAGCAGGTTGGAATGATACAGAGAAGATTATGAGCCTCTGCGCCATAATTTAAACTCATCCTATACCTCTACACTGCATACATTCACAGTGTATGTATGTGTTATTGGTCTCTGTGTCTGCGTGTGTGACCCCCCCACGTTCCAATGCTGTTTCAGTGACATACATGATATAAACGTACACAATATGTTTATGCACAACTCTAGATACATTCACAGTATATGTATGTATTCTACTCTCTGGGTTGGCGCGGGTTTCCTCCGGGGGCTCCGGTGCCCTCCCGCGCTCTCATGGTATGTGCGCTTCGGCTCTCTGCACAGTATAGACATGTTCAATATGTTTATTGCACATACTATACATATTTACAGTATGGGTATACTGTCTGCGTGGGGTTCCTCCGGGTACTCCAGTTTCCTCCCACGCTCCAAGGGAAATGCACAGCATAAACATGTGCAATATGTTTATTCACATGCTATCATTCCTACACGGTATTTGTGTGCTGTCTGCGTGGGTTTCTTCTGGGTGTTCCGGTTTCCTCCCACGCGCTGACGGTATGTGTGCCTTTGGCCTTTTGCACAGTTAAACATGTTCATATGTTTATCACACATGCTATATTACCTACATGGTATGTGTATGCAGTCTGTGTGGGTTTCCTCCGGGTATTCCGGTTCCCTCCCACACTCCATTGGTATGGGCGCTTTCGGCGCTATGCACAGCCTAAATTTGTGCGATTTGATATCCACATACTAACATACCTACCCGGTGTGTCTGTGCAGTCTGTGTGGGTTTTTCTCTGGGTTTCCACCCACGCTACATGACATGCGTGCCTTTGGTGCAATACACGGTGTAAACATACACATTATGTATATACACAACACTAAATACATTCACAGTAGTTGTATGTATTGCATTCTCTGGGTCTGCGTGGGGTCCTCCGGGTACTTCGGTTCCTCCCACGCGCCAACGGTGTGCGCGCTTTGAGTGCTATGCACACATAGGCTCGTGCAAAATGTTTATCACACATACTATAGTACCTACACGGTATGCGTGGGTTTCATCCGGGTGCTCTGGTTTCTCCTCCGCGCTCCAATGGTGTGCACATTTTCAGCGCTATGCACAGTATAAACATGTGCAATTTGTTTATTCGCAGGCTAACATACCTACACAGTTGTGTACGCAATCTACGTGGCTTGTTTCCGTCCAAGCCCCTATGATGTGCGCGCCTTCGTCGCTGGCACAGTATAAACGTGTTTAATGTTTATCCACACATACTAAACTACATACGCTGTATGTGGTATTATGCTCTTTGTGGCTGGGTGGGTTTCCTCCCACACTCTATTTGCGCGTTTTGATGCAATACACAGTATAAACTAGGTGTTTGTACAATCGGCACTTGTCAATGGGGTAGCTGCTGGATGGAACATTGTCCTAAGGATCCCTGGTATCAGGGGTACCACTTTCCACCCGCCTTCAGTGGTGATCAGAAACGCTGGCTTGGACTGTGTTCACCAGGCTGAGGTTAGCGTTACGCCCGTTAGTGGCTGCGTCTCTGGCGTTTCTGAAGCTCAATGACTGGGCAAAAGCCTCTGCTTCATCTATCAGTCGACTAGCAGGTGCACTGCAACTGCTTTAGCCTTTGGGGTCTCTGTGCCCGGGGTGGGTTTGCGCCACCTGTGGAGGCTAAGTTACTGGACCTCTGACCGAGTTTCTAGGGAAGCTCTGTCAAGTTGCCTTTCTTGGCCAACAGTTGAGGCACCCTGTAAACCGGGGCCTCTCTTCTCCGATACATTGCGGAGTCTTTGGGATTTTCATACATCTCGCTGCAGGTGATGGTCCTGTCGGTTGTGTGCATTGCAGGGGGAAGGGTCCTTACATCCGAAGGTGTTTCCACCACCTTTACCGGAGGTGGGGCACCGGATGTGGACCTTATGGCCTCTCGACTCACTCTCAAGGTGTCAAGATTCGTGGCCAGGGAGCCCTGGGCAGACGCGTTGGTAGCCCGTGGGGGCAGTATCGCCTGATATATGCTTACCCTCCGCTACTGTTGCCTCGCAGAGTATGGGCTGAGGCCATTCCGGTGATCCTCATTGCTCTGGAACGGCGACATTGGTACGCCGATCTACTTCGGCTCGTCGCAGACGTTCCTTGGCGACTGCCTATTGGGGTGGACCTTCTATCTCACGATCCCATACTTCATCCTGCTTTACGGTCCTTGGCTTTAATGGCATGGCTGTTTAAAGCCAGGTGCTGAGGGACTGAGGTCTCTTGGATTCGGTCATCTCATCTATGTTGTTGGCACGGGAATCTTCCTCCAGAAAGATATATCACCGTACCTGGAAGGCTTGCATCGCTATGTGCGAGGAACTTGATTGGCGTCCTTGGACGTATTCCGTTCCCAGGATTTTGCTGTTCTTACAGCGTGGTGTGACCAAAAAGCTGGCCTTGCATACCATTGATGGTCGGCTTTCGGCCCGGGCTGTCTTTTTCAACGACCGATACCGGGCTATTCCTTGATTAGCAGCTTTTGTGCAGGGGGTTCGCCATGTGATCCCCCACCGGTCAAGCCTCCTCGCCCTACTTGGGATCTGAATTTGCATCTCGGTTCTCCAAGAACATTCCTTTGAGAATATCAGAGAGATTCCTCTCTTGACCTTGTCCCAGAAGGTGGCCTTCTTAGTGGCCATTACTTTGGTTAGATGGGTGTCTAAGTTGGTGGCCTTGTCCTGCAGGTCGCCTTACTTGGTCCTCCATAAGGATATGGCGGTGTTGCGCCCACGACCGTCCTTCTTTACAAAAGGTGGTCTCGGCCTTTCACCTTGAGGACATTGTTCTTCCGTCCTTGTGTCCTCACCCATCGCATCTCTGAGAGTTTGCGCTTCATACATTAAGATGGTTACGAGCCTTACGGGTGTACCGGTCTGCTACTGTTTCCATTCGGAAGTCTGACTCACTGTTTGTCTCTCTGGTCCAAAACAGGGCTGAGCGGTGTCGTCTGCCACCGTCTTTAGGTGGATCAGGCAAACCGTCATACAGGCCTATGCCCTTAAGGGGCGGGCACCTCCCTTTCCGGTTGCGGCACATTCCACCAAGGCAATTGGTGCTTCCTGGGCTTTCCGACATCAAGCGTAGGTTGCACAAGTGTGCAAGGCGGCGACCTGGACGTCCGTTCATACCTTTTCAAAATTCTATAAGGTTGATGTGGCTGCATCTTCGGATGCTTCCTTCGGCCGCAAAGTGTTGCAGGCCGCTGTTTAATGTTGCAACTCCCCCATTGAGGAGCTCTGCTTGTTTGAAGTGAAGTTTTGGTTGTTCCTTTACTCCTGCTCCCACCCTTCTGATACTGCTTTGGGATGTCCCACACGTTTACAGTATCCAGCTGTGTCAGTCCATGGACGATAAGAGAAAATAGGATTTTTGTACTCGCCGTAAAATCCGTTTTCTCTGACGTCCATGGACTGACACAGCACCCACCCTTCCTTTTTAAGGTTTGTACTGCTTTGTTAAGAACTGAGGCTGCTAGCTGCAGGTGGGAGGGTAATGTCCGGAGGGACCGCCCCGTGGGCGGGGCTGTTCAGCTCTGGCTTGTTCTAGAATGTATGTTTCTAACATCTAACATTCTGCCTAGATCTTCTCCTGCAAGCAGGGACATATACCCACACGTTTACAGTATCCAGCTGTGTCAGTCCATGGACGTCAGAGAAATGGATTTTACGGTGAGTGCAAAAATCCTATTTTTTTCATGGCCAAAGATTTCAGAGCCAGGAAAGAAAAAAAGCCAGTCCTAAAAAGCATTTGACAGACCATAAAGGCAAGGGGGTGATCATGTTCAACCCTCCTCATCAGCTCACTAAGCCCCAGATACTTGGTTTCTGTAGTAGGAGGAAGGTTAGCAGGATACTTGCTGCAATGGAAATTAATCTGCAATGGATTTGGATTCATTCTAAACCTGATGAAGAGAGGTCACAGGCTGGAGTTCGATTCGCTGCCACCCTCAAGCTTCTTAGGGACCAAGCTCCCCAACTATCCAGAGAAGGCAAATGCCTTTTTGTCTCCAGATGGGAAGTTGATCGATCAGAGTGTTAGTTCCTGTTCCCCTAGAGGCTAACTTTAAATCTAAAGGCTCTCAACAGGTCCATAAAATACAAGAGATTTCTGGTGGAGTCAATCTTCTCGGACAAATCTATCCTCCCAACTCTGTTTCATGGCTACGCTGAAGAATGCTTACCTTCACGTTTCTATGTATCCAGATTTTCAGAAATCTCTAAGGATAGAAGTCAAGATAGGAGGAGGCCCTAGCACCCTTAAGATTGAGGACAATCACAATGGTTCCTTATCTTGATGACCTCCTAATTGCTCTCTTCCAGGAGAAGTTCAAATTGGATCTTCTTCTCACTTGGCAATGACTCCAGGGTTTAGGATTGTTGATTAATGTGGAAATTTCAAGCATAATTCCATCTCCACTTGTCAGATTATTGCATCATTCATTCCAGAGATCGGAAATTTTCTTCTTGGGGTAAAATTTATATACTAGACCAGGTTGCACAGCTGCAAAAAAAAAGCTGGTTTCGAGAAGGATGGTCATATCAGCAGTGGACCTCATGACTGCCTGCATTCCAGCATTTCCTTGGGCTCGTCTTTCCCAAAGACCTATCCAGTTATATCTGCTGAGAGTTTGGAATGGCTCCAGGGAGACCCTGGGCAGCTTAGTAAAAATTCTGGCTAGAGTTAAACGTGCCCCATTGGTGGTGGGAGATGAAAGGTACATCTTTCCAAAGGCCTTTTATGGAATTGGCCGATTTTTTTATTTTAAGAATGGTGGCTGATGTGAGTTCCTGGGGTTAAGGAGCTAAACTGAAGGGCAAGGTGGTACAAGGACAGCTTGGTTTCTGAGGAACAAGTTTTTTGGCTAGAGTAATTAAAGGGGTTGTAAAGGTACATGTTTCACCTGAATGCATTCAGGTGAAAAAACATCCGACAATTAGCGCCCCCCCTCCCTGTTTACTTACCTGAACCCTGGAAAGTCCCGCATCGCGAACGTGCTCGATCGTTACCTGGGCTTCTCTGCTCTTCATTGGATAGATTGATGGCAGCGCAGCCATTGGCCCGCGCTGCTGTCAATCAAATCCAATGATGCGGCGGGAGGCGGGGCGGAGTCAAACACTCAGTGGCTATGGCCGCCGACTGTATCACACGGGAACACGCCCGCAAGGCAACCCCCTCGGGAGCGAGCTTCCCTGAGGGGGTTAGCTCTTGCGGGGAGGAGCTGCGAGACCCGTCGTGGGACCCCAGAAGAGGACGTTCGGGGGCCGCTCTGTGCAAAATGAAGTGCACCGTAGAGGCAAGTATTTTTTTTTTTTTTTAAACCCACAAAGCTTTAGTACCACTTTAGGACTCTGAACTGTCATAAGTCTGTCACCAGAGCCATCTATCAAAAGGTCTGTAAGATGGCAGAACATTAATTGTCATTGGCTTGCACTCAAGCTATACTAGAATTTTTGCATTATGGTGTGAACCTTGGAGGTGCAGGCAGCGGCTCTTTCTGCAGCATCTCCTTTTGGAGGATCCCACTGTCCATGTTTTTCAGGGATGTCTCTAGAATGAAACCGATAGTTGCAAGGCTTGTCCTGCTTGTGATCGATCCTTTAGGCTATTATCTTTGCCCATTTCCAGCCTTTGAAAGACACCTTAGTAAAGCTTCTCACTGTAAAGACCA
Source organism: Rana muscosa (assembly GCA_029206835.1). Taxonomy (NCBI): domain Eukaryota; kingdom Metazoa; phylum Chordata; class Amphibia; order Anura; family Ranidae; genus Rana; species Rana muscosa. The sequence continues at coordinate 548,170,461 of CM055122.1, forward strand.
GTTTTTTGGTTGCTATTACTTCTGCCTGAAGAAACTGAATTACAAGCGTTTCTATTGGAGAACCCTTTCTCTCCATTATTGATGATCGCGTTGTTCCAAAGACTGACCATGGATTCCTTCGAAATCTATCTTCCCCAAGTCTCAAGATATTTGCTGAATTTCTGCAATTCCTCTTCTGGAGACAAGAGTGTCGACTTACAAAATGCTCAAAGATTTCCTTTGGCCTACCTGGTAGTTACTAGGCAATTTATAAAATCAAAAGTCCTTTTTGTTATCTATTATGTGCTCATAATGGTGCTTCGTCCTCTAAATCCATATACGAAGCACACCAGATGATGGTCAGCTCAACAATTTGTGAATGCTCACTCAACTAGGGCCATATGTACCTCTTCGGCAAAGAGAGATGGTGCCATGCTGGAAGATATTTTGTAGAGTTTCTAAAAGAGATTTGGTCCAGATTCTCCACCTTTTGCGAAGCATTAGTTTTGACCGGTTATCAAGTCGGGATCAGGCGTTTGGTCAAAAGGTCTTCCAGGCGGTGGTTCCTCCCTAGGCTAGTAGGTCCTTGCTGATCTTATAGGCTGTTCTGGAAGATAACTAGGAAAACAATTACCAGTAACTCTTTCCATCAGTCTTCCAGGGTAGCTGGATTCTCACACTATTTTATGTGATCTGTTCTGTTTACTTTTTTTTTTGCTGCTTACTGCAGTACTCGTGTATTCTGAGGTGAGGACCTGGACGACCTTTTTAATCTTGGGAGGAGCTCTGTCTCATGGGCTGCCTTGGAAGACTACTAGAAATAGTAACCGGTAAGACTATATAATGTGGATGTGTAAGAGAAGTAGTGAGGAACTCTACTTCATATATGGCACAATTGTGAGCATAATGATATAATATGGTGACAAACTAAACGTTTGTACAAAATTTTGAAAATAAGTGTGATGAAAATATAAATGAATACCAAAAAAGGTCACAGCAGTGAAGTGATTGGTATAATATGTGATACACAACAGAAACCAGCGGTCAAACTGGAATGTTAATCCATAACCCATAAGTGTAAAAACAAAAATAGAGAAATGAGGTTAAATGTGAGTAGAAACAAACTCATACACGGCATCACAGATGAGTATATGTAGTGATGAATAATGTCCAATCATATCACATATGAAAAGTTCATAAATCAGAATCCAACAGGAAGCTGCATCGTTTGTAAATAGGTTTAGATGCATCTATCAGATTTTCTTTATAGGCATGTAGGATATATGACATCACCCGGGAGTGCCTTCACCTTGGGCCAGTGGGGGAGAAGTAAATGCTCTTACCAGACAGAGTGGACTCAGCTCACCGTACGGTGGTGGATCAACAAAGCTTTGTCCACTCTATGGACCCAAGGAACAGCCAGGATCTGCAAGACACCTCCTCTCTTATGCCGACAGCACCGCTGGCCCGTATTTCCAAACCGCAAAGGAAGAAATCCTGATGCAAGGGAATGACCCCTCAGTTTGCAGCAATCATGAAAAAATATAAAATAAAAAGAAGGGAAGTCCTCCACATCACTTAACTGCTGTGACCTTTTTTGGTATTCATTTATATTTTCATCACACTTATTTTGTATACACTTATTTTTGAACTTGTGTACAAACGTTTAGTTTGTCACCATATTATATCATTATACGCACAATTGTGCCATATATGAAGTCGAGTTCCTCACTACTTCTCTTACAGTGCCACATTATATATATATATATATATATATATATATATATTTTTAACATACGTTTATATATCCTGTCTGATTTTATGTTTGGCCGCTTCACTTAGTATATAGAGTTGGCGCAGTATTATTATTATTTACTTAACCGGTAAGACTACCCCAGTTTTTCTGCATCGGTCACAATTCCTCTGAGAAATACTGGCCTTTTTAATACAGCTATCTTTATCCAGGGCTACAAAGCGTCATGTCCCTTTTTCAACTACTCCATCTCTAACCAATTTTGAATCGGATACGCCTGTCCTAGATGAGAGAGAAACAGAAGGGATATTAGGAAGATATAAGCAGCATTAGAGGAGGCAGCAGAAAATCCCCCCCCCCCCCACACACACACACACACACACACACTTTTTTTTACCCCTGAAGCTGGAGCTTTGCTCCGCATGCTTGCCAATGTGGAAAAGCTCACTGATGCTGTGTGAAAAAGCCTCAGCATTGTATTTTCTCATCCTCTTCCATCTATTGGATATAGAGAGACCTGCAATAATTGTCAACAAACTGAATGGACTTTCTTTACCATTTAGATCTCTCCAGGAAAGATTTTTACTCCTTCAAAAATATTTGCCGAATTCCATCTAGTGGGGGAAAAAAGTTCACAAAAAATTGTTATATTCCTATAGTTGATCTTGTGATCCTGCAACTCTGTCTTAAATATCTCCCAATTGAAAATGTTCCTTCAAGGTTTTCTGCTGATTGAAATTTTGAGATGCTTCTGAAGGCTCTGTACTCTTGCAGGCACAGCCCAGGCGCACGTCTGTTAGTTTGTCTCTCTGGATCCCAGACGTTGCAGACCTGTGGGTTAAATCGGTCTGAAGGGGTATGAAATAGTTCAAATCTCTACCCCCTCACCGCTTTCAAGGACAGTCAAATTTGCAGAAAGCCCTGGACTAACTCTTGTCTCAGAGAATAGCCAAGCCTGAACCTCCACAAGATAGGTTGAAAGGATTCAGTTCAAACTGGGTTATTTGTCCTATTTTGGACCTAAAATACCTCAACGTATGCCTTCAAATGCCAAATTTTACATGGAATCCACAAGGCTGCTTATTCCTTCAATTAGAGGGGTAATATCAAAGCATCTGTAGAAATCCAAGGTTCATATTTGCCTATTCAGATTTATAAACCTTATCAGCACTTTCTGTGCTTTGCAGTGATAGACAGCCATTTCCAATTTGTTGCACTGCCCTTCGGCCTATCATTTTTCCAGAGTATTCAAAGGTAATGGCAAAGCTTGCCATTATCAGAATTCTGGGCATCCAGGTCACCTGTTATCTGATTAACCTTTTTCCTGAAGGACTACTCTCCGTTACAGCTTTCTGCAACATCTTTCAGTTGGGTGATTTTATTTCCAAACATCTGCTCTCCAGCTTTCTCTTCACCTGGAATATTTAGGTCTACTCCTGGACGCAGCCCAAGGAAAGTTTTTTCCTTCCAGTAAACGTATTTCTATCAGAGCTCAACCCTGAGATTTGAGTTTAGAGATCTCCCACAATGGGATTCTGCATAAGAGTTCTAGGACTTGTGGTAGCCGCCTTCAAGGTTGTACCATTTACCCAATTGAATTTGAGATCTCTCCAACACCTCTTTCCTTGGAACAAACATGCTTTACTCTTTCGTTCATGGACCGACACAGCTTCCAATTGACAAGTGGGTATTATCTGTTAATTAGGAGTGACTAGGCAGAAAAAAACTTGTAAAGTGTTTCATCACACCTTCTATAGTACTGCCCAGGGGGCGGACCCTCTGGGTATATCCCCTCACTCTGCATCTCGCAGATAATTTTTTCTGTCTAGCAAGGAGTGGGACATGGCTCCTTTTGGGCCCATTGGTCCGGGGAAAATATTTTTTTCTAGATTTTTTGTTTCCTGCGATCTTTGATTAACAGCCCACTGGGCGACAGGCTGGGTCTTCGATCCTTGCCGTCTTCCCAGTTCGGCCATCGAGCGTGTGCCTACCCTAGCTACGCGCTGGGTTTTCCACGACATACCCGTCGCTTTACGGATGCCCGGTGAGACGACGCTCCAAGGCCTGCATCGGACCGCTCAGCTTCGGCTGACCTTACGGCCGAGTCGCAGCAGCCTGTCCGGTGAGCTCACGCTCCAAGGCTTGCATCAGACCGCTCAGCTTCGGCTGACCTTATGGCCGAGTCGCAGTAGCCTGGCCGGTGAGCACTCCGCGGCATGCATATGATCGCTCCCGAGGGTTCAATCACAGCATGCCTGGCCGTCAGTCACCTTCCGTGCGCGGATGATCTGTCTGTAATGTCTTCCAGCAGGATTCAGCAGGAAGGGTAAGTAGCTCCCCTGCTTCGGCAGGGTGACTTGGCTGGACATTCCTGGAGAGATCAAGTAAGTGGTTGTGACCCCTTTCTTTCCTCTCTCCCTGCCCTCCCTCCTCCCTGGGCTTTAGCTAAAGTTGCTGGGTGCTGGGGGTCACCTGGGGGGCTCCATCTGGAGCGGGGCTGCGCATCATTTAAAAAAAATAATAATTTTGCTTACCTGTGTCTGTGTGCTTCTCCCTACATGCTGTCGTCGGGCCATTTTGGGGTGGTCCATGCTGGTTTCGGCCTCTAGTGACTGTCCCAATAGCTATAGATCTCAGCTCAGCGACCATTTTCTTGTGGTTTGTGCCCGGTTTTGGCCTCTACCCACTGTTCGGCGGCCATGTTTCCTTAGATTCATGTCTGTATGTAAATATCGCCGCTCGGCAGCCATGTTTTTGTGGTCCACGGCCGCCTTGGCCTCTATTTTTGGCCCAGCGACTATTTTCTTAGAGCCCACATTCTTCTATAAAGAAGGCCATTTTGCAGTAGTCTTCGGCTTCTAGTGCATTTCCTCTGGTGCGAATTTACACAAAAGAAGCTGATGAGAATCAGGCAGCGGTGGGACAACATCACAGGCGTAGCACACGGCAGCATAGCAGTACTGTTCCAAGGGTGGTGAGTCCTCTGGGAGACCCTGTATCTCTGTATCAGCTAGGAGGGTGGCCTATTGATACCTTGCCTGGAGTCCCTGTGCGTGTCATGCCATGCTGACCCACGCGTTCTGAAGCAAATGGTTTTTCCCCTGAAACACCTGACTTGGTAGCTGAGGCCCCTGATGCACCTATGGACGCTATGTCGGCAATCCTAAAGACTGATTGCCAGGGTGGGAACAGAACAGGGGGGGGGGGGCAGAAAACGCCCCCGTCCCCTGCAATCTTCTGGGGATTATCCTGATGCAGAACCAGGTCCAGCTATAGCTCAGGACCCGGATTCGGATGCACTAGAGACTGCAGACCATGACCGATCGGACAGTGAGAATGACTCAAAGTCCAGGTCAGTACGCGAAAGGGCTTTGGTATCTGACCTTATTACTGCAGTGCGGGATACACTAAAACTGGAGACCGCTGCAGAAGCAGCAGAGACTCCGGTCCCCTTTGTGTTCCGTAGACCGACCCGCACTGCTAAGGTGTTTCCTTGTGTATCCTATTTTGATAAGCTCTTATACAAGGAGTGGGAGAACCCATTAAGAGTTTTTACATCCCCAAAGAATTTTGCAGTACGGTACCCCTTTTGAGGAGAGTTTTCTGAAGAAATGGACCTCTCCCCCTATAGTGGACCCTCCGGTGTCCAGACTTAATAGAGCTACCACAATTCCAGTAGAAGGGGCTCCTGTTTTCAAGGACCCTGCGGATAAGAAAGCTGAAGCGCTCGCTACCTATACACAGTGGTAGGCTTAGCGGTCCGCCTGGCATTAGCTGGGGCCTTAGTGTCTCAGACACTTACTAAATGGGCAAAATTGCTGCTCCAGGGGTTAAAGGAGCGAGATGCTCCTCCTAATGAGATAGCTCTGGCCGACCAGTTGGTCCAAGGCCTTAAGTTTGTCTGCGAGTCAGACATGGATACTAGCCCCTTGCTGTCTAAAGCTTCGGGTTATGCGGTAGCTATGCACCGCCTGATCTGGCTAAAAGGCTGGTCGGCGGACTAGGCTTCCAAGAAGGCCCTGCTGGATCTCCTTTTAAG